>CM076580.1:933183328-933503211 GCA_034641835.2 Pinus albicaulis
GCAAGCCCGATTTCACCTATAAACTTTCTCAAATTTCCAAATTCGCTCAATCTTATGGTGTGCAAGTAATTCAAGCCTTTTTCCATTGCATGTGAAGATTTTTTCTTAGAATTTATGGTGGTTTAGTGTGTAAAAACTCAAACCGTATCTCCTTCCAGATTTGCTCAAAAACAATGGCTTAGAGTTTGTCTTTGTGTTTTTGTTACCAAATCCACTCCATCACTCCCTCACTTTTTGACTCCTCCATTCATTCTTCACTTTAATCCATTCATTCCCTAATTCCCATATTCCTTAAATCCCACTATCCTAAACCCTAATTGTTATCCCAAAAGCCTAAAAATTGTCCCTAAAACCCTTCAATTCCCCAAATTCCAATTAGCAAAATTCCTAAAATCCCTCTTACCATCTTCCTTCATAGTCCCTCATAAATTTTCATACCCTTGGCAGAAAAAGATTAAAGACACCTAAAATCTCTTCATACTCATCTAAGACAACACAAACTTTGGCAAACATGGAATCTGATTCCTCTTATGACTGAGATGAAGAGACACACAGTGGTCATTGAGGAGGCGAAAAGAGCATGATAAACTTTAGATATTGGCTGATGCTTCCTTGGCCCAGCATAGCACATAATGGAGGACACTCAGCCCAAATTTCAAAAAAATTGGGACACTTTTTTACATTTTGAAAATTTTGACCTAAAGCAAAGTTTTATATGCACCGCGCCATGCTCTTGGATTAGAATCTGTAATGCAAACCAGAATTTTAGTTTTCATGGAAAAATATGCATAACACCACTATGGACAAGAGAATTTTCCATGTCTTTTGGGCTTCAGTAATTAAAGTGCACCCAAAATGACATTCTGCCTTTTTTGACACATAGGAAGGTTGTGTTGGGAGAAATCAGTTTTGGAGGGGCAAATGACCAAGTTGCTAAGTTGAAATTCACTTGTGTTATGGAAATTAGATGTATACCTTTAACAAATACGGAAAATTGGACACTGGGAAGGCCTCCAAAATCAGCTGCAAACTAGTGCAACGCATAGAGAAATCAGGCGCGATGCATTGGAGGATTTTGCTCATTTTTTACTCAGTAACTCTGTTTTTCGCCTAGTTTTTGACAGTTTGACTTTCTTACTTCTAAATATCAAACTCATGATTTAATTTGATGGATCTTGATGTAATTTTTTTAAATTTTCACTCATGGAGGTAGATTCACCCATCAAAAGGTGAATTGTAACTGAATGAATTAGTTTCCTAGTTTATAGAGGCAAGTTGTTCCACTGCCTACTTTCTAGTTCTTAGTTTAGATTTTGTTGGAACAGCTCCTAAACTTGTGAGCTCGACCCCTGGAGGCTAGGATGAGTGGTTTTTTATCTATATCTTGTGGTTTTTCAGTCATTATCATGGTTGGACTTTTGGGAATGCTTTAAGCATCATTGTACATTCATCTCTGCAGTTTGGCAAGGAATAGACCAGGGTTTGCAACACTCTATGGATTTCTTGTGGTATTTTGATTTGATAATGTGTTTCTCTCTGTAAATGTAAGTCTACTGGTGTTTTATGTATATCATTTTCCTTCTTATTTCTTCTTAAGTTAAACAAACAAGGATAAAGGTAGAATTCATTAGAATTTGCAGTGCTCTACCTAGGGTTTGTTTAATTTTCTATGTTTTCAGCTGTTTGGAGAGGATCCTTGAAGGTTTCTTGCCCTCTTCAGCTCTTCACCTTTATCAACTCTCCATTTCCTTCAAATTGAAAGTGTCAAATCAATTTCCTACCTTGCCCCATTCAGATCTCTGCAAAACTGGGCCTCATTCCCCAGACCCAAAATCTGCCTTCCCTTTGATCCAACAAAACACCCTTAGAAATAAAATCAAACTCTTTGCATATATACCTAGCCTAAAATCAGCCTTCATTCAAGTCATCTCAAGCCTCATTGATCATTTCTTTTGCTGAGATTGACCAGGAGAGAACCCTCTCCCGATCTGGTAGGGCTAGCTACCAGGTTAAGCATGGTTTGATGTTACCCTAGATTATTCCTTTCTTAGCCTGAGGTAGATGCTAGGCCCTAAAACTTCGAATGAATCAAACCAAATAATAACAAGTGCTTTTCCAGCCACTTGTTTTCTACCACAATCATTTTACAAGATAGCATCATGAAAGTACAAAGTGGTGTCAATGGTGCACACCAAAAATCATGTGGCTTCCCCCACAAACCACTAATGAGATAGCCAATATCAGTGCTACAAAAGGCTGCAAGTACGTCATTATACAATATGCAAGAAGGAACAACTCTTCTTGATACATCATGCTGCTCAAACAAGGAAAAGAAGTACAGTACAAAATGTGAAATTATACCTCCTCCATCATGCACTTGAGATCTTGAGCTGAAATGGCTGAACTAGAATTTCTCCCTCACGTCCAATGAGTAGGGAAGTGGTTGTGACCTCCTCTTCATTAACATCCAAGCTATGCATCTCTCCATATGCTAAAATATATCATGCTAGATGCCCTCCCAAGTGAACTCCTCCATAAAATGGAAATATGCATCAAAGTTCATAGAAGAGAAGTCCTCATGTGCTGCATGTAGCAACTTCTCCTTGAGACTAGAAGATCTAGTCAAGAAGATCTTTCCATAGGAATAGATGACCACATCATCCTCCATGTATCTTTCATCTCCATCCGAGTCATAAAGAATCATGCATGCACCAAGATCCTTGGAGTACTCTACAAAAAGTTGAGACTTCCAATAAGGATCAATCCTCCTAAGAGACAACGTTGATGATCTATCATATGAAGATCTCCTCATGTTGCTGCCTACTGCTTTGACATCCCTCATGCCAAAGTCATCCTCCAAACTCCTCACCTCCCTGGAATCCAAGAATGGTGAGCAAAGAGGCAAGATGTCTCTCACCAATTCTAGATCTGGTGGCCTCCCAGGTGGAATGCCTCCATCTAGTGAGACATCAAGATCTGAAGTGGATTGCATGAATGAGTGGACTGATCTTTCCCTCTTTTATATGTGTAGTGCAGTCTCCTTCCTTGGTGTAGAATTATTCTGAAATATATAAGGGTGAATTCTCATCATCCCTTGATGTTGATCCTTCTTCTCTTCCTCTCCTTCTATCTCACAATCCACCAATGCTATTGCATGTTGCCCCAGAATTTTGTTTTGGTTCCCACATGTTGAATCATTTGGAACCCTTTGTAAATATGTAAGGGCTCCTCTAGTGGAAGCAATGTCTCCCCTTTCTCCTCCATGTGGTGATGGATCTTCTTCCTCCATCCTCCTTGCAATAAATGTGGGCAAGATATTGCGCTGTGGATCTGCATGTGTGGTTGAATGCTCACACCCACCATGAGAATAGTTAGGGATTGTTTCAAACCATTCCAGAAATATTCTACACTCCTCCCCTCCCATCTCCTTGAGATCTTCTTTAATGCCTTCCAAGGTTTTGAAAAGAAGCAGGGAGATCTCCTCTTTCGTCATTCCTCCTTCTCCACTTTCTCTCAACAATAAAGTAGGCATGTCACAGTGTTGTAGATCAGATTGTGTGGCTGAATTCTCACACACAAAATAAGAAGTAATGGGGATTTATTCATGAAAATAACTCCTTGAGGGATTTTCATGTCTTCCCCTCCTCATTCCCCTGATTTCTTCCTTCAATTTATGCATGGCTTAAGAGAGAGTGTTAGAAAAATTCTTCTCTTCCAATCCTTCCAAGTAAAGGGGTTTCACCCTTCTCTTTTTCCTCTATGTAATATTTCTTATGTATTATTCTTTATTCTTCTGATGGCTAGATCTCACAGGCTGAGCCAGAGATCATGCTCTGATGCCACTCTAATATTCCAAAATGGGAATTATCATCAAGGCATTACTGGAAAACACATTTTCCAGGAATGGATACTATAGGATTTGAAACCAACACTTGGATCCATTATATCTAAGTATCTCAGTCCTAAATTCAAGAGGATATCAAAAACAAATCCTTCTAGGTGGGGCAAACAGGCCTCCCACACCTAGTATGGCTTGATAAATGCCCAATGAGGGACTGCAACAATATATAAAATCAGTAATGGACATTCAGCATCAAATAAGCTCATAGGACATGTTAAAAACACATATCCATCAATCCAAGCTACAATAGAAAACTTTACTTCATTTTATGAGCCAAAAGTTGGGGAAAAGCAACAATTTATGCCCTAAAAAGGTTAATTTCAGAGATGAGCATAAAAATAAGGGAAAGTGATGGTGGGATCTCGTAGCTTAGGTCATAAGAGATTTAAATATCAAATTTCAGCCCAAAAAAGTTGCTCTAGCTATGTTAAACAGATCTACCACTCCCGATATGGCTTAAAAATGCCCAATCCCCATGACTTAACTATTGCAGAATTTACTGAAGCACAGGAAGTGTGATTTTATGAAGGTGATGGATGAAATATGGTATGGAAATCAGCAAATCAGATCTATAACATGGTTCATACAATGTACAGTGGATAAACAGAAGATTTACAGAAAGAATCCCTCAAGATTGAGGGGCTGCAACAACATATTGAGACTGCAAACCTTGACAAAGTTATTTTATGGGCTGAAGCAGCTGTATATTACATTTCAGATCTAGAACATATTTGTGTACAAAAATATAGATCTATATCAGATTTGCACACTATATGAGTTCCTCTACAATTTCCCCTTGGGGTTTTGATCAAAAGATGAAGGTACAAGAGTAGATCTGAGATCTAGAATTACAAGTCTGTAGCAATATTCAGGAATTATATAGTAAATAAATACATAATTAAATCATATCTAAAACAAACATGGATTGGTTTTCCAATCCATGGATCACCACAGTGAAAGGGAGAATCCTATCACCGAAGATCTCTCCTCCAAATAGCAGTCAAAGCACCCTGGAACTCTACTCTTGTAGATAACGTAGTATGGAAGGGAAAAATGCGCTGTTAGCTTCAGTAGTGATTAGGCCTAATGCCTTGATCTGAAAATGCAGCTCTGATGATCCAATACACTCTTCCAGGAGGTTAAAATACACACTCACTGAGAAGAAGCACTAGATTTACCTAGATCTGAATAGATCTAGCTTCCATTGCTACAGCTTACAAAAACAATCAAACCCTCAACAGGATTTGAATTGTGGTTGGAAGATGAAGCTTGGCCCAAGCCTGATAGTGGTCAAGATATAACAAGTCTCCTGGAACACCCAAGTGCTAAATATCACTATTCTTAGCTAAACAGCTAGAGAATGAGGGTTGTCTAAACATACAATACCTTCAGCAATATCAAATGATCAACCCCTCTCTTGGTGTCCTCATCCTTATTTTATAATGTTTGAGCCTTGCCAAACCCTAAACCATCTTGATGAATTAGCCTCATTCACATGAGTGGCTTCCAACATGGACTGCATTGTGCCTTTTGGAAATACATTGCACCTAGACAGCGCTGTTGATTTGGTCCTGTTGACCCAATCAATTGTTCCAGCCTCATTCACACTTAAGTGTGTTTATGAAAGTATCTCATATTTAGCTTGTTTCAAATTGAGGATTGATTTATTTTGATGTTTAGGAGTCATTATTGGTCCTCCTTTACAATTCTATTCATAAGCATGAAAAAAAAAAATTTGAATATTCCTATTAGCTTGGGCTAATTAGGAATACTACACATTTCCATCTCCTGATGGTTTTGGCTCTCCTCCTGCAGCGTCAGCGTTGTGATCTCTTCTTGGTTCATCTTCTTCTTCCTCCTCATCATCTGAGAAGACCTCTATGTAGTGTGTTTTTCCAGCAGCACATCTATGTCCAGGTGCCCATGATTCTTGGCAAGTGAAGCAAAGCTTCCTTCTTCTTAGATCTCTCTGGACATCATCATCAAGAAGTTTCTTGTATGAGATCTCCTTTGAAGGAGTAGCTTTTTCTTCCTTTCCATCTGAAGGAAAAGAGGGCTTATGCTGAAAAGTTACCCTTGCTTTTGGCAAGGCAACTTCAAGGTCCCTAGCCCTTTCAATGGCATCATGTGGGGTAGTGGGCTTGGTATATTTAACCAACCCATGAAGAGGTTCATCTAAACCATCAATGAAATTGTACACCCTTTTTGCTGCAGACAAATCAGGAACCATAACAGAAAGTCTTAAAAATTCAGAGATGTAAGTTTCTATATTACCTTATTGTTTCAACTTTTCTAGGCTCACGAAAGGTGCCTCTATATCTCTTCTCTCAAATCTTTCCACCAACCTTCTAGTGAAATCTAAATAAGCAATCACATTGCCATGACCCAATGTAAACAAGCCATGGAACCACCAGTCATGTGCTTCGCCTTCAAGGTGTAGCACTGCAATATTGATAGCCTCCATCTCTGAAACCTTGTTCAATTGAAATTAGATGTCAAGTTTTTCTACCCAAGATTTGGCAGAACACTTCGATGACCCATCAAAATTGGGTAAAAATAATATGCCCATAATATGGTGTCGATCATGATTTCGAATGATTCCACCACCTCTATGATGATGCCTTGGTCTTCTATTGTCCTTTATGTGACGAAACTCTTGAAAACTCAAGTGATCTTTGAATCTCTGATTTTGAGAATCATATTATTCAAAATATTCTTCAAGGGATTCATGCTCTTGAAACCCTTCATTTCCCACAGCCAAAAATGTAGGCATGGTAGAGCGTTGAGAAACATGTGGTTGATGCACTGGTTGATCATTCCAGTGGTGAGACATGCTAGAGCCTTCTCCAAGATGAAATCATTTATGGGATTCCTTAATTCTGTCCATTCTCATCTCTTTGATCTCTCTGGCAAGATCTTGCATGGCTCTAAGAAGGATCTTAGGAAAATCCTTATCTTCATCTTCACCTCTAGATAAAGGGGCTTTATCCTTTTCTTCATTATCATTTGTGTAATCAAACTTCTTGTGTCTTCTCTTTAGATACCTCTTCTCTCTATCAGTAAGAGGCTCTTCTTCTTCGGAAGACATATTGGCTTCTTAGAAATCACAGGCTGTGCCAAGATGATGCTCGGATACCACTGTAATATTCCCAAATGGGAAATGCAACAATATAATGTAGAATGTTAATAAAATAACGCAGATCATCTTTATAAATTAGGAGGCCAATATGGAGACCTTTCATTTGTTATTACAACAGAAAAATACATGTTAAAAGTGGCCCATAAGATGCATGACAAGAAAATACAAGTCTCAAATGACAAAAGTCTCTCAAAATGAGGTGATGCAACCATATATTAAGACAGAAAATTCTTCCAACATTATTTTATTGGCTCTACAATAGCTGTAGATTACACTTCATATCTAGAGCAAGTATGTGGACAAAAAGTTAGATCTATAACAGATCCATGCACTATACAAACTCCTTTAAATAACCCCCTTGGGGTTTTCAAAAAAACACCATGTACAACCTGTAGATCTGAGATCTAAGACTACAGACCTACAGAAATATTTAGATCTGGAAAGTGGATCTCATCTGATATAAAAAATAAAATGATCTCCTCCAATAGATCTCCAAAGTGAAGGGAAGATCCCCAACACTAGGAAAATCACTCTCCAACTGGTGTGCTGAACGACCCTAAAACTACACCTACAGAAGTAACACAGTTTTGGATCTATATTGTGCTGTAGGGATCAAAATGTGGTTGGCCACATGCCAAGATCAGAAAATGATGCTCAATTTCTTCAATATTGTCCTCCTAATGAAGTACAACCCTCCTCCACTGAAAAGAAGCACTAAAATGGAATAGATCTGAAGGGTCTAATCTCCGCTTGTTGCAGCTTGAAAAAATAGTCAAACCCTCAAAATGATCTGCGCTGTAGTTGAAAGAAGAAGCTTGGCCTTAAGCCAAATATTGGGCAATGCAATACAAACTCTCGCAAGTGCTACTCAATGGGAAGAGGTGGGATTCCTGATCAAGAACACCCAATGCTAAACAACATTCAATCTCAGCTAAAAAACACGAGAAAGATATATGTATAAACATAAAATACATTCATAAATATGATAATCATCAATAACCTTCTAATCCTTCCATCCTCTTCCTTTTATAAGTTAAGAGCTTGCAAACCCTAAACCACTTCTAATGAGATCACTTCTTTCACACATGACATCTCCATATAAAATTGCGCTATGCCTCATTGATGGCCACTCCTCCATGACAGCGTTGTAGATTTGGTCAAGGTTGACCTAGTCAAAATGTCCAACCCCTTTCACACCTAAGGGTGCTTGATTTAGCAGCCAAGATTTAGTCTTTTCACATTTGGCGATGATTTATTCATTATTTAGGAGTATTATGGACCTCCTTTGTACTTTTATTCTTTAAACAAAGTGATAAAAAAAAATTGAATATTCCAATTAGTTCATGACTAATTAGGAATATTACCATTTTCCATTCAATCTCATATTATCTGCTTGTGTCTATTGTAGTTTTTTTTTATTACTGCCTATCTTAGCCTTACATCAACCAAATATCTTCCCATCTCTCTAAGTTTTTCTTCCATGATTCCCACATCTTCAACATTCCTATCCTTGGAAATCTACATCCATTGGTGGGTGTGCCCTCTCTCTTTTCCTAGCTCATAGAACAAGGGAATGGAGAGATTCTAAGGGATCAACCTCCCTCCTTAAATGAATTTATAATAGGAAGTTAATCTTGGCTGTGGGCTAGGATGTTGGATTGTTGTAATATATTTTGGGACAACTTTTGGAGAGGCTACCTCTTCTTTTGGTTCCTCCTCTTTTGTTTCTTGTTTCTCAAATTGGGAATTATTCCCTTCAACTTATGCCTCTTTTTCATCAACTTGGGCGCTCGTCCCTTACAATGGTGCTTTGTCCTCTTCCCTATGGTCATTCTTCTCTTCCTGTAGAAGATTCTAAGTTTCATGCACCATTGTTTGGGTTTCCTGTTGCATGCCATGTTTTTCATGTTGTGCCTCCTTTTATTCTTCTTGGAGGTATATAGGTGGTTCTTCTTGTTTTAGGGATGCTAACCTTAAAGAGTGCCTTCTTTTTTAGGTCATAGGTGTCTTTGACGCTTTTTTTGGGGAATTTGACTCTTGAATATTGCCCTCTTTTGGTGATATTTATTCTTTCTTATTAGGTGATTCCTTAATTGTGATGGGGCTCTTGGTTGGAATTTTAGGCCTCCCTTGTCTCACCCTGGTGCTTTTCTTGGTCTTGAAATACATGGGAGGTTGCCTCTTTTTTTTTTTCTTTCCCAGGGGTGCTTAGAGTGGCTAATGTGGCAGCCACTTTGTTTTCAGTGTTCCTTGGTGAAAGGTTGATTTGATGAGGGGAGATGTCAGTGGTATTTTTGGGGTCTATAATATCCTCCTCTTCTATATTTCCCTCTTCCTCTTGTTATTATTTCGCTTCCTCCTTCTCCTCACTTTTCTTCTCAGCTCCCACATCTTCTGTGGATTCTACCTCTGTCTCCATTTCCTCCTCTTCCTCTATCCTTTCAGTCCCTTATTCTTCTTATTTAATGCCCCTTTCTCCAAGGCTAGAGGTAGGGGTCTCTCCAGGGGTGATGGTTTGTGTCCCAATGAAGGCTTCTCTATCCATGTGAATGAAAGTGGAACAAGGTACATGGATGTTGAGTCTGTTTAGAGCATCTTCCACTATGAGTTTGATGATACCATGATGAGCTAGGTGTTGATATTTCCTTTCCCTTACCATGTGGCTCATATCTCTGATTGAGTGGAGAAGGAAATATGGGATATTCAACCTCTGATCTAAAGGAAGATCCAATTTGAACCTAATTTCATGCAACAACCTAAAATTATATCCATAGAATACACTTAGTCTACCCTCACAAGATATATACTTCATGATATGGTATGCCACCTCATCCCACGGGTAAAGAATACTCTACCTTCTTATCCCATTCTTATCTTCAATATATTCCTCATTGGGAAAGAAGAAACTATTATTAGAAGAAGTACTAAAGACTATGTCATCTCTATTCCATTTAATTCCTAGAGGTAAGGTGGTGAATCTTCTAATGAGCTTAGGGGTTATGGTAATTGCTAGTTCTCTTATCACTGTGGTGGCACTACCATCTTCTTAAGAGTGCAAGGCCACTGCAATCTATCAAGCCACTTCATCATCGTACCCCTTGAGGAGCTCTAAGAACCCCAAACACTGATGGTTTCTAAAGATGTGTACAATAAGAGGACGTAGCCTAATTCTCTTAGTGTCTGTGGGCTCTCTTCTATTACCCCCCCCCCCCGCCCCCCATCTTGTGGTTGTGTTAGATAGGTGGTTGTCTCTGGCTTGTTTTTAAAGGAACTGTGATATGGGACCTCAAAGTTTTTAAATTTTCACAAAATGTGGTTTTCTTATCACCTATTAATTTAAAAAACCCTTTAATTTACTGAATTATGGCTTGAATATGTGAAAACTACCATGAAAATTCTTGCAATTTGATTGGGGTGATGGCCACTTACCTCTGAAATTCTGATGTCTCTGACTTGAAGGATGGTGTTGGGGTGCTAATATACCCTGATGGTGGATCGCATGTATCTTTATAAAACTTTGTGGCCTCCTTGGAAACTTCCTGTAGCAGTAACAGGGATTCCTGCAGCATAGTCTGCATGCAAAAATTGACCATGGATCGAAGCTCCTCGGTGTCTCTTATCATTTTCTGTTTCTAATTGATCTCGAAATGAGAAATAAAATGAGGGTAAATGAGCCAAAGTATGTTTTTTATTATAAATCGAGTGGGCTTGGATCGTATTGGTGAGGTGGACTTGGCACAAGGTTTCCATATTTGGACCGTCGATACCACTCGAGCCTATCATTCCATTTTCCTCATAATCAAATTCCAATTTATGTTATCCTTCCCTTAATTAATGTGACAAATCCACATGACATGCAACTCCATCAACTTTTCACTTTAATTGATCGAGGATGGCCAAGTTAACTGGCCACAATTTTTCCTATTAAACTCTCTTTTCTCGAAATTTACTCATTTAGTCAAATGATGGATAGCGAGAGGGTGAGGGAGTCATACCTAAGCCCACCTGACTGCTGATGATTTGCATGATACTTTGATGCAGGGAGTTGGAGCACTGTAATGGTCACTAATTTTTTGTTTTATTTATTTATTTTCTAAGTGAGTGCGTATTATGTTTTAGCTTGATGTGTCTTCTGTGGGTACCTCATAGAGACCCTAAGTTTTTGTTTCTGATGTAGCTTCCCTTTTGGAGTCCCTTGGTGATCTTAGAGATCATATCTTCATCATTCTTCTCATACCTTTAATGTGTTGGATGGTGGTCAAGGCATTCTGGTGCATGCACAAATGTGCTACATGAAGTGGTCATCTGTCAGGTCCCTATATTACTAGTGTAGTCCCTTATTGTTGTTATTGTAGCCCCCTTATTGTTATTTTTGTACCCTTGTAACCCCCATATTGATATTATTATTCTCTTACATTATTATTGTTAGGCCGGCTAGGATTATATTGTAATCCCATGGAATCCTATATATAGAAGGAGGTTTTTTCATTTATATCATTTAAGAATTGTTCATTTATGTAATGTAAAGGAGGATTCCCCCTCAAATTGGCTGATTTCTAAGGCGTTGATTTCTCTTTTCTTCTATTTTTGGAGTTGGTTTCATAACATTTGGTATAAGAGCTTTGTATTCTAGGGTTTCGCTGCTTCAAACGGGTCATCATGGAATTTTCGCTATAACATTTTTTCTACAAAGTTTCGGAAGAAGAAATTTTTATCACGCAAAGCTGAAATACCAAGGAACTTTGTGTAAAAATTTCAGATATTGGTTTGCAATATTTTCAGATATATGATCTATGGAAGTTAGGATTTTTTAGGCTCCTGAATTTCATATAAAAGAGTTGACCTTGGGAAAATCATCATAACTATCTCTCTGAGCATCGGATTGGAATTCTGTAAAAAGTGGCCAAATTCACATGGACTTTAGTTTCCTGTGTATCAATTTTAGAGCCGAAGGAGAAAACAGTGACACATGGCACATCGTACAAGTTCGATCTACTGAAACATCCCATAATTAGGTCATTTTGGGAGATTGGGCATAACTTTGCCTTGAAAAATCCAAATCAGGTCAAACCTGTGGCATTTGAAAGAATATTTAGAGGGCTACTATAGTACTGAATTTCAGATATTGAAGATTCGCAATCATAGATAAAATTCAGTTTCAATATCGATCTCCTCAAAAGCAAGAAAAATGTGTGTATTTCGTTTTTCAAATTTCATAAGTATTGTTTGAAAAATAAGTTTGAAGTGATTCCAAGGGAATATTGAAGCATAGATATCAGTATTGGGTTCTATAATTCCTCATAAAAATAATTCAACACCCATTAAGCCCTCAAAATACTCTACTATGACTCATGAAGAGGAAGAAGTGCAACATGATATATCAAAATTACAAGAGCAAGTGCACCAAATTTCACTCTCACAAAGAGTAACAAAAAATGAAATAGAAGTTTTGAAGAAAGGCATGGAAGCTAAGATCGATGGTTTGAAGAAATGCATGGAATCTAAGATGGATGGTTTGAAGAATGGCATGGAAGACATGGAAGAAAAAATGGAAGACATGAAGAATGATAAAAAATCATACATGGAAGGCTTGACAAAGTTGATACAAGAAACGATTCCTAATGGCGAAAAGATAGTAGAGGAAACTCATGATGAGAACAAAATAAGTGTTAATCATGATTTCATAAACTCAAATGTTGGATGGAAGACCCACCATATCCCAAAGATCGATATGAGAAAGTTTGACGGAAAAGATCTTGTAACATGGATACTATAGATGGAGCAATATTTTGATCTCAATAATGTGAAAAATACACAAAAGGTATGCATTGCAACTTTATATTTAGAAAAAAATATATTTGTATGTTATCGATGGCTTTGCTCCTGTAAAAAAATTGTCACTTGGTCAATTTTTGTAGATGAAATGATAACACATTATGAGGATACAAAGAGCAACACCTTCTTTATCCAATTGATAAATCTCAAACAAAAGGGTTCAGTGGTGATCACATTGAGAACTTACAAAAATTGAATATAAGGGTAAATGATATTCCAGAGGAACACAAGATTGATGTCTTCATAGGGACTTTAAAGGATAACATCCAACATGAGTTTCGCCTTTGGGAACCTGATTCATTGGAGAAGGCATTAAGGTTGGAAAGAAAAATTGAATGTAAAATTATGGCAACAAGGAATCCTACCACTCACATCTATAAAGATGGAAGTGTTGCTAGTCTTAGAATTCCACAATGTACAAGGTTGACACCACAAAAATTGGAAGAAAAAAGAGCAAAAGGGCTTTGCTACAGTTGTGATAGAAAATACACTAAAGGTCATAAGTGTGCTGAGAAGAAATTATTTTACATAGATTGTGAAGAGGAGGTAGAAAATGAACAAGAAACTTCAAAAGAAGAGTATATACACTAGGAACCAACCCTAGAGAAAGAAGAAATGAGCCCAAACATATATTGTTATGTATTGGTAGGAATTACCACTCAAACTCTTGAGATAGAAGGACATATCAAGAAGAAAAAGGTAATAGTGTTGATTGATTCGGGTAGTACCCATAATTTTATTCATTGTAAGGTAGCCAAAGAATTGAATTGCTTCCTATACCCAACACCAGAATGTCAAGTAATGGTTGCAAATGGAGGAACTATAAATTTCTCTAGAAAATGCCAAAATATCAAGCTAACCATGGGGGAATATGTATTTAATAGTCCAATCATTTCCATTCCAATGGGAGGTGTTGATGTTGTATTAGGAGTAAAATGGTTACAATATTTGGGGACGGTAGCTTTTAATATTCAAGAAATTTTCTCGATTTTTTTTTCAGAAGGAAAGGAAGTCGAATTATGAGGTATCACATGGAAGCTGAGAAATATAATAAGCTCTAATGTCATGACAAAGCTTCTGAAGAAATAACAACCAGGCAATTGCACAATTATTCTCACTAGAAGTTCCAACATCAAAATCATATATTTCTCCAGATCTCCAAAAAGTCTTGGACAATCATTCCAAGGTGATTGAAACTCCCAAAGGACTCCCACCTATTTGGGATCATGATCATGTTATTCATTTGATTCTAGGAAGTGTTCCTGCAAACATCAGGCCTTAGAGATATCCTTATGTCCAAAAGAGTGATATTGAACATATGATTGCAAAACTGTTAGAGGCTGGTATAATTCAACCTAGTTAAAGTTCTTTCTCTGCTCCAGTAATATTGGTGCAAAAGAAGGATGGATCATGGCGCATGTGTATAGATTATAGGGAGCTTAATAAGCTCACTATTAAAGATAATTTTCCCACTCCTGTGATTGATGAATTATTGGATGAATTACATGGAGAAATTTATTTACAAAGTTTGATCTTCGTTCAAGATATCATCAAATTAGAATGAAGACTAAAGATATTCCGAAAACAACATTTCGAACTCATGAGCGTCATTATGAATTTTTGGTCATGCCTTTTGGCCTTACCAATGCAACTTATACATTTCAAGGGTTGATGAATTCCATTTTCAAACCCTTCCTTAGAAAATTTATGTTAGTATTTTTTGATTATATACTAAACTATAGTAGGTCTTGGAAGGATCATGGTCAACATGTTGACATGGTGCTCAAACTATTGGAGGAGAAACAATTATATGCAAAAACCTCCAAATGTTTCTTTGGAGTACAAGAGGTGGAATATCTGGGTCATATTTTATCTCATGAGGGTGTTAAGGTAGATCCTAACAAAATTAAAGCTATTAAGGAATGGAAATTTCCCTCAACCATAAAGCAGTTGCGAGGCTTTCTCGGGTTAACAAGGTATTATCACAAGTTTGCTAAGAATTATGGGAGAATAAAGCACCTATAACAACATTATTGAAGAAAGATTCATTTCATGGACTACTGAAGTAACTAAGGCCTTTGAACATCTTAAAGAGGAAATGTGCCTAACACCGGTCTTATCTATGCCAGACTTCACAAAAAAACCTTAATTGTAGAATGTGATGCCTCAGGAAATGGAATTGGTGTTGTTTTAATGCAAGAAGGAAGACCCATTGATTTTGAAAGTCATCCAATCAATGGAAAATATTCACAAAAAGTTATTTATGAGAAGGAAACGTTGGCAATACTACATGCACTAAAGAAATGGTGACCTTAAATAATGGGAAGAAAATTCAAGGTAAAAATTGATCATGATAGTCTTAAACACTTTTTGGAACAAAGACTATATTCAGAAGAGCAGTAAAAATGGGTCACAAATATGTTGGGTTATGACTTTGAATTCATCTACAAAAAAGGGAAGCTAAATGTTGTTGAAGATGCACTCTAAAGAAAGGATGAAGAGGTGGAAACATTGCTTTGTGCCATTTCTATTATCCAACCAGATTGGATAATCGAAGCAAGGGATGAATGGAAGAAGGAAAAAGAAGTGTGGACACTCATTCAAAAGTTGCAGCAAGGTCCTATTATATCTGATACATTTAGTTGGAAAATGATTCCTTATGGTACAAAGATCGCTTATATCTTTGTAAGAATTCTCAACTAAAACAAAAGATTCTTTTCGAATTGCACACTTCTCCTTTAGGAGGACACTTAGGATTTTTAAAAACTTACCATAGGGTGAAGAAATAATTTTTTGGGATGGCCTTAAATTTGATATTCAAAAGTTTGTATGGTGTTTGGTTTGCCGCAGGAATAAACATTAGGGAGAATTTTGAGGTCTAAAATGGGCCTCCTAAGAAAAATGTACAACAAAAATAAACTTTATAACAACCAATAGGATTCAAGATGATGATGTCAACCATGGGGGGTGATTCACCATTTTTTAAATAAAAGGGTAAAAATATTAAAAAATAATAAAATAATAAAACTACTTTTTCAACTTGTATTTTCAACTTATCTCCCAAAATTTTTACTCAAATTTCGAGTGGGAGTGCTCGTTGGATGCAAAATTTAATTCTTCATCCAAGGAGTACCCATGTTGCATACTTTCGATGAACTCTACTACACGAAAAATGAGAAATACATAAAAAACGTGATTGTAATCACGTTTTTCATGTATTTATGATTTTTTGTGTAGCAGGACCCATCAAAAATATGCAACATAGGTACTCCTTGGATGATGAATTAAATTTTACATCCAACAAGTACTCCTGCTTGAAATTTGAGTAAAAAATTTGGGCGATAAGTTGAAAATATGAGTTGAAAAAGTAGTTTTTTTCTTTTTTCCTCTAAAATTTGATGATGTAATAAAATATTATTTTATTATTTCCACTATTATTTTATAATTTCCTTAGGAGGCCAATTTTAACCTTGTTAACCTCAAAATTCTCTAATGGTTGAGATGTTTAAGACCCCTGTCTTCTACAACCTTTATCCATTCCAAGTCAACGTGGGGAGTAGATTTCAATGGATTTTATCACAGTTTTACCTAAGTCTGAAGGAAAGAGTGCCATCATGGTGGTAGTTGATAGACTTACCAAGTATGCAAACTTTTGTGCACTATCTCATCCATTTAAAGCAAGTACAATTGCTACTGCATTTGTGAAAACAATTCAAAAGCTACATGGAAACCCAAAGATTATTGTAAGTGACAGAGATCCCATTTTTACTGGAAATTTTTGGACAGAATTATTTTCTTGTTTGGGTACTCAACTAGCTCATAAATCATCTTATCATCCTCAATCCGATGGGAAAACTGAGATAGTGAACAAATGTTTGGAAGGATATCTTCATTGTTTTGTATCTGATAAACAAACACAATGGGTGAAGTGGTTACCTCTGGCTGAATGGTGGTATAACACTTCCTTCCATACTGCAGCAAAAATGACCCCATTTATGGCACTTTATGGATATAATCAACCATCCATAGCATTATATTTAAGAGAAAACTATAAGGTTCAAGCAGTGGAAGATCACATCGAGCATCAACAACAAGTTCTCCAACTCTTAAAGGATAACCTAAATTTGCAACAAAATCTAATGAAACAACAGCGGCCGCCCGATCGCAGTTGAGAGAAGTTTGCACTTTTGATGTAGGAGATCAAGTATTTTTATGGCTACAACCATACAAACAAATGTCCCTCAAGCAAGCTAAGAAGGATAATAAATTATCTCCAAAGTACTATGATCCTTACAAGGTGTTGCAAAATATTGGTACTATGGCATACAAATTGGAGCTTCTTCCTTCTTTGCGAATGCATTCAATTTTTCATGTTTCATGCTTAAAGAAGGTTATAAGTGAAAAAAATCTATTTCAAATAATATTTCTAGAACTTGATGAAGAAGGAAAAATCATATTGGAACCTGAAGTAGTCACGGAAACAAGAACTCAACAGCTACGAAATCGATCATTTTCAGATTATCTCATCAAGTGGAAGAACTTACCCACTACAGAAGCATCCAAAGATACTCAAGCACTGAGGAAAACACTTTTTTGAAGGAAAGGGGCATGTTAGGTCCCTATATTATTAGTGTAGTCCCTTAGTTTTGTTAGTGTAGCCCCCTTATTTTTATTGTTGTACCCCTATAACCCCCATATTGTTATTATTGTGCCTTTACATTATTATTGTTAGGTCAACTAGGATTATATTGTGACCCCATGGACTCATATATATATAAGGAGATTTTTTCATTTGTATCATCCAAGAATTTTTCATTTATGTAATGTAAAGGAGGTTTCCCCCTCAAAGTGGTTGAATTCTAAGGTGTTGATCTCTCTTTTCTTCTATTTTTGGAGTTGGTTTCATAACATCATATTCATGTAGCAGTCTTCTTGTTACATTTTTGGAGCTCAAACTATCCCGAGGAAGGAAGAAAAAGAGTGTATAGATGCTATGGGTGGTGTTAGGATGTGGATGGAGTGGTTTAGTGGAGGAAAACATGAGAGAATAGGCCTTGTGTGTGTATTTAACAAAAAATGGATCACAATGGCAAAATAGAGGATTTGATGAGTGATTCTTCATGCATGGGATGGAGTGTTGGTTAGGGATGGTAGACATGGGTGGAGAAACAAATTTTTTATGTCTTATTGAGGGTTAGGGAGCCTTGGGTGAGCTTATTTAGCCTTTGGTATCTTTCCTGTAGCATTACAGGGTTTCCTGTAGCAATATAGGAAATCATGTAGAAGCCTAGGACATTCTCTAGCACTACAAAGAATAGGGGAAATTTGGATTTTTTTCTCCCATGGTGGTAGAAATGGATGGAGGAATGCATGATGAGGTTAGACATGGAGTGAATAGGTAGAGGAGAGAGAGAGAGAGAGAGAGATATGGAAGGAATGTTGCTCTTTTTTTTTCCATATTGTCCCTGTTCAGCAACCTATAAAAGAAAAAGCAGGTTAGTGCATATGTGTTATTTCATTCTTTTGGATTTTTGTTTTTTTCTTATTTTTTTCCTTTGAATATAGGTGGGCTACCTTAGCAGAGGTTTTCACCCCACAAGCCTGCCTTAGGCACCTCAAATAGGTTTTCACCCAAGGATATTTTATTTCTCTATTTTTTTCTTTTTCTCCTTCTTTTTTTGCTCCAGGATTTTCTCATGGAGGTTTTCAACTCGAGAGTTGGCCTTGGATGCCTCAGAAACGTTTTCACCCAGGCCTTTTTTTTCTCATTTTTTTTTCTAGGAAGGTGAGGGGCTGGAAACTATGAAGCTTCCAGTTACATTCACCTCTCTTTTTATTGTATTGATAAATTCAGCCTTAAACAAGTGCCTATTATACATCTTTAACCTGTAACCATTGACAAGCAGAGGGATCCCCTCCTCATATATGGTCCTAATCTGAACAACCCAATTTTCATGGAATTTCTCCACTTGATAAGTTCCTAGCCATATTTTCATTAACTTTCCCTTGAAGTCCTTGAATATGGAGTCATAGAGCAGAGCCCAATCTCCTTCCTGAAATGTCTTCTCTTTGATGTGCTTCTCATGCCAAAATTTTCTTTGCAGTTGGATTACTTCTGTATGAATGAGGGGTTGAATTCTAAATTAATCAAAACCATTCAATTGAAGTATTATTTCTTGTTGTGGATTTGGGATGTCCAAGTCCAACTGAGCTGCCATTATAAGGGTGTTATACTCAAAATCATTGGAAAGTAAAGAATTCTTCCCATAAACTACATCATATCAAGTAAACCCTTTATTTTTCTTCTAAGTGGTATTGTAAGCCCAAGCAGCCTCCACCAATCTATCTGCCCAATATTTTATGTCGTTTCTCACAATTTTAGTGAGGATTTTCTCCAAGGCTCTATTTTTCACTTCCAGCTACCCATTTTCTTGAGGACGATAGGCAGTGGAAGTCTTGTGCTTTATTTTATGTTACATCATGAGGTTCTCAATGAGATGAGATGTGAATTGAGCCCCCTGATCGATGAATACCTCTCTGGGATATCAAAACTTGTAGAACAAACTTTATCTCAAAAATTGAACCACCTTCTCTTATGTTGCTTCCTTTACAACCCTTGTTTCATTCCACTTTTTAAAGTAACCAGTGTAGACTATGATATATCTCTTCTGCCTGGATGGTGGATCAATGGGTGCAAGGAACTCCATGCCCCATATTTCAAATAGCTTTAGAGAAACTTGAGGTTGTAGAGGAATTTCATCTCTCAGTGTAGGTCTCCCCATCCTTTGACACTGATCACGTCTACTGGTTTATCTCTTGGAATCCTAGTGGAGAGTAGGCCAATAGTAACGAGCTTACAAGGCTTTGAAGGTTGTCCTCTTAGCAAAAAAATGACCCCCATAGGGGCCATCATGATATGCTGAGAGGATGTCAAAGACCTCTTCCCTCACACATATTTTGATAATTTGTTTTGGACCCAATTTGAAGAGATTTCCATCAATCCAAGTGAAAGGGGAACTTTTTCTTATAATTTTTCTCTTTTATTTGGATGAAAGGTTTGGAGGAAACCTCTTAGAAATAATTGAGAGTGTTGAGACAGAAAATAGGTTTTCATATGGAAGCTGATCATAAACCATCCCTTCCTCATCTGCATATGAAGTTAGTGTAGATAAGAAATCTGCAACAACAATTTCTTTTCCCAGTTTATCAATAATTGTCAAATCAATTTGCTACAATAATAACAACCATATAATGATTATAGCATTGAAATTAGTTTTATTAATCAAGAACTTGATTTTTGCATGGTCAGTATGTACACAAGTTTGATAACCATTAAAATAGTGCCTAAATTTATTTAGGGAATGGACAATAGCTAAGAGCTCCTTTTTTGTGGCAGTATAATTTAGTTTAGCCTTGGACGATTCTTGCTAATGAAATAAATGGCATAGTGTAATTTATCTTCCAATTGTCCCAAGGCTTCCCCCAAAACCTTATTTGATGCATGTGTATGGATGTGGAAGGGAATATCCCAATTGGGACCTCGAAGTATAGGGGCATTGGTTAGTTTTTCCTTGATGATATCAAAAGTTTTCTAACAAAGATTACAACAAAAAAACTCAGAATCCTTGGCCAGAAATCCAAATAATGGGGAAGCCACTTTGTTGAATTCCTTAATGAACCTCCTATAGTATCCAACCAAACCTAGGAAACTTTGACATCTCTCTGATTTTGAGGAATAATCACTCTTTTCATGATGGTGATTTTGTTCGGGTCTACCTGTATTCCTACTTGTGATATGGAGGGCCTAGGAAAATCCCTCCCCTTTTGAAAAATTCACAGTTTTTAGGACTCAAAGAGATGCATTTAAATGTACTTCCTAAACACCTTACCTAGATTAGAGATAGCCTCCTAGAAATCATACCCATATGGTATGAAATCGTCCATGTATATCTCTACAGAATCATGGACTAGTTCATAAAAAATTTTTAGGACTGCTCTCTGGAAAGTAGTAGGGGCATTGCACAGGCCAAAGGGAGTAAGTCTGTAAGAGAAAGTGCCCCAAGGACATGTGAATGTGGTATTTTCCTGGTCCTCGGGGCTGATAAGAATCTGGTTATACCCACTAAATCCATCCAGGAAAGAGAAAAACTTCTTTCCTACAAGATCATCCAGGACTTGAACAATGAAGGGAAAAGGGAAATGGCCTTTCTTAGTGGATTTGTTTAGTTATCGATAGTCAACACAAATTCACCACTTTCCATTTTTATTTAGCACTAGAAAAAGAGGAGATTCCCACTCATTGTCTAATATGGGGTAGATTAAAACGACATCCAACAACTTATGTAGTTCATCATTCACTAGGTCTTTTAATGCTGGGTTCGTCCTCCTTTAGGGATGGCACACAGGATTGCATCCCTCTTCCCTCTTTATTATAGATATGATGTGTCCACAGTGAGGGATGCACCCCTTTCATGTTATTATACTCCCAAGAAAAATAATATAATTTTTCCCTCATGACCTGGCACAATTTCTTTTCTTCTTTGGTCGAGAGGGATGAGTTAATATTCAGGGATGTAGATGGGCCAAATTACACAACCTTGGTGGATTCATGGGTTGATTCAACTAAGTGTAGGTCAATCCAAGGGTGGCTTTTAGATTCTCTCACTAGGTCATCGATTGGAATGGCATTGGGGGTTTGACTTTGAAGGATGTGGTCAATGAGATCATCGTCACCAGGTTGCCCCCCTCTAAGAACAATGTCTATGGTACAAATGGGGTAGGGTGTGATATTGTACACTTCATCTTATTCTTCTTCATCCTCCAACCATAAGGGTAGTTCATGGTCAATGGAAGGCTGGGATGGAGGATATAATATTAGTTGTTTGGACAAGGGCCCATTATTGATAGTCATGTTTCTGGCCCTACAATGGATATAAGCATCGACAGTGGCCGACCATGGTCTTCTTAAAATGAGAGGATATCCATTAAACTTGGATTTTGGCTGAAGGAATAGGAAGCATGTGGGGTATGCCAAGGAGTCAATCATGACCATAAAATCCTCAACAACTCCTTCTAGAGCTAATGTGGATATGTCTGCAAGTTGCAGAACTATGGTCGTCTTTCTCAAGGCTCCTTAGAGGCTGAGTTTAAGCATGGTTTCTCTGTCATCACATTGATGGAATACCGAATATCAATCAAAGTGTTTGGGACAGTGACACCATCGATGTGTACATCTACTACTATAATCCCAAGGTCCATGTACTTCGGGAAGATCACCCTTCCCAGCATTAAGTCGGACAACTATCCTACAACATTGATGATGTGGTGTCTTTCTTCTTTCTCCCAATATTTTTAAAGAATTTTTCTTTGATGAGCCTATTGGAAATTGAAACATCTTAATGGCCTAGAGAAGGGGTATTTTTACACACAAATTCTTCAGTTCTCCTAGAAGTTCAGCCTCTTATGGGGTGTATTGAATAGGGTAGATCAAGTGTTCAAGAAAAGGAGGTTGATTGGTATGATGGCTTCTTTCTTCCTTTTCCTCCTCAACCTCTATATGTGGAGATGGAGGATGATTGTCTGGGAGCACTCTTCTAGAATTGAGGTTAATTTCATGTATCTCCACAAAATAAAATGGATAGGATGTTTCTCCACTGTAAACCTATTGTGCCTGCTTGTTTTTTAGCTTCAGATTGGTATGGGTAGGCATCTGAGGCATCTTAGGTGGATAAAAATGAGTGAGCTGAGGTTGAGGTTGGGGTGGCAGCAGTAACTCAGGTGGTTAGTTGTGTTTGGGCCTCCACCCTTGTGATGGGTTGCTCCACTAAGGTGGTTGAGGAACATACTGCTGGAAGGGTGTTGGGCCTCGAGTATGCCCATGTTTTCGTCATGAAATATCACCATTTATGCCCTAAAACCCTAGGTTTTTAGCCCCTTATGTACTCTAATTTTCTGCCAAATCATATTTTGTATCTTATGGTTGATTATCACTAGTTTTCTTCGCTTATCTATGATTAAATTTTATTATGCTATGATTTGATGATGATGGTTTTGTTAAGTACATTTATCATAGGGTTCCATCGTTGAAATCCTTCACAAGCCAGTTGACTACGGAAATGCCTAATTTAGGGCTTTGACGCTTTTGACATGCTTCTGAATAAGCCGAGAGTGGTTATTGTAAAAAATGGTGTTATAATATCTCTCCATAACTTGGATTCCACTCATCTCACTCATTTCGGTCTCTAGAAGAAAATTAGCAAATTTTCCCAAATCTGCAATAAATTTCAAAATGCCAAATTCCACCTCGATGTTTGTGAAGATAAAGGACAATGAAGAAATTATGGAACATGGGTTTTGGTTCAAGTATAGGAAATATATTACACGTGAATTATTTTTCCAAATTTCATTATGGTTTGGGAGATATTTAGGGTTCTTTGATGCCAATTTATATAAAAATCTTCCAAACAACCCTGTTTTGGATTTTTTTTGGTCAAATACAGTTTGCAATGCTCCAGATCAGCACATCACCATCTTCCAATCTCATCTTATCTGCATAGCCATGAATTGGATATAGCTGAACATCAAGCTAATATTAAACAATGTGATCATATTTGAATGGACCGAGTTAGTATAGGAAATTGTTCAATTTTATCAGCACAAAATGGTTGCTATTTTTTAATTTGAAGGGTGTATATAAAGCCTATGTTGAAGGTAGATTAGGGAGAAACGAATTTATTAGTTTTTGAGTTATTTTTTATCAAGTGTAACTTCATTTTAATTCAAGACTACTTCTGTAATGACTTGGAGCATGTGTTGATTCAAGCTATGGAATGAAGAGTTGATATATATAGATCTGAATTAGTTTTCTGAGAATAATTTTCCTTCTGTAAGTTCACATCCTAGGTGTGGCAAGGTCCCACCACAATCTGGGAAGTTTTGTTCATTTGTAGGTAGAGTTAATTAGCTGTGTTATTTTTCATTAGTTTTGATTTCGAATTTGCATTTTAATTTCAATTAAATCATTTACATAATCAAATTGCTTATTTCAAGTTTGGTCTTCTGTGTATGACTGCATCCTCGGTGTAATTTAGTATTGTATTCTCTTTTGCATGAATATCCTTGTTGAATGTTTTCAGGAAACTTTTTTTTTTATCCTTATTCACTGGAAGTATTTAAATTGAAATTGCAAAGATTGTTGTGACCAAATCAACGAGTATTCGTGAAGGACATACTCCATCGTAGCATTATAATCCACATGTTAAAATGATTGAACATGCATCTATATTAAATTGAATACAACTTTTAATCCCATTTTCTCATCTTCTGAATGCTAGAAATAGAGAATTGGATTGATAGAACGTGGATTCAATAGGATGATGTGTGTTGACAACATAGTTAAAGTTTCGAATTTTACACATATCCTTTCACGAAATCGAATGATAACATTGTGTATTGAAAGAGTGTGGTCAAAGACCTCAATTGTATGTATATCCCGACGCAGGGTCGATCCTCACATATATATATGTGTCATCCAAGTGATTATAAACAACATCATGGGTTGAGAATTGTTTTCGATTTGTTTTCAGAAAGCATGTAATAGAACGATGATAATTTTGACTGACAGTGTTATTGATTTATCTTGAATTGATTTTGACAGTTCGAGAGGATTTCCATATATCTACATGTGGAATTTGATTATAACATTTTGATTCAAGCATTGTTTTTCTTTGGAAGTTATTTTTAAAAATGTTTGTAGAGTAGTGAGTGAAATTCTAAGTGATAGTAGTGTGAATGAGTGAAGTTTTTTCCTTGAAAAATAGAGCTAGGCTTGATAATTGTATGCAAGTTTAAAGATATTTTTTGAAATAGTAGTTACGGTAAGGGTGTGTAAATGTTTCTAGTTTTAAAGTTGAGAGAAATTAGTGTTTTACATTAGGATTTTTCAAGCCTACCTGTAGTTATTCTTTAAAATTAATATTCATAGTACAATGTTGACATTAAGGGTTGCTAGGTTTTGAATTAGATGCCAATTAAGGTTTGATTAACTAGCAGAATATCAATGTAGTCTTTGGATTGAGTTTCCTTTGTGTTATAGGTCAATTTGGGCACCATTTCCAATGACCTGGTTAACTGACATCATCTCTAGGACCAATGATTAAGGGTCTATCATTCCCTATCATTTCAGTTGCTACATGCCCTAAGACAAGAAACAAGACAAATCAAGCAAGACTTTCATCAAGAAAAGGTTTCCATGGTTTGAAGCTTATTATATAGCATACGAGAGCTCACCAACGCAGACTCTAAGGGGCCTAAGTGCATTAGATATGTAGGTAGCCCCATGAAATGATGCTCTGCAAAGCACTTCTTGACATTCACAGGTGCATTGGTCACATTGGGAGCGAAATTCTCATTGTTCCGAAATCTCCACTTGGCCAGTGCCTTCTAGAAGAGTTCACATGTGTCAAGCTTCAGATCCAAGTGTCCATTTGACATCTACATGACTGGAAACATGTCTTGCCTATTTTTGGAAAGTTATTGATTGCAAAACAACCTACAGTTCATCTATAAATTGAGCACAAATCTAAGTGCTTGAGGAGGAAGAATTTGAGTAGAGAAATGCTGGAGAATTTCTCAATTGAGAGCTAGATTTGTGAAGATACTGCTGGAGAGATTTATGTTTTGATGAGGCTTGGGAACGTTGCTAGAAGGTCACTTCAAATCAATTACTAGGTTGTAACCTCTCCTTCTATCATCAATAAAGAGTATTGCTTATTTTTCCATATATGCATCTGTATTGGCTTTGATTTTCCATATTGAAAGATCTTAGTTGATGTGTATGGTTTATGATTTACTGATTTAGCAAACTAGCTTGAATAGATTTCTATATTATTGCATCTTCTGTTGTTTCAGTGTTCTTTCTTGTAGGAAGTGTTTAGCTCACAAATCGCTTGAATTTGAAGCTGCAACAGAAGCGACAGAAAGAACCATTTGGAAGCGACTGAACAAGTAAGCCTCCAATACTCTCTGTGTATCTGTTCTAAGTTAGGAAACATAGTCGTATATTCTTTCACCTGTTGTTCTAGAATAGCACCTGTCTAGGGAAGTGTGATTTATCCGTAATTCACAATTCTGGCCCAACAAATTGGCGACTCCACTGGGGAGAATTTCTCTTAGTTCTAGGTGTTTAAGCCTCTAATTTTCTTTGTTTATCCACCTAGTAGTTGTTACTCATAAAGATTAAAAAAATTTCAGAGCTTAATTTGCAAATACAGGGAGCTAAACAGTAGTATATTTCTTTGTATACTGCGCCCAACACACCCTTAGACATGACACAGTGCTTTGTAGAGCACTGTCTCCCTTCCTAACCTGCGTTGCAGAGCACTGTCTCCCCTTGGAGACTGCGTTGACTCCTAAAAGTACCCAAATTCTATTGAATTTGCCTTTTCAACTTGCTTCAGTTTTGTTAGATGCTATGTTATGAAAATTTTGATGCTCAATTGACCAGTGACTCTATATACTTCTTCTCCTTTGACTGAAAATTTGTTCAATGTTGTTTTAAAATGTTTTTCTTTATCATTGACAAGCTAATTTCAAAGTATTTTTTATGATCACATTAAGAATCATTTGCTTTCGAAATAGGAAATTTTCGTAGAACCTTCATTTCCTTGATAGGAGAAATTGTTCTTGAAATCCTCATTTTTCCTTGAAAAGAGAAATTGTTGTTTGTATTCTTCGTTTCTCGAAAGTAAAAAGCATTTGAATTATTGATTTAGTGCACCTAGTTTATTTTCTGCATTCATAACATTAAGGAAACTGAAAAGAAAAACTTGCATTTGCATGTAGAATAATGTGTGTTTTGCAAAAGGAACATTAGGAAATCTGCATTTAGTTTGAGATTCATTGATTTGTTTTGTTCATTGATTTGTTTGCTCTCAAATTATTTTCTCTCTTCCCTTAGTAGCTAGGTTCTTCATTGAAAAAGCTGAAAGTGAAAGATTGTTTATCATTCTTAGCTTGCATTTTAGGAATTTCATACACATCATCACGGTGAAACTTTGAAAGGAAAATTGTTAAGCAAGGTCAACATAAAATTAATCTCAATTTACTAAACAATGCATTGGAACCATAACGATAACATTTAGAAGGTCTAGGCTAGAGACGTGTTCCGACGTTGTAAAAAATAAAGCAGCTTGTCATTAACTTGTCTTCAATACATTCCGAGTGTAATACCTCACTCCACGTACGTAAAACATATGCTAAATATCATTAACTTGTCTGCAATACATTCCGAGTGTAATACCTACCTCCTATTTTAATGAGGCTATTGAAAGTGAAGACCTACTTCTTTGGACTACTCTTGAGATGCTTTGTGGAAATTTTTATGGTTAACCATTTTTAAGATGACACTATCCATGCAGTAACAACATTGTTAGCATTCCTTTAGTAACCCTAACATTATTTACTTTGTTGGAATAATAAAGGTAAGTCGTGACATCATTGAATCCTTGGTCACAAATTTTTCTTATCTTATTGATGCAAAGGAATTTGGCATCACATGAAACTTACTGACATGCTCTCACTCAATTATCCCTGTAGTTTAAAGCATGACTCTAATATAGAAACCTTAGCCCTTCAGTCTTAATTAATCTTTGGTCTTTGTCAGAGGTTTTTCTTTCATGTGGACATGCAAGCTTATAGGCATGGGGGGAAGTGATGATCATAATTGTCAGATTTAATTTACATTTTCACCCTATGCACTCATGGTTTTCATTATCATTTTTCACAATTATTGGGCTTGGAGCATGATCACGTAATTGTCCTTTAATTTAACCTATTTCCTTTATTTCAATAAAGAGGATTATGGATGATAGTTCTTGTGTTGTCTCAGGAAGCCATGGAAAAAAATACACATGCATCAATATTTTCAGGATAATGTGGATGTTGAGACCTTTTAACATCTTTAGTTTATCCGTCATCTTCTTCAACAGGTCATATCAATAGTCGCATCAATTCCAGCCATTCCATCATTCCCTTCATCTTGCAATGCTGAGGACATCAACAACAAGGTTAAAACTTGAGGTAGAGGTGGCTTAAGATTCTTTAATTGATTAGATATTTAAGAAATATTTGATGATTAACCACCACATTTTCCGTATATTTGGTTTTCCATATTCCCTCCATTCACATGCTACTCTAATAAGGTAATAATCATATTGTTTCATGTAAACAAAAGCAGTAAATACAGTGCCTTCCCATCCTACATTCACGCATATTGTCAATCCAATAGAGGGTGAATTAATTATTGCCTTTCATGAATGAACCATCCATAAGCATTGTCCTCGCAAAAATAGAGCATGCTAGCACATATATTACTATCTCCATCACCACCTCATCTCATTCACCATTCCCATTGTCACCTATCATCCTATTAATTATTTTCCTCCTACCATATCTATCATTTCTCCTCAATTTGTATCACTCTTAAAATCAAATCTATGGGAATCAAATCTTCATGTAGTGTTGCTCCACAAGAACTAACCCTACCTAAAGCTATGATGCCATAAAAACCTACATATGAGCAAAGTATTTGCATGTGGACATGCAAAACCTCAGGCATGGGGGGATTTTGGGCCTCGAGTATGCCCATGTTTTCATCATGCAATATCACCATTCACGCCCTAAATCCCTAGGTTTTTAGCCCATTCCGTACTCTAATTTTCTTCCAAATCATATTTTTATCTTCTGCTTGATTATCACTAGTTTTATTCACTTATATATGATTAAATATTATTATGCTATGATTTACTGATGATAGTTTTGTTAAGTACATTTATCACAGGGTTCCATCACTGGAATCCTTCACAAGCCAGTTGAGTAAGGAAATGCCTAATTTAGGGATTTTACGCTTTCAGCATGCTTTCATAGAAACCAAGAGAGGTTATTGTCAATGTGTTATAATACCTCTCTATAACTTGGATTCCACCCAACTCACTCATGTTGGTCTCTAGAAGGAAATTAGAAATTTTTCCCAAATCTGCAATAAATTTCAAAATTCCACCCAGCTCACTCATGTTGGTCTCTAGAAGGAAATTAGCAAATTTTTCCAAATCTGCAATAAATTTCAAAAATTCCAACTTCTGCCCCTATTTCCGTGTAGATAAAGTATAATGAAGAAATTTTGGAACATGGGTTTTGGTCCTAGTATAGCAAGTACATTACAACCGAAACATTTTTCCAAAATTCATTACAGTTTGGGAGTTATTCAGGGTTCTTTGAGGCTGATTTATATAAAGATACAAAAATTTCAAATTTGTAAAAATATTCCAAAAAACTATGTTTTGGATTTTTTTGGTCAAATATAGTTGGCAATGCTCCAAATCAGCACATCACCAGCTTACAGTCTCATCTTATCCCCATAGCCACGAATGGGATATAGTTGAGCAACAAGCTAATATTAAACGACAGGATCAAATTTGAATGGATCGAGTTAGTATAGGAAACTGTTGGATTTTATCTGCATAAAATGGTTGCTACTTTTTAATTTGAAGGTTTTCTATAAAGACTATGCTAAAGGTAGATCATGGAGTAACAAATTTATCAGTTTTTAAGCTATTTTCTATCAAGTGTAACTTTGTTTTAATTCAAAACTACTTCTGTCATGACTTAGAGCATGTGTTGATTCGAGATATGGAATGAAGATTGATATGTATAGATTTTAATTAGTTTGTTGAGCATATTTTTCCTTCTATAAGTTCACATCCCAGGTGTGGCAAGGGGCCACCATAGTCTAGGAAGTTTTGTTCATTTGTAGGTAGATTTAATTTGCTGTGTGTTTTTCATTAGTTTTGATTTCGAATTTGCATTTTAATTTCAATTAAATCATTTATATAATTGGATTTCTTATTACAAGTTTGGTCTTCTGTGTATGACTACGTCCTTGGTTTAATTGATTATTGTCTTCTCTTTTGCATTAATTTCCTTGTATGAACGTTTTCATGAAACTTGTTTGTTGATCCTTATTCGCTCGAAGTATTTAAATTGAAATTGCAAAGATCATTGTGACCAAATCAATGAGTATCCGTGAAGGATTTACTCCATCGTAGAATTACAATCCACATGTTAAAATGATTGAACAATAATCTATATTAAATTGACTATAGTTGTGAATCCCCTATTCTCATCTTCTAAATGCTAGCAACAGAGAATTGGATTGATAGAATGTGGATTCGATAGGCTCATGTGTGTCAACAACATAGTTAAAGTTTCTAATTTTACACATATCCTTTCATGAAATCGAATGATAGCATTATGTGTTGAAATAGTGTGGTCAAAGACCTCAAATTGTATGTATATCCCCACACAGGGTCGATCCTCACACACACACACTGTGGGTGTGTGTTTGTGTGTGTGTCATTCAAGTGATTACAAACAACATCTTGGGTTCAAACTTGTTTTCAAATTGCTCTTGGAAAGCCTGTAATATAACAATGAGAATTTTAAGCGATAGTTATTGATCGATCTCGAATTTATTTTGATAGTCTGAGAGGATTTCCATATATCTACATGTATCATTTGATTATATAATTTTGATTCAAGCGTTGTTTGGTTTTGGAAGCGATTTAAAAAAAAATATGTAGAGTAGTGAGTAAAATTTTGAGTTATAGTAGTGCGAATGAGTGAAGTTTTGTCCTTGAACATTAGAGCTAGGCCTGATAATTGTATGCAAGTTTAAAGATAGTTTTTAAAATAGTAGTTACAGTAAGGGTGTATGAATGTTTCCAGTTTTAAATTTGAGAGAAAGTAGTGTTTTACATTAGGATTTTGTTGCAAACCTACCTGTAGTTATTCTTTAAAAATAACATTCATAGTACAGTGTTGACAATAAGGGTTCCTAGGTTTTGAATTGGATGCCAGTTGAAGTTTGATTAATTATCATAATAGAACTGTAGTATTTGGATTGAGTTTCCTTTGTAGTTAAATTATATTTCTTTGTGTGACTGAGTTGCATAGTATTTTAAAGTACTATATTTTCTTTTCGAACAGAGCTAGGGTTTTATGTGCTTTTGATACAACAATTTTTAGTGTTAATTTCAGAAGTAGGCTAAAGATATTTGAATGAGTGATTTCAATCATGTGTGTAGTAAATGAATGTGTAGGTTCATAGTTTAAGCTTGTTTTTTCCAGTGTGAGGTTGATTTCATTTGATGGTGTGCAATCCTTCGAAGGTAGAGTGTTTTAAATAGCTTAAATTATCAAGATTGTTCTTAGGCAATAAAGTATTATTTTGTAAAACATAGTGATCTTAAAGTAGTTGCATCTTTGATTTATTGTTTGAACAGTGAGTTACTTTTCCAAGATAAAGCATTGTAGTTGGTTCATTCTCATATTGGTGTGTGGCTTCTATTATCATAATGGTTTAGTTCAAGAACAATTCTAGAGATTAGATCTTAGATTAGTTTCAAGCTTTAAATTGTTGTTCCAAGTTTGGTGTCAAAGTTGATAAAATCGAATAGATTAGGGATTTTCAGTTACCATAAATATTTGGACTTTGAATGTAGAATAAGATTATGAAGTGATCTAGTTGCACTGTGGAATTTTTTGCATGATTGAGGAATTTATTTGTGTTTGTTTACAGTTTGATTGCAGTGAGAAATTTGCAATGAAAGCTAGGTTTAATTTAAGTACAAAAGTTAAAATTTGATTTCATGATAGATTAATAATTAAGAATTTAGCTTTGCTCCAGTTTGTGTGATTAGAAATAACTTGAATGATTCTGTACTTAAATAGAAAATTTATTTTATGCCCTAGTTTAGGTTATATGCTCTGATCTCACATTACCTGCGCTTGCACCTCGAAGCTTACGAGTCCCAGATTGATAATTTAATGTTGGAAACTAAAACATATAATTTCACCAACAAAGAGTTAATTTACAGGCTCAAGGTAATATGGAGGGGCATAAGGAAAAGTAGGATGTGTAGGCCATGATGGAGGAGTGGAGGTATACCAAGACTGCATAGGTGCATTCTATTTTTCATGGTATTAGGAGTAAGGTGCACCTTGTGTGCCCTATTGATATGGCCGAGGCCCTTGAGATGTTCTCTGATTTATGAAACACAATTTATTTGGTCCTCCTTCCCCACCTTGATATACATGTTTGAGACCAGGCAAGGAGAAACATCTATTCGTGGCTTGATTCTCTTCACAAACTAAGTAAATATCTATGACATTCAGTGGACATTCATTTCGAGGGTGTTTTCTAGTACATCTAGGGAAAAATATACTTAAGGACCTTTCTTCTTCCTGTTGTTTCCTCTTGATATACATTATGTCCATTCACAAAGCAAAGGTGTTTTATGGAAATAAAACCTACAGATAGATAATTTTCCCGAAGTGTGGTGGACGCATTTATAACAACAGATGAAATACACTTAACCTTTTCCTTAAGATAAATAGATAAGAGAAGAACACCTACTTGTGATCCTTCACTATTCTTCGTCTCCCTTTTTTCACTTTCGTCACTCTCAATCGAACTGGAATTATTTGATTGGTACCTAAAATTGCTAACACAAGACAAAAAATGACATAAAGGAATATGATATATTAATCATACTCAAATTGAATCGATTGCATTTGAAAATACATATATCAAGGCATGAACACATGTATTAGGAAAGGAACAAATCTCTTTATTATAAGATAGAAGGAGAAGTTACAACCAGTTGGATCGATTCGATGTCAACTTGCTCCAGCTTTGGTCCTATCCTCATCACATCAGCAGCATAAAATTACATGCAAACAATACCTCAAAGAGCTATAATCTTACCATCATAACTCCAAAAATTTAAACTCTTTCTCCCTTGTGCACTGTGATAAGTGCTTAATTATAAGAAATGAGGGTATTTTGGCATTAATTGTTCATTGAATGGATTTTCCATAAATGGATGAAGAAGTTTCCTTGTTCAATGGGATAGGAGGATAAGTGATTTAATGGCTCCATGGTGTTCATATTCGAGTTTATCAGATAGTATAATAGTTGGAACAACTTCTAGAAGCCACTAGAAAGTGGGAATATTCCAAGAATACTATTTGCTCCTAGTTGACCAATGCACTGTTAAGTGGGCCTAGGTGCTCTATAACACTGATTTTCATGGGAATATGTGATATTTAAATCACTTACTGCAGTCTAGGGGTGTGTTTTTGGCTCAATGGAGAATTTCAGCTGGACTTCAAGAAGTGAAAATTTCATGGATAAAAACCAACAATGGGATGAATTTTTTAAGGCAAGTAGTAATTGATTTAGAGTATGATAGACCCTATTTTGTACTGATATTGGTTTCATGAGTGATGCCCAAATTGAATCGTAACAATTCCCCCTTAAAGCATGAAGTCAAAAATGATAATGTTGAGTGATATGATTTACAATGTGATGAGTAGGATCTAAATCCGACGGTGACTTGCATCAATTACAATACATTACATCATGATATATTTTTCTTTTTGTACATGAATTACTGAGGGAGGCATACCCATACTCAGCGCATAAACTATCATAACATCAGAAAGTCGTCTACATATATAGACCCATGATAGGATGACCATCTGTGTAATCCATCATACAGATGATGTGGTACTACTCCTGAAATCGCAGCCTGGATGGTTGAAACTAGATCTGGGGTCTTCTATCTCATTCACTTGGTGGCTTAAGTACGAGTCTAACCATGCGAATATGTGATCTAAAGTCAAACATGGGAATACACCATCTGATTACCAGCCAATGATGTAAGCCATTAACAAATGCGAGAGAAACCACCTATGATGATAATGGCTCTCAAGGTACTGTAGTATAGTCTGCATGGTGTGAATACATGATTTGATGTCGAACACCATAAAAATTCTTTCGGTCAAAGTCCAGTGATGTCAACCTTTCATTGAAAGTGAGAAATCTGCCATTTATTTATTCAAGCTTCAAGATACTAGAAGGGTGTTTCTAAGTCAACTTCCTGGATGATGAGCTAATGTTGATAGGAAGACACTCGTCGCAGGAGGGTCTTAATGTATCCCCCATCAACGACATGAAATGGTAGTAATGATTTAAGAGAAAGAATGTAATTGATGAAGCACTTTTCAAGGATGGCGGTCATGAAATGAATGTTTATGAGTATTTCAAAGGATGAGGAATTACTAAGTGAATTCTCTTGAAGATATCGATGACACTGAATGAGTTGGAAGCATTGACCCAAAAGAAAATTATGGATGGTATGATAGAACATAGGTATGATAGGCCATCAATCAGATAGCCCAACCTGACAGCCACAAAGATGAAGTGAATGAGTGTCATGTTCAAGAGCGACTTGCTACCATAAAGTGATTTATCCCTTTCCAATTTTCCCCAGTCATTGCGAACCAATACCTCTTTATTTTTTAACAAGCTTGAGGAGGATAACATATGCTTGATGTATAATTCCACCCTTCAGGTGAATCCATCGCTATGTAATTTTTTAATGAGTCTGGCAAAACTGAAACTCAATCTTGTCATGATGAACAATTTTTTTTCTATTTGATGTTTTAACAAATCTAACGATAGTGAAAACTCGGTTCTTTTTCATGTTTAGAGATTTTGAAAAAGGGACGGAAAGAAAAATACACAAGTTATTTTTCGTAAATTTGTCCCTTAGATTTGAAAAAATTTAAAATAATGCCTAAGAGAACTTCCAAGCCATGCTAGACTAGGGTGTTCCTTTTTTGTAAATAATCTATCCCAGTCCGGAAAAGGGTTAAACTTATACCGAGTAGATGTCATTTCCGTTCCTTTTACGAGCTCAAAAGGACAAGTGCTCAGCAATATTTTCATATTTTGGGAGTATAAAAACAACTAAAAGAGAACTACATGGTGGTTCATTTTTTGATGTTTAACAAAGCTCAAAAAAGAGATTAAAGTGTGCTCTTTGGTCAAGGTTCATTTTAGATCATGCATGTCAAATTCACTATACCAGCTATACAACTGCTCAAAGAACCACCAAAAAGATTAAACATACCAGTTTTAATAGTAAAAAATAGGTAAAAACTATATTCAATTCATTAAATATGCATAAAATAATAGAAAATAATATTTAAATAAGAATTTACCATGTCTTTTTACCATTCCATTTTTAGTGCTCTGAGCTAGTTTTGCCTTCCAACTTCACCAATTGATTGTGACAAATTCTGTGAGCCATTTCTCGTGTCGTTAGGACCAGGTAAGAGATCTGACATTTATCTTTCTATTGGTAGCATTATTTTTCAGTTTCATGCAAATTATTTAGGGTTTTGGGGCTCCTAGGGTAAATATACAATGTCGTAGGACCAACTCACCCTTGAATGTTGAAAAGTATATTGCAGAGGAGCTGAACTAAAGCCTAGGTGCTATGAAACACTTTGTCTAGGGAACAGGGGTGCGTTGGGCACAATTTAGAATTTTTTTTTTTGTTTTATGCACAAAATATCTTCAGTTTTTCCATGGAATGGATCCTAACTAAGCTTATGGTTTGATTGCAGGCTTTGATCGAATCAGAATGTTGATTAAATGGTGAGAAAGAGAACATGAGGAACATGATATGGTTTCCATAAATGATCCTAGCACTGTGACAGCCCTCAGAGACTGTGGGTTACTCAATTACTTTAGACTATTGGGGATAAGGCAACATTTGAAACTATTGTAGTTCTTGATTCGCTCATGGGATCCGGCACAACAGGAATTTCACATTGGGGACAAAGTGCTCCCAATATTGGTTGATGATATTTACTTTCTGACAAGTTTATCGAGATGTGCTACCCCCATTTCCCTTGCAGGTTCCGTCCATTGAGGTGAGACAATGAAGGATTACATTCGAAAGTTTTGTCAGCCAGGTACAGAGCCTAGCAAGGATGGAAAGATAAAAATCAGGGATGTATGTGATATGCCTTTATGAATGCGCCTATTCACCATCACAAAGTTAGTTGGAAGCGTGACACTTCATGTTGCGAATAGATCATAAATGTAGTATGCACTTGAATGTCTCGAGTCGACCGTGTTAAAATGGGCTAAAGAAGTACTCTCATATATGAAAGAACAACTGACCAAAGTTAAAAGTCACAAGACGAAGAATTTTAGCTATGCACTGATCCTGATCACTTTCATTTTGGAGTGAGTTCCACTGATGCAGCCACAACATGTGACACTGGGTGTAGTTGGTCCTAGTGACCTGCGGATGCAGCGGTGGGTAGGGTTGATGGCTAGACATGCTAGCCAGTCATCAATATCATTATCCACTACATTCTTTACTTGGGTTCAACGACAACATATCATCATAGAGGAGCATCCATATGCAAGGTTGGATTTCTGCAGAGACCTAGATTTGATTTTACCAGTAGGTGCTCAATGGGGTGCTATAGGAAAAAAATTTTGACCATGTTTTTTTTTTTTTTTGGGTTTTTTACATAATTTTCTGTTTTTGATGTTTCCAAGACTAAACTGATTTTTTTTTATGTATGCAGATGTGGGTTATGTTCGACCAGTGGGTTGTGCATAGTAGGCAGGTGAACCAACATAGAGGATTGTCGGCAGGGCAGTCCTTCGGGATTTAGATTTTACCGAGACTCTGGTTGAGTTACAAAATCATGTAGAGGGGTTGACTCTCGGCATACCAAATATCCAGATCGAGGATTTACTGATGAGGCTACAACGCCCTACTATTGGTGTGCCTAGCTGATGGATGAGGCTATTGCGCATGATAGCTCAAGCAGTGACCTAATATCATGAGCACCACTAGATATACTTAGGATATGATATGTATGTATACATTTTGAGGTCATATAAACAACGTGTCTTGGACACAAATTTTGTAAAAAAATCGATTATCTATCTATTTTAATTCCATTTTTTTCCTATGGTTATGTGCAATCCTATTTAATTGTGTGATGTGAATTGCAAATATGTATTTACATATGTTGCAAATGTCTATTTAACACGTAATTCACTAAATAATTAGTCAAAGTGTTAAATTTTTTGGAAATGTGTTGATATTGGATGTAAAAAAAATGTCTTTCCAAAAGACGAACTCTAAGGAACATGCGATGAATAGCTAGATTTAGAAAAATATAAACACTAGTAAGTTGTAGTATGACAAGTTGTAATTATAGCCTAATGATGATGCAGCTAATTCCAAGTGAAATGTCATCAGAGAGGAGTTCGATTAATGTGTATACTCAGTGATATTTTTGGTGGATCGATCGATACGAATCCCTTGGAAACTCACTAACTCGCCACTTGGAGCGAAGATGGACCATGTTTTAGAAGATAGATTCTGCGTACTATGACAAGCACCATCAACATAACAAACAAATGGTTCCGAAGATTCTGACATCTGCAACAAAATTCAAAGTGGATCACTAACCACATGAAAACTCTTGAAAGACACACTGTGACACACACACAATAAATGCATATATAAAGTATCATACAATTTTTACTACCCATAATCAAGCATAGTAAAGTTTAAGATACAACCCATTCTGAGGTTGTGACAATGGAATTCCATCATAATCTACCAACTCATAGGTGCCATTTGCCAGAAAATGCTTGACAATATAGGGGCCACGCCATAATGGTTTGAATTTTCATGTTCCTATCTTATCAACTTTCTAATCATAAAGAAAAACTAGGTCTCCTTCAGAGAAGGTATGAGGCTTGACATTGTGGTCATATTGTGCCTTGATTCATCTCTTATGTGCTTTGTTGGCCAATGCATATTCACGATGTGTTTTGTCTAGATTGATGAGATCTAAAATATGTGCCTCTTCGTTAGAAGTGTCAGGTAGCAGGTCAATTATGAGTTTCAATGTTGGAATTTCACATTGTATTGGTAAGATAGCTTCTAGACCATAAACCAGCTAAAAGGGAGTAAATCTGGCTACGTTTCTCACTGAGGTTCGGTAAGCTCACAAAGCCAAGTACAGGATTAAATGATAGTTTCGCTTATGAACCCAAATCATTCGTTGAAGCATATGCTTAGTAATTTTTCTAATGGATTCAACTTGTCCATTATCTTACAAATAATAAGGGGTAGAAGTATCATGCGACAGTCCTAACTTGGAAGTCAACTCAGTCATCATATAGTTGCGAAAGTGATTTCCATGATTTATAACTATGGCTTCCGGCACACCAAACCGAGTAATCACATGGTTAAATAAAAAAAATGTAGTTGTCTCGCTTGTGTTGTTAGATGTAGGCATTGCCTCGGCCCACTTGGTAAAATAGTCGATGATGAAAATAATATAGCCATGCCCCCCGATCGAGCGAGGGTTACATGTCATGAAGTCAATTCCCCATTTGGAAAATGGTCCCACAAAGATAATAGGATGCATTGGTGCTCTTGCCACACAGGTTTTATGATCAAATATCTAGAAAGCATGACAAATTCTAACTGTGAAAATGGAGTCACGAAATATGGTAGACCAGAAGTAACGAGCACGAATAATCTTCTACATGGTAGAAAAACTAGAAAAATGTCCACCACAAGTACTAGTGTGGCAATCTTTTAAAACTTTCTTAGCCTCATCATGAGTGAGGCACCTACGTAAAATTGTATCGACACCACGATGAAAAAGTGTATCGCCAAGGATAAGATAATATTTGGCTTGGTATCGAATACGTTGTTGTTGCGAGCGAGAGGTATTGGGTTGTAAAGTTTGGTTCTGGAGATAGATCATATAATATCCATACCACAGGTCATATGACGTAATCAGAAACAAAGACTCATCTAGAATGGATGGTTTCAATGTAGACTTAGTGCTACTCGAGGGAAGGTCGCAGAGAAGTTCAAAAAAAACTAAAGACTTCTTTGACTTGGATTTGATAAATTCCAAATAAAATTCCTAAAAAATGACTATCCATTTTGAGTATTTTCCCCCCAGAAATTGGTGTGACAGAATGTATGCCATAGGGTTGCAATATGAAATGACAATGGTCTTCTGGAGTAGGATATAGTGGCGAAATATTCTACATCTTGAAGGGTTTCCAAAGCAAGCTTCTCAACATAAGTGTACTTAAACTCCATGTCATTGAGATTGCGACTCAAATAATAGATTAGATGTTCAATCCCATCTTCTTCCTAGACTAAAACCATGGCGATGGTTGTATCTGTAGTTGCAAGATACAAGAAATAATCACTCTGATAACTTGGGGGATACATTAATGATGCTCGGATCATGTTATATTTAAGATCACCAAAATAAGCTTGCACAACCTCATCCCAATGGAAGGGAGTCCCCTTTTTCAAGAGTCAAGTAAATCCTTTATCCATTTCTGCATAGTTGGGAATGAAAATCCTTAGAAATTTATCTTCCCTTGGAGTCTTTGTAACTAAAGTAGGTTGGAAGGCGCAGAAAAATCTAGAATGGCCTGGACCTTCAAAGGATCAAGTCAAATTCTGTCATTCGACACGACAAAACCAATAAAACTACCAGAACCAACACAAAACACACATTTGTGTGGATTGAGGTGTATTTTGTAGTGATGACATCGTAAAAATATGGCTCTCAAATGTACCAGGTGGTCAACCTGTTTCTGTGAATGGGTAGGTAAGTCATCTAGATAAGGTTGAACAATGTGTTTGATGTCATGGAAATCATAATTAATTGCCCTGTGAAAGGTTGCCCCAATGTTATTTAAACCAAAAGGGAGTTTTTGATAAGCGAATGTGCCCTGGGGACAGCTAAAAGATGTTTTATATTGGTCCTCTAGGAAAATATTTATCTCATTGCAACCAGAAAATCCATCCATGAAGGAAAATAGTTCACATCTGACACATTACTCAATGATTTGGTCAATGAAGGGAGTGGGATATTTGTCCTTTCGAAAGGAATAATTAACATCCTGATAATAAACACACACTCTAATTGTCCCTTGTTTCTTCATGACAGGAACAATGTTGGAATCCCAATCAGTAAGAGGAACAGGGTAAATGAAACCAGCACACAAAAGTTTCTCAACCTCTGCTTTAATGGAAAAAAATTTCTTAGGATGAACAGGATGGAGACGTTGTCATACCGGCTTGACATCAGGGTACATTTTAATTTCATGCTTAACGATACTAGAATTGATGCCTGGAATTTTCTCATATGACCAAGCGAATACATCACAGAATTCACGAAAAAGAGAGTGGTAAGTGTCAAGTTCAAATGCAGAACAAGATGTGCTGACATGAATGTTTTCTACAACACCAGGTTTGGTCGAAATATCGATAGAAATAATTTATTCAATATTTGATGGGTTTCGCTGAGAATCGACTGCGTGGATAGGAATGGAATTCGTTAAGAAATCAACGACTGTAGGATGATATAGTTCAGTTGGACTGTATTCAATGTATTCTGGAAGAAGGGATCATTGATGAGAATTTTCTCATGGTTCCTCTTTTGGCATCATGGACTCCATAATGCTCTCATCAGTTGATAATATACGTGAGAAAGTGCTAGAAGAATTACTATAATCCAAAGAACGATCGATCCAAACAGTCAGTGACAAAGGATTAGGATTGGTCGCACAAATAAAAAATATTGATTACTATGCAAGCTCGATTGGACTTAGTGACATTGTTTCACCCAGCCTATCATTTCAGAATCATTGGGAATCTTCCATAAAATAGATAAACTGGAATATATCATATTGCAAGTTTATATTTTTGTGATTTCCGCCGATGTCGCAGGCGACGGTAACGAAAAGGTGCCCATTAGGAAAGAATTGTTAAAGATTCCTACACCAATTTCCTGAAGATATGGCGGGGGTCTATGAATGAACAGAACACTTCCAGTTGCCTGGGATATAGGGGCGAAGAAGGCGAGTTGATCAATGAATATAATGCCACCCTTGTGGGGGAAGGTGATGATGCAAAAGTAAGTAGATACAACCACAACCATAGCGTAAACCCATAGTCTTCCTAGTAATATATTGTATTCAAGGGGTCCTTCAATGACCTAAACTTCAATAGTAACGGTTTTTACGCCTAGTTCGACTTGCAGGTTACTGAGAATTCCACAGGGCTTATATGTACCATCGTCAAAAGCTTTCATAGTTTTAGGTGATTTTGATAAAGGTGGCAAGCCAAGTGACCTCCATCAACTCATAGACATGATACAAGTAAATTTACCTTCATCAATAGTAGTCTGATAAATGAGGTGATTCGGGACATTTACTTGGATAAAAAATGCTATTTGTGCTAGTAATTGTGACACATAGCCCACATGGTTAAAGACTATGAAATTATAGTCTGTCAGATAGATTCCACTAATTGTCGATAATAAAGCGTGCTTTTCGGAGGGACAATTCTGAAGAACCTCAAGTGTTGACATAGAAAAAGATGATTGAGCCAGATCTTTGACTACGTTATAATTTTGAGATGCACAAGCTCGAGGGTTGAAATTCGATTTATGAATGACTCCCTTTAGCAGATTTATTGCTAACTCAAGAATAATAGGTGACAATTGAATCATATGAAGTCAAATTCAAAGTAGTAAGTTGATTTTTACTCTGACCATTTGACAATGAAAGAGGATTATTGTAATCTTTAGTTCGAGTGGACACAAAAACATCAGTTTTGGGCTTAGTGGCAGATAATATAGGCACTTGTGAACTAGTTGCAGGATTTGTAGCAACCATATATGTTTCTAGGTTCGGAAAAGGGTTTTTTAACATTGCAGATGTGGAGTAAGTCTTAATAATTTTCGAGACTTTTTAGCGGTGAGGAAAATCTCGCGTAAAATTATCCCGATTACGTATAAAACAAGGGTAATGAGGTTTTCGAGAAGTACGGGGTGTATCAAATGATTTTTCCTACTGGGGTGAATCTTGGTTTTTCTTATCTTTCCCTTTTTTCTTACTTCCAGGTTGCTTATCACTTTTTCCCTTGTCATATGACACAACATGTATTTCAGAATAAGATGCAAGATCAGATGCAACAAGGTTTTGATTGGACACAACAAGTATGGAAACATATGGTCGAATTTTTGGCTAAGTGGTAGCAGAACCAATCACACCGTCGCTGACATGAATTTCCTTACCAGAAACTAAGATGCACAAAAAATCAATCAATACTTTCCAGAGAAACGAATACTGAAACGACAATTCCTCTTTCCGAAAATAAAGAACTGATCAAATGTAAACTTTAAACTTTGGAGATATTTCAACAATGATAAAGAAAACATGAAGAAACATTGAATAAAAATCCATCCAAAGTGAGTAAGGATAGTAGAAGAAATATGGAATCTAGAGGCAACCAAACACTTGAAAACTCAACAAAAAATACGCTGAAATGGATGGAAAAAGACAAAAATATGATGAATTTTGGTTGGTCACAGGCGTAACACACCCCTGAGTGGGAGGCAGTGCATTGCATAGCATTGTCTTTAAGCCAACAGTTCTTTGTAGAGCACTGTGTCAAGAACAACAATGCATTGGTGCCAGAGGAATCTCAAAAATATGCAAGAAAAAACACTTCTTTTACCAAAAAACACTCAAATTACTGTAATGAAGCAAGTAAAGTCTACTAGAGCTTGATAAACAAGGATAAAACCACCAGGGACGATCAATCAATTCCCTAGTGGAGTCACCAATTTTATTTACGGAAATCAAACCTATGGATAGATAAGTTTCCCTAAGTGTGGTGGATGCACTTAGAACAACAGATGAAAGACACTTAAACTTTTCCTTAAGATAAATAGATAAGAGAAGAACACCTATTTGTGATCTTCACTATTCTTCGTCTCCCTTTTGTCACTTCCATTGATCTCAATAGAATTGAACTTGTTTGATTGGTACTTGCAATTTCTAACAGAAGACATAAAATGACATAAAGGCATACGATCTGTTCATATTAATCAAATTGAATCGATTTCATTTGAAAATACATATATGAAATCATGAACACATGTAGTAGGAAAGGAATACATAGAAGGAGAAGTTACAACTAGTTGCATCAATTCAATGTCAACTCGCTCTAGCTTCAGTCCTATCCTCATCATATCAACAACATCACTCCAGCGACATAATATTACATGCAACCAATACCTCAAAGAGATATAATATTACGATCATAACTCTACAAATTCAAACTCTTGATCCCTTGTGCACTATGATCAGTGCTCAATTTATAAGAAATGAGGATAGTTTGGCATTAATTGGTCATTGAATGGATTTTCCATATATGGATGAAGAAGCTTCCTTGTTCAATGGGACAGGAGGATAAGTGATTTAATGGCTCCATGGTGTTCATATTTGAGGTTATTAGATATTATGATAGCTCGAAAAACTTATAGAAGCCATTAGAAAGTGGGAAGATTCCCAGAATCCTTTTAACAATTTTCTCTCAGTCAACCAATGCACTGTTATGTGGGCCTATGTTCTCTTCACCGCTGCGTTGCATGGGAGTAAGTGCTCTGTAAGGAAATTACTGTAGTATAGGGTGTGTTGTTGGCTCAACGGATTATTTCAACTAGACTTCAAGAAGTGAAACTTTCATGGATAAAAATCAACAATGGGATGGCTTGTTTGAGGCAAGTATCAACTCATTTAGAGTATGATAGACCCTAATTTGTACTGATCTGGGTTTCAAAAATGATGCCCAAATTGACCTATAACAAAAGTTGTGCAACATCTCACTTTTGAAGTCCTCCAACATGTTTCCAATCTCACACTTGATGGAGGTGGAAGAGGAAGGGGTGTTGTTCATGCTTTGGCTATCTCTACGTTTCTTCCTAACTTCCCTAGAGTGGTTTCTAAATATAGTCTTGATGTCCTCATTAGGTAGATGGTAGATATCTCCTCAAGAAAAAATATTAAGGGTTTCTATCACCTCTTCCCTAATCCCTCAAAGAAGTAGCAATTTGATTGATCCGGGATCAAGGGTGCAATTGGCTCTTTTATAGTTCAGTAGGAATCTTTCATCATAATCCTCTAAGGATTCATAAAGTCCCAGAGTCATCATAAATATCTCCTAATTGGTATATTTGGACCTATAATATTATTTGTATTTGTTGTTTCAAGATTCTTGCATCTGTGCCTAGGTAGTAATATTGCTCCCAGTCAGACCCATGAACCAATGCAAGGTTGCATCCTTGAGGGTGGACGGGAACAATTTCAACTTTTGTTCATTTGAGGCATAGCCATAAGTCCTACAAAAAATAAAAAAATCGAGCATGAAGGTGTCAGAATCCTCATAATTAAGTCCATGGAAATGTGGAAGGGCTGAGGGACTGATGTTCTTCATTCTAGTTTCTCTATCAGTTTCTCTAATGGGAAATACTACTTGGGCCCTAGTTTCAGCCATGGCTTGAATTGGTGAAGCAGGTTCCTCTGGTGAAGAAAGTTCATCTTCTTCCCTCAATAGGTTCTTCAAAGTTTTCATGTGGTTCATGTATAAGATGTTCTACCTCACAGTCACTGAAGAAGAGTCAAGGTTGACTGTGTGGGAATGTGGGGGTTTTTGGTAAGAATTTTCCTTGGTTGTCCCTACTCCTACAAGGCATGAAAGTAAAACTGATTTTTTGTTTTTCAATGTTTTGGAACTAAATGTAAAACACAAATAATAAAAAAAATTCTTAAGCAGAAACAAACATCTACTTAGACACCTCCTCGACAACGATGCAAAAAAGTGGTAAGCCCTGATATATCACCAAGAGTGTTGCAACTCCTATAGGCTACTCAAATTTACATTATCAACCTTGGGTTCGTACAAATTTGGAGGTGACAGTGCTATATGCACATTAGATGAGCTCTACTCATGCCATATTCATCTTAGTTCTACAATGAGGTGCTTGATGAGCCTCAATATTGCAACAAGAATGCTGCAACTACCAAGGCTACCAACTTTAATTATCAACCCGAGATTCATACAAACTTAAGAGGTATCAAAAATATATGTGCAACATGCAATGTGTCATTATTTTGTTGATCTAATGTAATGGAGCTAATTTCATGAAATCAAAGCCTAAAATAATTGTAGAAATTGAAGTGTTGCTTTGAAAAGAAATTAATCCTAGGAAAGAACAACAATTTGTAATTGAAATCCTAAGAGCATGAATTCAAATAAAAAGAAATAATATAATTTACGAAAATGAATGTCATAAGTGGTGTTTATTCTTCTTCAATTATGTATTTAGGTCCTAGGGGTCAGGATTCAATCCTAAGAGACAAAAACCAACCTTTGGGAGAAAATCTGGTCGAGTTTACACATGCTACAAGAGTGCTACAAGCAAGTATGTTTTGGAAATAATTCACAGAATGACTAAGTAAATAAAATTCAAATGTGATGGGATAATTTTTTATTATTATTATGTATGATGTCTTAGGTCTCCATTCCAATTTGAATCACTCCAAAACACCCTTTTTCACACGTGCTAAAAAATAACAGAAAAGTACTACTCTAAAATCTGGAAATTCAAGAACTAGTGAGCCGGTTAATCTATCAAATGCCTAACCTAATCAAGTGAAAATTAAATGGGGTAGTTTTTTTGAATCAAATTTAACATTATTATGACCTAATACAAGTGTAATAAATTAAAATTAATCTCATTAACCCCTTCTAAAAAATAGCATAAATTTACTACTAACAAGGCATTTCCTGAAATCTTATATTCGTGAACTAGTAACCAAATCCAAGTAGCTTAATGATTAAGATGACATTCCAAAGTTATTATATAGATGAATAATGCTTTTGAACCTGTAAAAAACCTGCAAAATAACTCACTTGAATTATCTAACTCAATCCTACAACAAGAAAATAAACAATACTAAATACAGATATATGCAAAACAGAAATAAGAGATGCATGTGAATAAGAAGTGAAATGAGAAATTGTGCAAGAGGGATATGAGGCTCCTGAGATGGCCAAGACCAAGGAGGATCAGTGTCCTATGGAATAAACCAAGCCTTAGAAGCTAAAAATGATGCCAATATTCATTATTCGAATCAATCCAAGTACATCCCTTCAAGAAAAGAAAGTGGAGTTGCCAAAAAAAAAGTTTTCTCCACAATAAGACTAAACAATACATGTCGTTGTAGGAAAATTAAAATTGGTACTTATAAAAAATGATGAGTGAGAATTCCCCTTGAAAAGAGGAATATTTCCCCTCCAAAATCCCTCAAATATTATATCTGGTTCCCAACACTAGGAGTTTGCAGTAAATGATAGGGAACACATTCCTAGATTTTCTCAATCATTGAAGTTGCAGAATCTCTCCAAAATTTCTCAATTATTTCATGATATTTTGTTCATTTATTCTCCAATCTTGATCCTCCAGTAGTAGGGAGCAATTACTTAATTATCTCCTTCTCCAAATCTTCATAATCTGCCTAGTATTCTCACAATATCCTTCAAAAATAAATAATATTAGACACAAATATGAAATTATCTCTGACCCTTCCTAAGAACATATTAAAGCATAAAATGTCATTATTAAGTGTAGAAGGAGAGATTTAATATATATTTTATGTTCCTAAGAAAGGTTAGATGGGCCTTAATTTATGTCTAATTTAGAGGCCCATCATACCCCCCTATTGAAATTGTTGCTCATCCTCTGAGCAACCTATTCATCCTCCTTGCCTTGTGGTTCTTCATGTATGCTGACCTATTTCATTATCTGTTTATTGGTCGTGTTGCTCCTCCTGTTGATCTTCTTGTAGGTGCTACATGTAGGTTCTTAGGTGCCTTTTCTAGTGTGTCCATCTTCCTGGATTCTTCTGGTGGTCCTTTGAAACTATCTTCATCAACTTATCCTCATATTTGGACCTTGATGTGCCATATACAGAATTACTATAGAAAACGTTTCAACTTCCTGTAGCAGTATTCTCTCTGCTTCTTGGGGCTATAAATTTCTTAGAGTTGAAGGGAAATGGTTTATCTATGTTAGGGATGGAGTGATGAAATTATTGGAGTGATGGAGAGGTAAGGGGAGTGGTCCCATGCCAAGGTATAGGTGATCTAGCTACTAGTGGTGAAACATAGGGTTTAGAGAGTGATTCCTTGTGCATGGAGTGAAGTGAGGGTTAGGAGTGGTACGTATAGGAAAAAAATCAATTATCATGCTATTTTTAAATTTTATAATCCCTTGAGAGATACAATTTTCTCGTAGATAAGTTTCATGTAGTAGTTATAGGGTTTCCTGTAACACTACAGGAACCCTGTAGCAGTTTAGGATAGCCCCTTCTAGAAAAATTATTTTAGCCATATCTCCCAAAAGGTAGATTGGATTAACCTGAAATTTTTTTAGCATGTTACCATAATCCTTATGAACCTCCCCATAAAAAATATATTCCATTGGATTCATGAATAATAAGTAAAATAAAAAATGGTTGTAGGTGATGGAGGCTGATTTCTCGCAAACTATGCACACAAAATTGCTGAAATTTCTTGAGCATATTACCATCATATATATGCATCTCCCCATGAAATAGATTAGTAAATGGATGCACCATTTTTTAGATAAATAAAAACAATTTTCTCCTCAAAAATAGGAATTTCTTATAGCAAAAATAGGGTTTCCTGTAGCATTTTAAGAAAGCGAGGAAAGTGAATGAGAAAAGCTCGAACATGACGGGTGGATTTTGGAAATGGATGAGGGTGATGGATTTTCATGACCTTGGTCCTTTTTGAGCATATGAGAAAAGGAGGAGGAAGTGCAAGTTTGACTTCCTTTGAATAGGGTTTTGACCAACTTTTTCTTTTGGTTCCAACTTGATTTTTTTTTTTTCTTGCAAAGGTTGGAGAGCACCTACATTCATTAGAGAGAGATACATGGATAAAATAAATTTTTTCTTTTCATTTCTTCACTTTATTTATTTATTTTTTCTTTAGGCCTACTAGCTGCCTCAATGAGGTTTTCAACTAGTAGGTCTTCTTAGGTGCCTCAAAGGAGGTTTTCACCGGGATCTTTTATTTTTCTCTTATTTTATCTTTTTTCCAACCCATTGACCACCTCATGGAGGTTTCAGTCAGTGAGACAATCTCATTCACCTCAAAAGAGGTTTTCACCTGAGATTTTATTCTTTTTCCTTTTTTTAATTCTATCCTACTTTACTTGAAAAAACAATACCTCTTTCAAGTATAGGAATACTTCCAATGGAGCCATGTGCACATAAATATGAAATATAAAATCACGTGAACACTTTAAATACATGCTTTGACATGTACCTAGATATGAGGGACCAAATTCTTTGACTGAGATGATAACAAATATTGTTGAAGAAGAGTGTGTTGTTGCAACTTAATGACTATCTGGAACAATATTTAATATGGTTATGATTCCTTTGGTCCACTTTCTGTTTTGGATCATCTTGGAATTCCTCTTTTACCATGACATTCAAATCTTCCTCTTTTGGTTGATTGTTCTCTTGAACACATGGAGGATCTTATGGTAAACCTGAGGGAACTTTCTCAATATCTGATTTTGATGTCTTCTCTTCATCAAGTGCAGCCCATGATTCTATGATCTCCTCACCTAAATCTTCTTCTTCTATATGTTATCCTTCAATGAAATCCATAAAATATGTTTTTTACAATACATTTCTTGAACTAATATGAATACCATTTAGATCAAGAGGATATTTTTGGTAGTATTGTACCTGAACATTGTAAGTGGGCTAAGATACTTCATTGTGTGGGTTTGGAAATGGTGGTTGAGTGGGAGTGTATCTATGAGATGGATGCGGTTGAGTTTGTGGTTGTAGTGGAGGTGGATGGTAGGGATATCATGGAGTTGGTTATGGAGGATATTCAAGAAAATATTTAGGATATTGTGGATTTTTCCCATAAGGTCCTTGCCAACCTTGTTTCCAAGATTGGTTTTGGGGTTGAGATGGCCAAGGTTGCCAAGGAGGTAGTGTGCTCAAATTATTTTGAGATGGGTGTGAATAAGATTTAAATTTTGAAGTAGGTCCTTCCATCATATCAAGTTGACTAGGATGCCATGATATTCTTGGAGCTACATAACATAGATTATTTGGTGATTGATTTTCTCCATTGTCCTCTTGGTAAACTTCCTTCAACCTTGGTAATGATGGGAAATATGATTCTGCATGGACAACACACATATCAACATCTTATTTTTTCTCATCTTACATTCTTAACACTTCTACTTGTTCACTTAGATTGCTAAGAATCTATATTTTAAAGTTATAAAGGAAATTTCCAAGTTCATATTGACTTACCAATGTTGATGTTTATTTACTTACTCTTGCCCTTCCTCTTGATTTGCGCTTGGATTTTTCACAAATTTCTTCAAATGATAATTGGTATACATATCCTTTTCTCATGATATCAAGGATATCTATCCACTCATCCCTGATAGTTCTATGTAAGAGGGCTTTTAGTGTTTAAAATCCTAAATTATGTAATTTTTCCCTCTTAACATTATACATGAACCTCTCTATTAGTTATTCAAGGCTCTCATATTGTTTTTTATTCATTATAAATATTTATTAAGGTCATGGTATTTATATTTTTCTAGAAATATCTTTTTCATATCATTCCATGATCTTATTTAATTAGTACCTAAACTCATGAACCATTTAAGAGCTCTATCCTTCAATGTTGCAGGAAACAATCTCAGTTTTTGAGTGTGTAATAAGGAGCCATAATATCTAAAAATTATTTTAAATTCAAAGAGAAATGTTTCTGGATCCTCTGACCTCATACCATGGAAGTTGGGAAGGAAATATGGAGGGATGCTCTTCATATGCATACTAACATCAGTATATTGAATGGGAAATCCAATAGGATCTACTTCATTGTCGTGATCTCCATCAATTTGGTATACCTTCTCTTCCATATCTTCTTATTATACTTATAAAAGTGGATGGTGATGTGTTTCTTACTGCACCACGTGATCAAATGGGGGTTTGGTGTTGGATAAGTATTTTTAAATATATTTTTTGAATAAGAATTCTAATGCAATGCAATTTTCTATTTTGAAATGATATATGCCTAATGATTTTTTTTATTTTTGCAGAAAGAAAATAAATGAATCAAATAGGGAATAAAACAATGCATACTTTGACACCTCCCCGAAAATGGTGACAAAAAGTGATGAGCCTCAATATTGCAACAAGAATGCTGCAACTACCGAGGCTTCCAACTTTAATTATCAATCTGGGGTTCGTATAAAATTAAGAGGTATCGACACTATATGTGCAACATACAATGTGTCCTTATTTTTTTGATATGATGTAATGGAGGGAATATTTTCGTGAAATCAAAACCTAAACTAATTGCAGAAATGAAGTGTTGCTTTGAAAAGAAATTAATCCTAGGAAAAAACAACATTTTTTTATTGAAATCCTAAGAGCACGAATTCAAATAAAAATACCTAATCTAATTTGTGAAAATGAATTTCCTAAGTGGTGTTTATTCTTACTCAATAATTTATTTAGGTCCTAGGGATCAGGATTCAAGCCTAAGAGACAAAAACCAACCTTTGGGAGCAAATCTGGTCAAGTTTACACATGCTACAAGAGTGCTACAAGCAACTCTATTTTTGCTACAAACAAGTCTGTTTTGGAAATATCTCACCGAATGACTAAGTAAATCAAATGAAAATGGGATGGGAAATTTTTTTTATTAAGTATGATTTCTTAAGTCTCTCTTCCAGGTGGAATCACTCCAAAATACCCCTGTTCGCACGTGCAAAAAAATAACATAAAATTACTACTCTAAAATCTGGAAATTCAAGAACTAGTGAGCTAGTTAATCTATCAAATGCCTAACCTAATAAAATTAAAATTAAATGGGGTAATTTTTTTTATCAAATGTAACATTATTATGACCTAATACAAGTGGAATCAATTCAAATTGATCTCATTAATCCCTTCTAAAAAATAATATAATTTTACTACTATTTCACTACAAGGCATTTCCAGAAATCCTATATTCGTGAACTAGTAACCAAATCCAAGTAGCTTAATGATTAAGATTAACTTACAAAGTTATTATAAATATGAACAATGCTTTTGAACCTATAAGAAACTTTCAAAACAACTCACTTAAATAATCTAACTCAATCCTACAACAAGAAAAGAAACAATACTAAATACATAAATAAGAGATGCATGTGAATAAGAAGTGAAAAGTACGCACAGAAATTGTGCAAGAGGGCTCTGAGCTCCTAGGATGGCCAAGCCCAAGGAGGCTCAGAGTCCTATCAAAGAAACCAAGCCCTAGAAGCTAAAAATGGTGCCAATATTCATTATTCGAATCAATCCAAGTATATCCCTTTAGGAAAAGAAAGCGGAGCTTCCAGAAAACATGTTTTCTCCACAATAAGACTAAACAATACATACTCCTAGAGGCCAATTCGAATTGGTACTTACAAAAAATGATGAGGAAGCATTCCCCTTGAAAGGAGGAAGATTTCCCCTCCAAAAGCCCTCAAATAGTGGATTTGGTTCCCAACACTAGGAGTTTGCAGTAAATGACAGGGAACACATTCCTAGATTTTCTTGATCATCGGAGTTCCAGAATATCTCCATAATTTATCAAGTATTTCATGATATTTTGTTCATTTATTCTCCAATATTGATCCTCCATTAGTAGGGATAAAGTCACTAAATAATCTTCTTATCCAAATCTTCATAATCTTCCCAATATTCTCACAATATCCTTCAAAAATAAATAATATTAGGCACAAATATGAAATTATCTCTAACCCTTCCTAAGAACATATTAAAGCATAAAAAACCATTATTAAGTGTACAAGGATATATTTAATATATCTTTTATGTGCCTAAGAAAGGTTAGATGGGCCTTAATTTATGTCTAATTTATAGGTCCATCAGTGCTAGTAACTAGGGTTACTATAGGAAAGGACTTTTGTCACACTTATAAAGACTGAAAATAGATCACAACCATTACTCTATTGAAAAGGAAATAAATACTATATATTACACTTATTCATATAACTATTGTCTACTTTTTCAAGAAATAAAGATTCACACGTATGCTAATGCAAGAAAAGGAAATTATACTAAGTGGAATTCATAGTCTAGATTACTGAATTGAATTGCAGAAAAGGAAACCAATATAGAGCACACATGTTGAATTAATGACTAAATAAGTCCTATCTAACTCATTCTTAACAATTTTTCTTAATGATGCATCTTGTAATGGACTAATCACACCTTAAAGTGGCTCTGTTTTGCAACAAAATAATGAGGCACTTGGGTGGTCTAAGAGGGTCCCTGGACCACGTATTTAGGGCTAAAGGTCTATTGGGGGCTTGGCTAGGGTTAGGTGAGGTGTAGGTATGATTTTGGGATGAAGGAGAGGGTGTTTCGCACTACTACATGACACTGCTACAATATTTCCTGTAGTGCCACAAGATGTCCTGAAATGCTACAGGAAGAAGAACGAGAGGAATTGGAGGCCAAAAATGATGAGAAAATGGTTAGGAGAGGTGAGGGAAAGGTGGATCCAGGTAGATGAAGGATATCCAAGCTCAAAGCTCTTCGAAAATCTTGTCTTCCACCCACAAGGTTTCTCTCGGTGATGTAATGGTGACCTCAAAAACACGGTTGTAGGTTACTTGGATTGAAGGTATTTGATGAAGGGTGAAGACTCAAGATGATGGTGTTGAAGGGGTCCTTATTTGCAACTTTATCCAAACTTGCAATCAAAACATTTTTTCATGAATTCAACATTGACAAAATTATAATAAAAATGGTCGAAAAGATGAGTTGAATTTAGATAAATGTACATATGCAATTGAAACAAAAATATAGCTCTGAACCTACAACATGTTCATGATAATAAAAGTAAAAAATATCTAAATTTTCCAAGAAATAATAAACTAAAATGATATTTGGTCTGTTGTTGAAGACCTTCCTCCTCAATCTCCAATGGAAGAGGTGAGAGAGGGAGGCTTAGCACACAATTTTAATGTTTTATATGCTACCAAACATGTAATGAAAGAAATCAACTACTGAAACATAAAATAAAGAGACATGTACACAAAAGAGACTAAGGCCAATGGATTGGGCCCTAACCCACAAGCTCAGCTCCCTAAAATCAACTCAGTGAAAAAGAAACCAAATGATCATCTTATTTAATAACCAGTATTTTACATGAACAATGAAATTTGGAAATGTCTAATACAAAAGCAAAAAGTGATCTAGCTACATCTAAAATTTGAATCATAGTAAGCTCTTTCTCTGGCTTATTTATGATAGAGGGTAGCTACCAATAACTCCTTAAAAGGTAGGTCTTTGTTCCCTTATAACACGAGAGATGTGGATCTTGGCTCCCCTTGATCAATCACTTGCTTGGCTTCCTCTGATTTTGAGTTGTTGGAGGATAATATTGAAGGGATATTGGTTTCCTTTAGGAGTTAAGAAGGTGGTCAACGTCTCTATAATTACTCCTTGTTGTCTAATATGAGACTTGATTTATGGAATCTTTCTAAAAAATGGCATTATTCCCTTCATTTTCCTGCATTTAAACCATATTGGGCCTGAAATAATGACAACCCTTAATAAACCATTCCCACTAAGAAAGATATGAAAAAATGAAATTACATGTGAGAGAGAGAGAGAGAGAGAGTAATTAAGTTAACAAGGTGACATTTAACTCCTTAGAATATACCTAATGATGGTGTTCATTAATAACAACATTACAACCATAATGACATCACACCATACCGCTTATTGGAGCTTTATAACACAACTCATGGTCATATTTACATCCATATACATATGTACATATACCAAAACATGATACTGAACATATACCAAAACACATGCCAAAACATTATCAACCAGTGAATAAGGAAGAATACATAGCCTGCATCTGATCTGCCATCTCCCATGTAGCTTCATCGGGCCCAAAGTTATTTCATTGCACTTTAACCTACTCAATTTCTCGGTTCTAGAGCATGAGAAATTTTCTCTGCAATATACACTTAGGTTCCAGCTGGAATTCTCCATATGTACCCACCTGCAATATATACCATTAAATCACATGATCATCATTTTTAACATACTTTTTAAGCAATAACACATGGAAAACATTATGGACTTTCACTATCGGAGGCAGTGCAAATCAATATGCTACTGGCCCAATCCTTTCAAGAATCCTAAAAGGTCCACAAAATCTAGGTGTCATCTTGGCACACAATCCAATTTTCAGGGATCTCTTCTTTGGCTTGATGTGCAAGTACACTTGTTCCCTAACATGAAACTCCTTAACCAACCTATTCTAATCTGCATAGCTCTTATTCATATGCTGTTTTTCTTTCATATTCCTCTTGATTACCTGCATATCATGTTCCATTTCTATCAACACGTTTGGTCCAATCAACACCATGTTAACTAGATCACTCCAATTGATGGTAGTATTGCAACTCCTCCCATACAATGCTTCAAACAAACTCATCCTCATATATTCCTAATATACATTTTTGTAATTGAACTCTACTAGTAGAAGATAATCTTCCCACTTTTGTTTTTGATGCATCACATACATCCTCAACATGTCCTCTAATATCCTGTTGACCCTCTTTGTTTATCCATATGTTTGCAGATGATAAGATCTACTGTAAGGAAAACTCTGTGCCCAAACCTGGAAACAAATCCTTCCAAAACTTGGAAGTGAACTTTCCATCCCTATCTGACACAATATTCTTTGGAACACCATGCAATCTGACTACATCTATGATGAACACTTGCTCCACATCACTAGCTAAATACGTAGTCTTCACTGGAATAAAGTGAGCTACCTTAGTCAACCTGTCCACCACAACCATGATGGAATCATGTTTTCTAGATTTCCTAGGAAAACCTATGATGAAATCCATGGAAATGACCTCCCATTTCCACTTTGGGATCGCAATGAGTTGTAGTATTCCACCTAGATTCCTCCTGTAGGTTTTAACCCTGTACAGAAATTATCTGCAAACAAATCTTAAAAACATAAAATAAACAATAGCAAAAGCATAAAAAATAAAACAAATAAACATAGAGATTTTCCCCTAGATCCCAAATTGGGATGACTAGCTTGATTTTTCATTATATTCCTTTTAGTGTTACAACACATATATATACATGCTGAAGCATACATAAACCCAATCCATTAACCCTAGATTAGAACATAACCGTAGTTCCCTTGACTGTATCTACCAAATACCAGGGGTCGAAAACCATCATGCCTCAAAACCATGTGCAAACCATGCACAAAACCATGGGTGGGTCCACCCACCGGAAAATAAGGACCAAAAATATTTCCGGGGCACTGCCCCGAACCCTGACAGGGGGGGCTACCGCCCCCCCTGTGACCCCCCTACACGTGATTAGTCATGGAAAGAATATAACACAAACCCAACATTCTCCCATTTGTTGTTTTCTTTCCGTAGGGGGCTAGAGGAGAGCTGAGTCATTAGCCCAACTTTGCAACACCCATTGTTTCTCTACACCAAGAGAAATTTTGAGTGCTCACAGACTTTTTCAATGCATCTGCAACATTCTTCAAAGTGTCCACCTTTACCAACAACACCCTTTTAGCCTCAACCATATATCTCAAAAAGTGATATTGAACATCAATGTGCTTTTTCTTTGAATGATAAGCGGGGTTCTTAGCCAAGAAAATTTCACTTTGGCTATCACGATTTATCCTTATAGCTTGCTGCACCAACCCCATACTTGAACACAATCTACGCAACCAAACTTCTTCCCTTGTTCATGAGTGGTTACCATGTATTACTGCCTATGTAGTTGAAAGAGCCACTACAAGCTGTCTTTTACTCACATCACTTCGCTCCACCTCCAAATAGGCTAAACACATACCCCACTTGTAGGTATTCTTTGGTATATTGTTTGGTCCAAATCTCCAGCCCAGTCTGCATCAACAAAACCACGAATGTCCAACACTCTTTCCAATCCTAGTCTTCCCTGGTAGCACAAGCCATAATCACTAGTGCCATGCAAATATCTAAAAAACCTCTTCACTGTTTTCCAATGCTCCTTCCCTGGGTTTGACATAAACCTGCTCAATACTCCCACTGCATGTGCAATGTATGGTCTAGTACATACCATTCCATACATCAGGCTACCCACTGCACTTGCATATGGAACACGGGACATATCCTCCTCTTCTTCTTGTGTCTTGGGACACTGTTTAGCAGATAGCTTTTTACCTATAGGAATCAAAACATTCACTAGTTTACTATCCTACATATTGAACCTCTGCAACATAGTATTGACATACTTCCTCTAGTTTAACCAGAGCTTCCTCTTTGCCCGATCTCTCTTAATTTCCATGCCCAAAATATAGTTTGCAACACCAAGACCTTTCATGTCGAATTTGGAGAACATCTGGGTCTTCAAATCTTGGATAATTTCTTTGTCATTTCCAATCAACAACATACCATCCACATACAAGACCAAATAAATAACATTGTCACCAATTAATTTAAAACAAACACAGTGATCCTCCTTGTTTCTGGTGAAGCCAAGTCCCTGTATATAGGCATCAAATTTCTGATACCACATCCTTGGTGATTATTTTAATCCATACAGAGACTTCTTTAACCTAGATACCAACTCTTTCTTCCCCTTCACCATAAAGCCTTCAGGTTGTTTCATGTAGATCTCCTCTTCCAGATCCTCGTGGAGAAATGTTGTCTTCACATCCATCTGTTCTACCTCAAAATCAAATGCAGCAGCAACATATAAAAGTAATCTAATAGAAGTAACTTTGGCAACAGGAGAAAAAATATCACCAAATTCAATTCCCGGCACCTGGTAATAACCTTTTTCTACCAACCGAGCTTTGCATTTCTCCACCTTGCCTTCTACATTCATCTTCTTCTTAAACACCCATTTTCTCTTGATGGGCTTCCTTCTAGCTAGCAACTCCACGAGATCCCAAGCCTCATTTTTATGCAAGGATACCATTTCATCAACCATGGCCTCCTTCCAGAGTTTTCCATCCTCTAAATCTACTGCCTCCCTGATGTTTCTAGGATCATCATCAGTTATATTTATAATAAAAATTGAACAAAAAGCAGATGGAATATACCTTTCTGGTTGTCTTCTTTCCCGAACTAATCTTCTTACAGCTAGAGTTTGTGGCTCTTCCTCTTCTAAGTCTTCTTCTATTGTAGAGTCCGATTCATCCTCCTTTAGCTCAAACTCTATCTTCTCAGGTTCCTTTGGTAGTAATACATGTTTAACAACATATTTCACCTCTCTAAACACCACATTTCAACTGTACACTACCTTCCTTGTTTCCGGGTTCCAAATCTTGTAACCCTTTAAACAGTCCTTATACCCAATAAAGATGCACTTTTCAGATTTATTATCCAACTTGCTCCTTTTCTCCTTTGGAACATGTACATATGCATCACATCCAAATACCCTCAGATGTGAAAGAGAGGATTTCTTACCAGTACATACCTCATGTGGAGTCTTATCCTCCAATTTTGATGAAGGTGATCTGTTAACCAAGTAACATGCAGTCTCCACTACCTCTACCCAAAATTCTTGTCCTAACCTGGTACCACTGAGCATGCTTCTTGCCTTTTCCATCAGCTTTCTGTTCATTCTTTCTGTAACTCCATTTTTCGGAGGTGTGTATGGAGTAGTCTTCTGCCGTGCTATACCACACTTCTTACAGAACTCTTAAAATTCATTCTTGCAAAACTCCCCACCATTATCTGTCCTCAGCACCTTTATCTTCTTCTCTGTCTGGTTTTCCACTAGAGCCTTAAATTCTTTAAATCTATCAAAGAATTTATATTTCTTCCTCAAGAAACATATCCATGTATTCCTTGAGAAGTCATCTATGAATGAAACATAGTACACAGACTTACCCAGTGATGGAACCGACAGAGGTCCAAACACATCATTGTCCACAAGCTCTAATATCTTGTTCGCCCTCTTCACACCAGAAGGAAAACTCACCTTATTCTTCTTCCCATATACACAATGTTCACAGAAATCAAAATCTAGAGAACTATTAAACATACCTTCTACCATACCATTTCCATGTAGTATCCAAAGGCCCTTCTCTCCAATATGTCCAAGCCTTTGATGCCATAGCATGGTCTTTTCTCCAGAGATCGCTAAGCTTTCCGCTCCACTTTCGGGAACCACAGAACTATTTCACCCAACAATAATAGTGTTGCCCTAAAGATTGTACAGAGTTCCAATCCGAACCCCCCACATTAATACCAGTGCTCCCCGAACCATCTTATAGGTATCTTTTTGGAACACTATTTTTACACCTGCATCATCCATCTTGCTTACAGAAATCAGATTTCTGGCCAATGCAAGAATGTGCAAAACACCAGGAAGTGTTCTAATCCTTCCACCTTGTAGCTTCATCTTGACTTTTCCACATCCGACGATTCTGGCCTTCCTATCATCACCTAAGAAGACATCACCACCATCATATTTCTCATACTCGTAGAACCACTCCCTATGAGGAGTGAAGTGAAAGGATGCACCCGAGTCAATCAACCATGACTTATGATCTACATGTGTATTTGAAGAAGAAGCCAAATACACATCCCCACTTTCATCTGAAGTGGTTTTTGCCTCTGTAGAAGGAGCATCATTAGATCCCTTTCCTTTCTCATGAGCTTTAGATCTGCAGTCCTTTTTGTAGTGCCCTTCCTTTCCACATTTCTAGCACACCTTTACAAACTTTCTAAGAGATTTAGATCTCCCTCTAGATTTAGATCTACCACTCGAAACCTTATTCTTTCTATTTTGGGACCTTCCTTGTACAGATAAGGCATCTCCATTCTTACCCTCCATATTTCTCCATCTCATTTCCTTCGACAGCAAGGCTGAGACAATGTCATCAAAATTCAAGGTAGTTGTATTGCTAGCTATTGTAATAACCAGACTGTCCCACGAATCTGGTAGAGAACACAAAAAACTGATACACTTATCTTCATATGAGATTTTAATATCAACAGATGACAGCTGACTTACCACAGTATTGAAGGCGTTGATATGCTCTGTCACCGAGTCTCCATCCTTCATCCAGGTTATACAGCTTTTTCCGCAGGAAAAATTTATTCACCAAAGACTTAGATTGGTACAAAGTCCCTAGCTTGTCCCACAAGGTCTTCGTCGTAGCTTCCCCAGATACATTCAACAATACTGAATATGAGACACACAACCGTATTGTGCTCTTTGCCTTCCGATCCAATTTCTTTCAGTCTTCATCTGACATTGCCGTTGGTTTAGTACCTGGATCTACCACGATCCACTGATCTGTATCCACCAGCAGGTCCTCCATCTTGAGCTTCCACAACTCAAAACTCTGACCATTAAATTTCTCGATCTCTATCTTCCCGCCGCTCGCCATCTTCTTTCACCACAAGAATCAATCTCGCAGATCTCCCATTGAACAGGGTCTACCTCAGGCCTGAGCAAAAAACCCCTCAGCAGCAAAGGCATCCCCTTGAAGCCGAAACTGCTCTGATACCAAATGTAGGTTTTAACCCTGTACAGAGATTATCTGCAAACGAATCTTAAAAATAGAAAATAAACAGTAGAAAGGGCATAAAACATAAAACAGATAAACACAGAGATTTTCCCCTAGATCCCAAATCGGGATGACCAGCTTGATTTTTCATTATATTCCTTTTAGTGTTACAACACATATATATACATTTCGAAGCATATATAAACCCCAACCCATTAACCTTGGATTAGAACATAACTGTAGTTCCCTTGAATGGATCTACAAAATACCAGGGGCTGAAAACCATCATGCCCCAAAACCATGGGCGGATCCACCCACCGGAAAATAAGGACCAAAATTTTTTCCGAGGCGCTGCCCTGGACCTCGACAGGGGAGGCTACCGCCCCCCCCTATTACCCCCCCATACGTTGTGCCTGTCGCAACATACAAGGGGGGCTATCGCCCTCCATGTTACCCCCCTGTGCATGATTATTCGTGGAAAGAATATAACACAAACCCAACACCTACACTATGCCTTTATCTGCTGACAATCAAAACATATAGCTACAAGCATTGCCACATATTTCTTCATATTAGACCAATAATAAAATTTATTTACTGCAGTCAATGTTTTCTGATATCTTAGGTGACCTGAATATGGCTTCGCATGAAACTCCCTCAAGATCACCTTCTTGATCTCACTACTATCCGGCACATATATCTTGTCCCTAAATATGATTAAGCCAAATTATGAGAGATGATAGTCCACTTCCTGTGCACCCATACCTACACCTATACTTGTACTTGTACCTGAACCTATACTTATACTTGTACCTGTACCTATACTTGTACTTTGATGTACCCTATTCATGATCCCTATATACAGGTCATCCTACTGACTTGCTTGTAAAATCTGATCCTATAAGTCTGTCCCATAGGAACTCATAGATCTAATGTGATTCATCTATATCTACCTGCTAAGAGCATATGAAACCCTATTCTCTTTTCCCTTGATGTACCTGATCTAAAAATCGAACTTAGTGATTGTGGCCAACCATCTAGCTTTCTTAGCGTTCAAATTTGGTTGGAAAAATAGATACCTCAAACCACTATGATCACTCAGCAATACAAAACTCTTGCCAAGAAGATAGTTCCTCCACATATTAAATGAATGGATGATCGTTGCTAGCTCAAGATAGTGTGCCAGATAATTATGCTCATGCTCATTTAGTTTTTGTAACTCATAGCATACAACATGTCCTTCCTGCATAAGGAATCCACCAGTTCCCCTCTTGCAAGAATTTGTACATTCCACAAACTCTTTGTCGATATTTACAATCTTTAACATTGGATCATTTGTCAATAACTGTTTTAATTGCTCAAAGCTTGTTGCACAATCCTCTGTCCATTAAAATATCCTACCTTGCGTTTGTGGTGACGAAATAGGATACACAATGCGAGAGAAGTTTTTTATGAACAGCCTATAGTATCCTGCTAGCCCCATGAATGATCTAACCTCTTCCACATTACTAGGATTTTCCCACTCCATGATAGCCCTTATCTTCTCTAGATCTACTTTTATTCCTTCCTTGGAGAACACATGCCCCAAGTAATGTACATATGTCTGAAAGAAACTGCATATATTGAGCTTAACATACAACTAATGATCTCTCAACAATCTCAAAATTGTTGCTAAATGCTTAACATGCACTTCCTCATTCTTATAATATAGCAATATGTCGTCAATTAATACAATAAAAAAATTGTCCATATAAGGATGCAACACACTATTCATCAAGCACATAAAGGTAGTTGGAACATTATTCAAACCAAAAGGAACTACAACAATCTCATAATTCCCATACCTGGTCTGAAAATATGTCCTTTAAATATCCTCTTCCTTGATGCATACATGATGATATCTATATCTCAAATCAATCTTTTAAAACACTATTGGTCCCTTTAACTAATCAAATATGTCATCAATGCTCGACAATAGATATAACTTGTTCTTGATGGAAACCTTGTTCAACTTCCTGTAATTGATGAAAAACCTGAGTACCATCATTCTTCTTCACAAACAATACTCATGCACCCCCAAGGTAATATAATTGGCCTAATGTATCCCTTGTCAAGAATTTCCTTTAACTACAACTTCAGCTTTACCAAATCTAGAGTGCTCATCCTATACGGTGCCTTTGATGTTGGTGCTACCCCTGGTACCAACTCAATGGAGAATTCCACTTCTCTATGAGGCGGTAACTATGAGATATTTGTTGGAAACACATTGTAAAACTACTGTAATATCGGCTACTTGTTCAATATCTCCGCATCCTCATCCTCCTTACCTTTATCACTAGAAATGTGCAATACAAATAATACACACCCTTTTCTGCGAATGTGCTTTTCTTGCATAACTATCACCATCTGAAGTGATGTTTATTTCTTCTTACCTTGTAAGATTATTTTCTCTCCATTATCATCCAATAACTCAATGGATTTTCATAAAAATCCTCTTTGGTCCTATGAATATACAATGAGTCTATACCAAAAATCATGCTATATGAACCCAACGACAATACAATCAAATGTGTTGATGTAGACATACCATTGAACTCAAATGCACAATCTCTTACCAAATGATGAACTCACTTCTTGGTACCTATAGAAAACTACACTAACCAAGAATTTTCATGCACTTATTTATTCAAACCACACTTATCCACCAAGTCAGGGTTAACATAAATATAATCATATCCAAGGTCAATCAAAATAGAAATAACTTGATCATAAAGTTTGTTGTCCATCACAATGATAGATTCTTTATTAGCTTGCTTCATATTATATAACGTTGCTTAGATATGAGGAAAGATTTTCCCAACATCCCCAAAAGTCTACGCCCCCTATGTACTATATATTTGAGGCCTACCACCCTGATTTTGCGGGTAATCACTTTTAAGATGCTCCTTACCACATGTCCAATGCTCCAACCAACCTATACCATCACCTCTATTATGCTGATGTGACCCATGTCCCTGCCTAACTACATTGAAATTATTATATGGTACAACATTCTCTTTCTCTTCTACATTCTAAGGCCTTTTTATTTTCGGCTCCCATTTAGATTTACCTTGATCTTTATATTTTCCTTTCCATCCTTGTTGAGATTCATTATTACACTTTAACTACTCATAATAGTGCTTCAGTTTCCCAATAACTTCTTCAAGTGACTGAGGCTCATCATACTCAATCCGATCTCTAGATTCCAATGGAAATCCATTGACAAATCTCTAAAAGTTATCCTTTTCATATTTAAGATACGGTACATACCTCAATATCTCTAGGAACTTGGTCATATACTCCTCATCTGTCATCGATCAAATTTTGAGATCATAGAATTCCTTTTCTTTGTTTTCATAGTACCTTTCTGAAAAGTACTTCTTTCTAGAGAGTCTCTTGAATTCATGCCAACTCAATTCCTCTTTCCTGATGTATGTGACCCATTTTACATATTCCCACAAGATATTCTCTTTCCCTTTCAAGCTGAAGATAGTTATTCTAGGCTTCATATTCTCTGTATATGCATGCAAATCAAATTAATGATTCATTGAAAGTAACCAAGCCTCTGCATCCTCAGTCTTCTTCAGCTCTCCATCAAAATTAGGTGGCTTCACTTTTTGTTAAACTCATCCAGAAAGTACCCCCTATCGCTCTTCCTATAAGGGTGATAGTAATGATGATCATACTACCTATCAGAACCAGAACTATAATATTACCTGTATCCATCACGTCTCCTATCCGGAGTATCAAAAAATATACCATCCCTCATCATGTCATATCTATATGACATGTGTCTACCATGAGAGCTACTTCCATATGCCCCATTATTACCATCCTCCTATCCATAGATGATTCAGATTGGTCCTTGTCTCTGCAATTATGACAAATTTTGAAGAAATACTACATTGACTTCTACTTATTTTTCCTGTGCTTGCATGATTCTATCATTATCTGCTTTGAAACTCCTTATTTCCTCCTTCAAACTCCTCATTGTATTTTCTAAGTGAGAAGATTACCCAACACCATGCTAATCATATGATTCATAGGGAGAATATTTTTAGTCTACCATCTTGCTAGTCATCTTGATTTCTTTCCTACATGGAATACTATGTTAGCTAAACGAAATCATAAACAAAACAATGTACCTTAGCATCATTCAGGGAGGATATATCCTACAATATAAACCAATCAGTGTAATACATGTATAAACATAATCATAACATCATTCTAACCATAATCCAGTCATCAATGCATGACCATATCAATCACATACCATGACCTCATGCATGATAGCAACAACAATACCAATGTACACTAATAATATGTAAGAACTTGACATGCATAAAAAATTCATAACCAATCATACACTCATCAAGACACATTCCAAGCCAACCTTCACATGGCGACATCATTGCAACCATGACCAACACCATGCATAAGAAAAAATCACATAGACCACAATCATAAGGGACACATATGCAACAAGCATGAATTCATGACCAACACACCTCCCATATTTTCTAAGGGGTGAACCATGATCTGATATAACTCTGTAACACCCTCCTCCCACATCTACCCAAGTAACCAACCAACCAAGGTAAACATGTGACGAGAGGCTACTACGATCTGATTCAACCTCCTAGGTCACCTTAAAGAAGTGGAAATAACACCACACAACTACACATACCTTCTACAGCTAGTACAAGACAGCTAGGAGCCATCCAAAACTTTCAGGTGGCTAGACCCTAAGACAAACTAACCTTTTAGTACGTCAATCCCCTAGTCGCTCCCTTGATATGCACAAGAGTGCGACTAGAAACCAACCAAGGCTTCCTAATGCTAAGCCACCTCACCCTCATCAATAGAAAATAGGCTTTGCCGCAATCCTCACCAGATCAATAGGCCATAAAAAAGCATGGACGCCACCGGATTTATCCACCTACACCATGAGGAATTTTCCTGTCTCATAGTCTCTAGGCTTTACCACAATCGATAGTCCAATATAGGGATCACCAGACATGTAACAACCATGGTCAAAATTCCATTTAATAAAGTTAAAATAATAACCACGATTTATGGGACACATATTCCAAGATGAATGTTGGGCAAGAAATACTAGTGCGGGTGTTCACATGGTTTATTATGGCTATGGAAATTGGAAAAGGCTATGGATAAGGAATTAAAGAGTAAAAAAGTATTCTTGGCACATTTATTTATGAAAATAATGGAAATTAGGAGAAAAGGGAGGTAAAAGGTCTTAGGTTGCATGTGAGGAGGAAAATGAATGAAAATAATGGAAAATGAAGAAAATAGAGGCCTCATTGATAAAAAGGATTCTGAGGATTAGTTGGAGCTCTCATTCTCTCTCTCTCTCTCTCTCTCTCTCATACTCTTGGATACTTAGAGATTTCTTGGAGCACTCTTGGAGAGTGTGGATACTTGGTGATTTGGAACAAGATGGAAAAATAATAGGATGAAAGTGCAAGCGAACATCGGGATCAAAAACTACAAGGAGATTTTATTACATGTACCTAGTTGCATGTATGTTTTCCTCACTAGTTTTGGAATTCATGGTGTATGCATGTGGATTTTCCTAGCCTTTCCATTTCCTAGATAACCATGGTGTTTTGGGTTTATTCCATTGAATTGTTCTGGTTGGTTCTCATGATTCTTTTAACTGTTGTGTTGATTTAGTAGTTCTTGGAGCCTTGGTTATACAAATGATTTGGAGTCTGATGGATAGCTTTTGTGTTGAGTTACTAGTCATAGATCCTTGGATAGACAAATTCTCAAGAGCCCTAGGTGGGTTGAGTTACTATTCCTAGAGGCTTGGTTGGAAAAACGCTCTGGAGCTCGAGAACAACTGAGGTTGAGTTACTAGTCCTAGAGCCTTGGTTCAAACAAAAAATACTCTAGAGCCCTGGAGCCTTGTTTGGAACAAACACTCTAGAGTCCTGGAGAAGCTTGGATAGAGACCAATATGTGATGGTTGTGATGTTCGACCATGAGGTGGAATCACTAGTTGAGGGTTGAGCTGGTTTGCCCTATGGAAGCCCTGGATTGATTGTGATTGATGTGTTTGATGATATCCCACATTCATGCCAATGGAATATGGCACATGGGTGATTGCTAGAAGAGAGATTTGGCTCAACCAATATATGGTCAGATGGAACGTGGAAGTCCCATATTCGGTTGGTTTTTACATTCAGTAATGAAGAGATCATTCCTTTGGTATTCGATATGAAAATGTACTAGTTTATGTATGGATTTTATTGTTGTTATATCCATTGTATTTCTATTTTTATTGTGTTGGCTATAAGCATGTATTCGATCAGTGATGATATATGGCTCTATCCATGCTTTTACTTGTCATTGAATACACAGTGTATCTATGGTAAAATATACTGTATTGTAGCTTATGATGTAGGGGAGAAATGCTTCTTAGCTTTTCTAAGATAAGTAAGAGACCCCCATGTTTAAATCTATTTTTTATACATGTAGATGAAATGTTTGTGACATGTTTGACAAAATGCCTATCATGGTTAGGAGGGGTCTAGATGATTTCTTTATGATGTGATTTCTTTTGTACCTTTTTTTTAATGTTATTTATCATCTCCTACAATTTCATGAAGTTCTAGGAAGTGACGTGGGCTCTGGGACTAAAAATGTGGCACAAATCCGGAGTTGCAGGCAAAAAACCGACCAAACCAGGCCATAGCTGTTACCTTGCCTTGGCATGCCCGTGGCTAAATTATTTTTACCACTACCTTGCCTTGGCATGCCCATGGCTAAGGGATTTTGGTCTCTACCTTGCCTTGGCATGCCTGCGGCTAAGGCTCAAATTGGTCAAAAATTCAGTCCACCTCAGGGTTTAGGGACCTGGGAGGTTGGGATACCTCATGGGGATGTTGTTGATGTTGTGCAAGGTTTTTTTTTCATTATTCCATCGATTCCACTTCCTCAAGGTCATCTAGGAGGTTGAATCTCATATTAGTAGCCTCTCATCACATTTTTACCCTGGTTGGTCGGTTACTTCGGTATATGTGGGAAGAGGGTGGTATAGAGTGGTATCAGAGCATGGTTCAAGTATCCTTGGATTGGAAGGAAAATATGTTGTTCATTCTTTTGTGGATTTCTTATGTGTTTATCATACCTATGGTTTATGTTTTTTTTGCATCCGTTTTGTGTTGGTCGTGGTGGAAATAGCGTCACCATGGATGGGCTGATGGTTTTGTTTTCATCATGTGGTCATGTGTGTATGATTGATTATGTGTTGTTCATGTTTGCGTATTGTGCATGTACATTAGCTTACATATTGTTGCATGTTGTATATGCATTGCTTGTGTATGTTAGGTCACATATTGGTCATGCTTGTGTAGTGTCTAGGTATGCTTTCTTGTGTGATGTTACATGTTGAACATGCATTTGTCATTCACGCTTGGCTACATGTCACTTATGATTGTATATGGTTCGTGCTTGTGATGGTATGTGATCAATTTTCATTGGTATGGTTATGAATTAGTTCATGTTGTGTATTTGGTATGGTTATGCATCCATGACTAGACTCCAACTAGAGTGATGTTTATGCGCTAATGTACCTCGTGTTACAAGTTTATATGATGTTATAATTATGTATATACATATATTTCGTTGATTGGTTGATCTTGCAAGATGCATCCTCCCAAAATTACACTAATGTACGTTGGTTTATTTATGAATTGGTTTAGCTAACATATTTCACATTGCAGAAAGAAATCAGAGATAAATAATAGAATGGTAGACTATAAAGGTTCTCCCCATGAGTCATATGAGCAGCGTGGTGTTGGAAATTTGTTCGATTTGGAAGACAAATTGAGAATCCTAAAGGAGGAAATATGGATTTGTAAGGAAGACAATGATAAACGTATACAGGCACAGGAAAATTAAGCAGAGGTTAATGCATCCATCCATCACATCCTATCAAAGTTGTAGAAAGAGGGGCCACTTAGGATCAACTATGGGCAGGAGGATGGGACCAATGGAGCATATGGAAATAGGTATCATGGTGGTTACAGGTTGGATAGGGATGACATGGTTAAAGATGGAAAATTTTTGGACACTCTAGATAATAGAGGTGACAGACACAAGTATCATTATAGTTCTAGTTCTGACAGGCATAATGATCATCATCATTATCATCCTTACAAAAGGAGTGATAGGGGTTATTTTCTGGATTAATTTAAAAAGGAAAAACAACCTACATTTGGCGTGCATATGAAGAGACCACAAGATTGAGAGGCATGTTTACTTGGCATGAAGAAGTTTTTTAGGTTACATGATTACTTAGAAAATATGAAAGCTAGGATAACTACATTCAACCTCATATGCAGATAAGATATTTGGTGGGAAGATGTGAAGAACGTCAGAGATATTACTGAGGAGGATTTGACTTGGAGTGAGTTTGAAAGGCTATTCGGAAAGAAGTATCTAACAGAGAGATACTACGATGATAGGGAAAAAGAGTTTTATGAGATGAAGATGGGTTCCATGACAGATGAGGAGTATACTAGCAGATTCTTGGAGTTATTTAAATATGTGCCTTAGCTCAAGGAGGAGAAGCCCAAGATTCAGATATTTATTAGTTGGTTTTTGATAGTATTTAGAGATAGGATTGAGTTTTATGAGCCTCTATCATTGGAGCAGGCTATTAGGAAACTCAAGAATTATTATGATAAATCCAAGCGTAGATCTGAGGCAAAGCTAAACTGGAAATCTAATGAGAAGAACAAAGGTAAATGGGACAAGAAGTGAGCAAGGCCTTAAGATAAAGGTAACAAGGAGAATGTTTCACCACCTAAGAGTTCAATGCATCTAGCATATGACAATGATTTCGGCTAGAGGAATAGAATAAGAGCGAGAATAAAGAGCCAGTGAGGTGTTCGACTTGTGGATGAAATAGTCGTAGGAGGGATTGTCCACAATTTCAGGGTGGTAGGCCATAGATCTACAATGTGCATGAGGCATAGACAATGGGATATGTTGAGCATAGAATTCCTCAGATTTATGCAGTTGTGGACAACATGCAGGCAGATCATCAGACTACTATCATTTAGATGGAAGACAAGATTTGTGATCAATTTGTTTCTATTTATATTGAATTTGGATCTAACTATAGTTTATCAATCCTAACCTAGTGGATAAGTGTGGTTTGAGTAAGGAAATGCATGCATAATATTGGTTAGTGTAGCGGGCCATAGGTAAGAAGAAAAGAGTTCACCATTGGGTAAGAGCTTGTGCATTTGAGTTAAATGTTATGCCTATAGTAGTGCACTTGAACATATTGCCTTTGGGACCCTACAATATGATATTTGGTATGGATTGGTTGTATCTTCATAGGACCAAGTTAGATTGCTATGAAAAAACTATTGAATTATTGGATGACAATGGAGAACCAATAATATTATAGGGAAAGAAGAAATCCACATCAGTTAGAGTAGTGACATCCATGCAGGCCAAGCACAGTCGTAGGAAAGGGTGTGTACTATTTGTAGTTCATATCTCTAGCGACAAAGGTAAGGAAGTTGAGGATGTAGATGTTTTGAACAGGTATCTAGTTTTGCAGCAGTTTTAGGATGTGTTTCGATCAAATATTTCAGATTTTCCACCACACAGGGAAGTAGACTTTTCTATTGAGTTGATGCCAGGGGTAGCTCCAAAATCAAAGGCACCTTATAGGATGAGCACACTTGAGTTGGTGGAATTAAAGTTGTAGCTGAAAAATATGCTTGAAAAAGGGTATATTAGACCAAGTGTATCACCATGGGGGTGCACCGGCCTTGTTCGTGAAGAAGAAATATGGGACACTTAGATTTTGCATTGAATACAGGGAGCTGAATAAAGTTACCATAAAGAATGGGTACCCATTACCGAGGATTGATGATTTGTTTGATCAATTGAAGGGATATGCAGTGTTCTCTAATATTGACTTGATATCGGGATATCATTAGGTATGCATCAAAGAGGAGGAAGTCTACAAGACCACATTCAGGACCAGGTACGGGAAGTATGAGTTTGTCGTAGTTCCATTCGGTTGGACTAATTCCCCAGCTAAATTTAATTGTTTGATGAATAGTGTGTTGCATTCTTATTTGGACAAGTTTGTGACATATTGGTGTATTCAAAAAATGAGGAAGAGCATGCTGAGCATTTGGCAGTAGTGTTGAGGTTGTTTAGAGAGCATCAGTTGTATGCTAAGCTCAACCAATTCAATTTCTTCCAGAATTAGGTACACTACTTGGGACATGTGCTATCCAAGGAGGGAATTGCAGTAGATATAGAGAAGATAAGGGCCATAATGGAGTGGGTAGCTCCTAAGAATGTGTATGAGGTGAGATCATTCATGGGATTGACAGGTTACTACAGGAGCTTCATCGGGAACTTCTCATATATTTCTTATATGATTACATCATGCAGAGGAAAGGTAATAAGTTTGATTGGATAGAAGAGTGTGAGGCTAGTTTTGAGCAACTCAAGTAGTCGTTGGCACATGCTCTAGAGTTAAATATTGCAGATCCAAACAAGGAGTTTGTAGTGTGTACATATTCTTTCAAGAGAGGAATTGGTGGAGTTCTTATGCAGGATGGAGAGCTGGTGTGATATGAGTCATGAAAATTGAATAAGAATAAGCAGAACTACCGACACATGATATTGAGCTAGAAAAAATCATTCACGCACTAAATATGTCGAGGCACTATCTTCTTAGTAGGCTGTTTGTATTGTGAATGATCAAATTTGGTTGAGGTACTTTTTTTATTTGCCAAATCTGAACACTAGGAAGGCTAGATGGTTGGAAATGAATAGTGAGTTTGACTTCGAGATCAGGTACATTAAGGGAAAGGAAAATAGGGTTGCATATGATATTAGCAGGAAGGTACAGGTAAATCATATAACAGCTATGAGATCCTATGGTAAAGAATTACAGGATAGGATCTTGCAGGAAGGTCAGCTCAATCATAGCTATATGGAGATTGTGCACAGGTTGCAACAGAGTATAGGTATAGGTGTTGTTACAGGTACATGCCTTGGTATAGGTATAGGTCTTGGTGTAGGTATAGGTACAGGTGGTAGTACAGGTACAAGTACAGGTGGCAGTATAGGTGAAGGTACATGTACAAGTAGTGGTATAGGTATAAGTATATGTGTAGGTGTATAGGATTTGGACGACCATCTCACAACAAATGGATTAGTTATATTTAGAGAAAGGATATATGTCCAGGACAACAGTGAGCTCAATAAGGTTATATTGGGAGAGTTTCATGTGAAACCATATTCGGGTCACCTAGGCTACTAGAGGACTATGATTGACATGAAGATATTCTAATGTTGGCGAAATATAAAGAAGGATGTGGTAGAGTTTGTAGCCATATGTTTGGATTGTCAAATGGTTAAGGCAAATTGTAAACATCCAAGCAGACTGATACATCTAATTGCAATTCCATAGGGGAAATGGGAGGTCATTTCCATGGATTTCATTATAGTTTTTCCTAGGACTGTTAGAGAACATGATTCCATCATGGTTGTGGTGGAAAAGTTGAAAAAGGTTGCACATTTCATTCCAGTGAAGACTACATACTCAGTGAGTGATGTACAACAGGTGTTTATCAAAGACATAGTTAGATTACATGATGTTCCAAAGAATATTGTATTCGACAGGGATGAAAAGTTTACTTCCAAGTTTTTGAAGGAGTTCTTTGCAGGTTTGGGCACCGAGTTGGCCTTTAGCACAACTTATCATCTGCAGACAGATAGACAGACTAAGAGGGTCAACATGATATTGGAGAATATATTGAGGATGTATCTGATGCATCAACAACACAAGTGGGAAGAGTATCTTCCACTGGTAGAGTTTGCCTACAACAAAGGGTATTAGGAGTCATTGATGATGAGTCCATTTGAGACATTTTATGGGAGGAGTTGCAACACTCCTATCAATTGGAGTGATCTGGTTAACAGGGTACTGATTGGCCCAAATATGTTGGAAGAAATGGAACATGAAATGCAAGTGATCAAGTAGAACGTGAAAGCAGCGTAGGATAGGAATAAGAGTTATGCAGACAAGAACAAGTTTTTCAAGGAGTTTTGGGTTGGGAATCGGGTGTACTTGCCTATTAAGCCCAAGAGGAGCTCCTTGCGGATTCGATCGTGTGATAATCTGGAACTAAGGTTTTGTGGACCCTTTAGGATCATTGAGAGGATCATATTGGTGGCCTATAAACTTGCACTACCTTCCACAATGAAATTCCATGATGTTTTTCATATATCATTGCTTAAGAAATATGTTAAATATGTTGATCATGTTAATGAAGGGTTTGTATTACAAGTGGAGCCAGAAGGAGAGTTCTAGCCGGAACCAAAACGCATTTTACAGAAAAATATGCTCATGCTCCGAAATCGAGCAATCAAGCAAGTTAAAGTGCAATCTAAGCACCTTGGTCCCAATGAAGCTACATGGGGGATGGCGGATCAGATTCCAGCCATGTATCCTTACTTTTTTTCCAATTGAGCTAAAGAAATTTTAGTGTGATGTTGGTTTTGTTTGGCATACGTTTTGATGATGTTTTGATATATGTTTTGATGTGGTGTTCAGGTATATTTACACATGTATATGTATGTAAATATTGCCATGAGATATGTTATAAAGCTCCAATAAGTGGCATGGTGTCATGTCATTATAGTTTTCATGTCGTTATGACGTCATGTTGGTTTTCTTTTCAGCAGGATGATCATTGTAAATACTGCATCGAGCTATGTTATAAATATCCATGGGAAGTATGTTTTTTTTTCAGTAGTGTTGCTGAGGTATATGTATGATTGAACACCGAGGACGGTGTCGCCCAAGGGGGAGGGTTCTGTAACAACCCTGGTGAAAATTCCACGTAATAAAGTTAAAATAATAACCATAGTTGATGGGGCATGTATTTCAAGTTGAATGTTGGGCAATACATCCTAGTGCTGATGTTCATATGGTTTATTATGGCTAAGGCATTAAAGAGGAAAAAAATATTTTTCACACATTTATTTACGAGAATAATGGAAATTAGGAAAAAAGGAGGTAAAATGTTTTCGGTTGCATGTCCGAAGGAAAATGAAGGAAAATAATGGAAAAAGAAGAAAATAGAGACCTCATTAATAAAAAGGCTTCTGAGGATCAGTTGGTACCTTTTGTTAGTGCATTTTTTTAGCTCTCTCATTATTCTCTCTCTCTCTCTCACACACACACTCTTGGATACTTAGAGTTTTCTTGGAGCACCCTTGGACAGTGTTGATACTTGGTGATTTGGAACAAGAAGGAAAAATAAGAGTGCAAGTGGTCATCGGGATCAGCAACTACAACGTGATTTGATTGAAGGTACAAAGTTGCATGTATGTTTTCCTCAATAGTGTTGGCATGCATGGTGTATGCATGTGGATTTCTTATTCTTACCATTTCCTGGATAGATATGGTGTTGTGGGTTTATTCAATTGATTTTATTTTTTTGGTTCTCATGATTCCTTTAGTTGTTGGGTTGATTGATTAGTTCCTGGAGCCTTGGTTGGAAAAATGATCTGGAGCCTGACAGACAGTTTTTGGGTTGATTTACTAGTCCTAGAGCCTTGGTTGGGAAAACACTCTGGAGCCCTAGGTGGGTTAAGATACTAGTCCTGGAGCCTTGTTTGGAAAAACGCTTTAGAGCCTAAGAAAAACTGGGGTTGAGTTACTAGTCCTAGAGCCTTGGTTGGAATAAACACTTTGGAGCCCTAGAGCAGCTTTGATAGAGACCAATCCGTTATGGTTGTGATGTCCGACCGTGAGGTGGAAACACTAATTAAGGGTTGATGTGGTTTTCCTTGTGGTAGCCTTGAATTGATTATGATTGATGTGTATGATGTGATCCTACATTCATGCTTGGAATATGGCACAGGGGTGATTGGCTCAAGAGAGATTTGGCTCAACTAATATATGGTCGAGTGGAACATGGAAGTCCCATCTCCTTTTGGTTTTTACATTCAGTAATGAAGAGCTTATTCCTCTGGTATTCGGTATGGAAATGTACTTTTTGTGTATTTATTTTATTTCTATTATATGCATTGTATTTCTATTGTTATTGTGTTGGTTATAAGCATGTATTCAATCAATGATGATGTATGGTTCTATCCATGTTTTTACCTATAAATGAATACACAATGTATCTATGGTAAAATAGATTGTATTGTAGCTTATGATGTAGGGGAGAAATTCTTCTTAGCTATTCTCAGATAAGTAAGAGACACACATGTTTAAATCTGTTGTTTATACCTGTAGATGCAATGTTTATGACATGTTTGAAAAAAATCTTGTCATGGCTAGGAGGGGTCCGGATGATTTCCGGTTGATGTGATTGCTTATGTACCTTTTTTGTAATGGTATTTATATTCTCCTATAATTTCATGAAGTTCTAGGAAGTGACCTGGGATCTTGGGCTAAAAAGGTGGCACAAATACCGGAGTTGCAAGCACAAAACTGACCAAACTGGGCCATGGCCACTATCTTGCCTTGACATGCCCGTGGCTAAAGGATTTTTTCCGCTACCTTGCCTTGGAATGCCCGCGGCTAAGGCTTAAATTGGTCAAAAATTCAGTCCCCCTCAATGTTTAGGGGCCTGGGAGGTTGGGATACCTCCTGGGGATGTTCTTGATGTTGTGTAAGGTTTATTTGTCATGTTTCCATTGGTTCCACTTCCTCAAGGTCATCTAGGAGTTTGAATCTCATATTAGTAGCCTTTCGTCACATGTTTCCCTCGGTTGGCTCATTACTTGGGTAGATGTGGGAAGAGGGTGTTACAAGGCCATAGTCGTGATATCACCCTCCATGCTTTACCATATATCCCTCTATTCATAGGCAATGATTCCTAGGCCTGCTCAAGTGCATCCACCTCTAGGCTTTACCATATATCCATCCATTCACCGGCTGAGGATTCCTAGGCCCACCGAGGCACACAATACCTAGTTTTATCGCAATCCACAGACTGGTTTAGGGGTCACTAGGCTAGTGGCTTTACTGAAATCCATAGTCCAGTTCAGGGATCTCTAGGCCATGTTTTCTTTCATTCGGAGATCCATCTTACTCAGTTTTGAATCCATTCGACAATCCAGCTCATCCAAAAGATGAGAAACCCATCTCACTATGGCTATCCGGAAATGGAAAGGAATGGTTTAAGAGCATTTTCACACCTCAAAAAACGCATGCCAATGACAAAAATAGAACCAAAAACACACATGCATAACCATGGATGCCAAATATAGTGAGGAAATCACACATGCAAATCGATACCTGCAAGTAAACCTATTGTATCTGCTTGATCCTTCTCTTTCTTACTTGATCTTTGCTTCCCTTTTTCCTCCTTTGTCTTTCTTGATTTAATGTTGAAATTCTCCAAGAAAAATCTAAGTGTCCAAGAGTGAGAGAGAGAGAATAGGGAGAGAGCTCAAAAACTGAACTAACGAAAGGTACCAAATGATCTTTAGAAGCCTTTTTATCAATTAGGCCTCTTTTTTCTTCATTTTCCATTATTTTCCTTCATTTTCCTCCTCACATGCAACCTATGACCTTTCACCTTCCTTTTCTCCTAATTTCCATTATTTTCATAAATAAATGCCTATAAATTCCACTTTGCCTTTCCAAATCCTTTTTCATTTCCTTTGCCAATTTCCTTAGCCATAATAACCAAAATTTATTAGGGGAATTTTGAGGTCTAAAATGGGCCTCCTACAAAAAATGTACGACAAAAATAAACTTTATAAGAACCAATAGGATTCAAGATGATGATGTCAACCATGGGGGATGATTCACCATTTTTTAAATAAAAGGGTCAAAATATTAAAAAATAATAAAATAATAAAATTACTTTTTCAACTCGTATTTTCAACTTATCTCTCAAAGTTTTTACTCAAATTTCGAGTGGGGGTATTCGTTGGATGCAAAATTTAATTCCTCATCCAAGGAGTACCCATGTTGCATACTTTCAATGGACCCTGCTACACGAAAAATGAGAAATACATAAAAAAACGTGATTACAATCACGTTTTTCATGTATTTATCATTGTTCATGTAGCAAAACCCATCGAAAGTATGCAACATGGGTACTCCTTGAATGAGGAATTAAAATTTTCATCCAACGAGTACTCGCGCTCAAAATTTGAGTAAACAATTTGGGAGATAAGTTAAAAACATGAGTTGAAAAAGTAGTTTTTTTCTTTTTCCCTCTAAAATTTGATGATGTCATCAAATATTATTTTATAATTTCCTTAGGAGGCCCATTTTAGACCTCAAAATTCCCCTAATGAACACCCACACTAGGATTTTTTTTCCCAACATTTAGCTTGGAATAAGTGTCCCATAATCGTGGTTATTATTTTGCCTTTATTAACTTTTATTACATGGAATTTTCACCAGGGATGTTACATGATTGTTCATATACTTTATGGGCATCCCCCTGGAGGCCTATGGACTCAGTTGTATAGGATTCTACGTCATCAATACCATTAGGTTTAATTTACTCATGCACTTCCAAATTCTTGTCATCCTGCAAGTCTCCCTAAATAATAACATGTTTTTTCTCACCATCACGAAAATAAATAGACCCAACTACAGAAGACTCCCCACGATCTGAATGAATCTCCTCTTGTTATGTCTTTTTTTCCTCCTTCCTATCACCTGGACATGCATGGTTAAGGTCCCAAGGTCCCTTGCAGATAAAGGTCCAAAGTATCTTCAAGATGACCCATCTTCTCACATACCATAGTAGGAAAATATGCATAAATACATTAATTCTTCATAGAGAGATTACATCAACATGCCTTCACAAATATCTAGGTAAAATTTTTAAGTTTTTCTTCAAACAAAATTTTCCTAGAGACACTAATGATTAAAAACTTGTCATAGCCACGAACTTGAAAAATAATTATTGAAGCATCAATAGAAGTCTCTCTCTCTATACTTTTTTTTTTTAATTCTTTTATTATTGAAGCTTCAATAGAACTCTCTCTCTCTACTTTTTTTAATTATTTTATTATTCTCTACAATCAAACCCATTTCGAACTTGAAAAATAATTATTGAAGCTTCAATAGAAGTAAGTCTCTCTCTCTCCTTTTAAAAAAAAAAAATCTTTTACTATCCTCTGTAATCAAACCCTTAAAACAAGAAATTATTAACCTTTTAAATATCTGATACCAAATTTTTGCGGCCAACAAAGCTTTCACTCATTCATTCAAAATGTTTGATTTGCAATTAGTATGAGGGATTTTGTATGAACCTTAGGTTTGTGCCCCTATCATGAATGGCCAACCTTAGTGGGTTTGTTCAAGTTGTATCCCCACACTACTGTCGATGTTGATGCTTGGGACCGTGTGAAATAATCATTCCTTACCCATAACAAATAAAATAATTTGTTAGTATTCGTTCACCTCTCTGTTGGAAAACACTCTGAGTTCTCCAAGCTTATCAGTGGTGTTAATTCACCAAAATCAACCAAGGTAATCAACCAAACAAGCTTGATATGGTCTGCCTTTACCCACATTGTGATTGGATTAGCCTCTCCCACTACTCCTGTGCTCCTGATACATGTCCTGATAAAGAAAACAAAGTTTATTTTATATATGAAATGGAATGGTTGTTACCCTAGACTCAATATTTAGCACTGCAAATTCATCCCAGCAGATTAGAAAATTGATCCAATTTTATGATATTTCCTCACTACCCTTAGTGTTGGTGGTCATCTTCAAATCTCCATTACTTGACACACTGCCCAATTTCGGGAGCGTGACCTCACCCAATTGTTATTCTTACTTCCCACGACTAATGGCTCGATCTCCAGTCCCTGAAATCCCGCACTTACCTGAAAATACAGCTCGAAAAGTGTGCATGATACCACTATATAACCCTCTGACCAACGTATGTGATTTGCCATGGTGCAATTGGTCTCATTCCATTTCACGTGGTAATCACTGGAAATGGATTTTATAGCCTCTCAGCCCTCACACACTTATATGATGGCCCCACTCACTGCTGCAAATAGCTTCACTTGCCAATGGATAGTAAATTTGGAATCAATCTATCTTCCTTTCAAGTATTCAATCTTCCTGATTTTGGCAATAATTCGACTTCTAAAATTACAGTTATTTCACAAGGCTTTCTACCCATAGAATCATAGAAAATACACAAATAATATTTGTCCTCATAAAACCACAACTAATGAATCAAGAATTCGTCCTCATATAACTTGATATATTACTTTTGGGAGAATTATGGCAATTTGGCTTTTGAAAACCTTCAATCCACCAGAAGGAATATTATGGCTCCTAGCATACATAATTGATCACAATGTAGGTCGATCAATTTGATACCACTGGGTGGCGTAACGTAGTACTCAACCTCTCTTTATTTGTGTTGCTTCCAAATGGAAGTATCGACCTTAAATAATTTTGGTCCAACCTAAAATTGATTCTTCAGCTCCAATACTTTCCCCACACAGAAATTGGTTGTGGGATTCTTTGTTTGTTGATGTGGACCTCTATTCAACACCACAATCACACTTTATAATCAACATTCAAACCATGGCGTAATCCCATGCTATCAGTCGCGATCTCTTATTGGAATCAAACTTAGAATTGAACTGTGATTTTCAACATTGGTATGAGTGGCTTACCCTTGATATGAAAATGTTATTCCTCACATAATTTCCCAATCTCCACATAGTTGGATCAACTCAGTAGTCTAGGGACCTTGAAGTTGCTATGTTTTGCTGCAAGTTGAATGCCTAGGCATATGCCCATAGTTCCCCACAACGAACGCGTCCCTCATCATTTATTTCACCTGTTAGCCGCTAGGTTGGATCCATCACTCTTTTCAGTTCAACGCTGAGAGAGATTTTTGTTGAAATTTGTAACAAGAAATTTTGAAAATGGGAATAAGAAGAGGCTTCTAATTTAATTTTCCCTTAATTAAATTAGAAGGAAATTGTAATTCCACGTCACATGAAAACTTGTACGAGTTAAATAAGCCAAGAAGACTTATTTAGTTCAATTAATTTGAGTTGAGGGTCAAACTAGAGGCATGTAGAGTGTCTCTTACTTTTTAGGAGCCCTGGTTGAGTTTATTTTGAGTTGTATTTAATTAACTTAATTTATTTGAGTTAAATCATTTTAACTAGTTCTAACCGATGGAGGAACTAGTGAGAGGTCAAGTGAATTAAATTAGATTTCATTCCCATCAGTGACCAATAAGATAACTGATAATTCACTCAAATATAACCCATTCCTGTCAATTCTAAGGAAGACCCAATTGAGATTGGAGTTAAAGAGAAGTGTACTATCAGTTGTATAATCATAAAATTGTAAAAATGGTGCATAGAGTGAGAGGAATATCCTTGATGTATTGCACAACTATTATTAGGTAATTTCCTCATTAAATAGGGGCCTAATTCCTCATTGAATTGCACAAGGAAGTAGGAGCTTCAAAGGTTAGGAAATTGGATACGTATTGGCCAGAGTCAGCCTAGGAAGCACTGAGACAGACCTAAGAGAAGAATTTCATTGTTTCATATTCTTTGACTTATGAAATATACAAATAGTGGGGTTTTTAGTTGAGGCTTTCCCCAGATAAATATTTGTGTTGTGCAACTGGAATTATTTCTCTTTCTTGTTCATGTGATTATGCAATCGTAATTGGTTTCCACAATTTGTAGAGTAGATTCAAGTATTTTGTTTTAGCATTTTACAAATATCAGTTTGAATATATGTGGATTTTCTACATGGTATAAGAGCAAGAATTAGTATGGAGGAGAAGAATATGAGTTTGTTTTGAACAGGTGAATCAAATTTGCAGGTTTATTCCTCAGGACCAGCAACATAATCATGATGTATTTTTTGGATTGAGACTTGAATATACCCCTGAGGGTAGTTTGAATTACATCGCTTGGAAGGACAGGATGGAGGAAGTGTTGGAGGCCAAAAAAATGAAGGAATTCATAGGTAGTGATATTCCCAATCCCGCAACAACAGATTCTCAAAATCTTGATCCATGGAAGAATAATGGAGCAAAGGTGGGAAGGATTTTGTTAGAAGGAGTTCGAGATCATATTGTCTCGAACCTCCATGGAAAGGAAACTACATATACTATGTGGAAGGCCTTAAAAAAAAAAATTCAGAACAACAATGACCACAGGAAGCTGGCGCTGAAGGAAAAAATCAAAAAAATCAAGATGGAGGAGGGCGACACAATACCAAAATACTTGACGAAGTTCTATCAATGTCGAGATGAGCTTGGAAGTGTTGGTGTTACCGTTTCTGAGGATTATATGGTGAGCCTAGCACTTCTAGGCTTTCCCAAGAGCTGGCACAACTACCAAGATTTGGTAAATGCGAGGGAGAAGCTACCAGAGTGGGAGCGATTGTGGTCTGACTTGGTGGAAGAAGAAATTCGGTGAAAAAACAGAGGTGGGACCTCTTCCAAATAAAAAGAAGAATATTTGTCATTAGTTGGACAAGGAAATAAATCCAAGGGAAAGAAGTCCCAAGGCGAATAGGGAAAGAATAAATACTTTTCCAACATCAAGTGTTTTCATTGTCATGAGTTTAGGCACTATTCCATGAAATGTCCACAGAAGGCAAGCAAGAAGGATCCTGCAGTAGCAGTAGCAGGTGAAGCTGTAGCTTCATAGTTTGAAATTGATTTCAATATCATTGCATACATGGAAATCACTGTAATGGGATGCATGTGGTATCTCTAGAGAGGTGCCTCATTCCATATGATGGGGAATAGATATCTCTTAAGTTACTTGGAGGAGAAAGACCTCAAGCAGAGCATAGAGGTTGAAGATGATGGGAGGTATAGCGTGACCAATATTGGTACTATTACCTTTTAGAGGGAGTATAGATCCCCGCTTAGACTTACAAATGTGTTTTTTTTAGGACTAAAGACGAATCTTGTTTCCATAGCCGTATTGGAAGACCATGGATACGATGTGATATTTAGAAAAGGAAAGGTTTTCCTTAGACACATCACCACGAGACGGGTGAAGCAGATCGGTGTGCGATTCAAGAACCTATATGCTCTCAAGTTTGAATATGCATGCAAATCCTTGAGGAGAAAGGAAAAGGGTAGAGACTGGTGGTTTAAAGGGAGCATAAATTACCTCTTAACATGCAACCTCATAAGAAGTATCAGTAAGTTGTGGAGCAACCACACTTGGAGAAGGAGAGAAGAGGCCGAGTGGAGACATCCACTCAAGCAGAGATCTCCAATAGGGGAAAATTTTGATCCAATTGGAGATATGGAGCAAATGTAGCCATACCTTCAAGTGGGAGGTGGGGCGATGTGAAGAAATAGTCCCAAGGGTGCATAAATTTGGGTAGGGTCCATTGAGATGTTTTGTCTCATGGATCATTACCTTTCTATGGGAGCCCATAGTACACAGTATTAGGATGAATCAATGGTGGTTGATGCAGTCAGATGTCAGAGTTATAGATGCAGAGACTAGTGGTAGTTATATACTGGGGAGTGTAGAGCATAGTTGGCAGCAGTATAGATGGCACAGTGCAGAGTCATCAGTAACATAGAGTTTTCAGTAGACAGTGCATTAGCTAGTAGCAGTCAGAGACTTTGGTGACAGATGTATCATACTAATTCAGTTTGGATGCTTTTTCAGTTTTAGAAGTTGCAGTAGTAAAAACACTAGAGAGAAGTGTTGCATGCAGAACATTCCAAAGGTACCAGATCAAGATAACATTTATTCATTTCTTGTTAAGAAGGACTATTGAAATTTGCAACAAGAAATATTGAAAATGGCAACAAGAATAGGCTTCTAATTTAATTTTCCCTTAATTAAATTAGAAGGAAATTGTAATTCCACATCACATGAAAAATTGTACAATTTAACTAAGTCAGGAAGACTTAGGTAGTTCAATTAATTATATTTGAGGGTCGAACCAGAGGCACGTAGAGTATATCCTATTTTTTAGGAGCCTTGGTTGAGTTTATTTTGAGTTGTAATTAATTAACTTAATTTATTTGAGTTAAATCAGTTTAAGTAGTTCTAACTGATGGAGGAAATAGTGAGAGTTCAAGTGAATTGAATTATATTTAATTCACATGCAAAGACCAATTAGATAACTAGTAATTCACTCAAAAATAAATCATGCATGTTAGTTTTGAGGAAGACCCAGTTGAGATTGGAGTTAAAGGGAAGTGTACTATCAATTGTATAATTAGAAAATTGTATAGTTGGTGCATGGAGTTAGAAGAAGAGCTTTGATGTACTACATAACTATTATTATGGAATTTCCTTATTAAATAGGGGCCTAATTCCTCATTGAACTATGCAAGGAAGTAGGAGCTTCGAAGGCTAGAAAATAGCTAAGTATTGGCCAGAGTTAGCTTAGGAAGCAGTGAGAGAGACAGAGATAATGCAGAAAGCTATCAAGCCTAAGAGAAGCATTATATTGTTTATATTCTTTGACTTATGAAATATATAGATAGCTGGGTTTTTAGCTGTGGCTTTCCCCATATAAATATTTTTGTTATGCGATTGAAATTATTTTTCTTTCTTATTCATGTGATTATGTGATCGTAATTAGTTTCCATAATTTGTAGAGTAGATTCAAATATTTTGTTTTATCATATTACAAATATCAGTTTGAATCTATGTGGATTTTATAAAATTTTCCCTCCTCTTGATAATAAAATGGGCCCCTTTAATAATTAGAAGATGTTGAATATAAATAATTGGACTAATGAAATATTTTTCCCTCATTATAAAAAATATTTCTTCTGCAACATACAATGGGTTCTTGAAAATCACATGAAAAACGATAAAATTCAAAATAATAATAGACTAATTAGGGCGATTATAGAAAACCACCAAAATTGTAGAGATCCTAGCTAGGGTTATTACGGAAAATCTATTGAGATTGCAACAAGATGAGGAGCTTAGTGGAAAGAAGTCGCCTTCACCAAGTGGGACCGCAGGGTATTTTTGGTGCAAAGTCTATTTTTAGACATATGGATCATGTTCTATGAGTTGTAGGATGCTATTTGTGGATGGTTGGTCAAGTCGGGAAAAATAGATGGACTTATATTTTTAGACATATTGGGCGGAATCTATTTTTAGATTGCCAGTCTAAAAATAGATATGTCGAATATTATTAGCTCTTAATAATATTTGGACTCTAAACATCATCTTATCCTCTTGGAGCACTTCAGTTTGATGCCTGGATGTGGCACATGCAGCTGACAGAAGGAATTACGCTATTCCTAGGGTTTAGTGGAGCTATTGCATGGTTGACTTCAATTAGAACTCATGTGACAGAGTTTGGTGGAGTTGATGAGACAATTAATGGAGTTGTGTTCAGTTTAACTTAGTTGAGCTAGTTGTATCTAGTCTAACTGATTGATACAATTAGTGAGAGTGGTGTGAATTAATTATTAATTAATTCAATAATTATAAACTCATAAATCAACTAAAGAATACATTAGTTAACTGCAGTGCATGGACAGTTTCAGTGGAGACCAGTGAAGAGGTAGGTGAAAGAGCAAGTGTGACTATCAGTTGTGACTATACTAGTGCATGAGATTTGCACACACATTGATGGAGAAGCCAATGAGGATTGCACAGTACATACCAGTGGGACTTGAACCTGGATCTGGTAATTATCCATATTGGATTGCGCAGTAGAGGCAGGCTAACATGTGGAGCAGATTGGAGCATGTGTTTTGTATGATCTGAGCTTGTGTAGTGTGTAACAATTGGAGATTGTACTGAGAGCTTGTGAGGAGTTTGTACAATGATTGTTACATGATCTCTGTCATTATAATATACAGATAGTTGGGGGTTTTCAGCTTTAAGCCTTCCCATAAATACTGTGTTTATATGTGCGATTGTTTATGGTTTTAATGTGCGCATGCGATTGTCTATATTTCCGGAAATTGATGATCAATAGTAGAAGACGTTATGTATTATGCATGAAGCTCAAATAGTGTGTGATCAGGATAATCTTGGTGAATAATTTAATAGTTATTCAATTTTCTACATGGTATCAAAGTTGTATTTATCATTGGAGCAATTGCAAAACATTGAAGCGGTTGAGTTTTATGCTGGTGGAATTCGAATTTGCAGCAGTGTTTTCTTGGTGTCGAAGTTGAGATGTCTTTCAACGGATTGCGATTGGAGTATGCCCTTGAGGGCAGCTCGAATTATATTTCATGGAAGGACAGGATGGAGGTGGTGTTAGATGACAATGGGTTGAAGGAGTTCATAGATGCTGAAGTCCCAAAGCCTACTTCTAGTGATGCTGCCGTAATTGAGGCTTGGCAAAAGAAGACAGCAAAGTGTCAAAGGATTCTGTTGGAGGGCGTGAAGGATCACATAGTGTCCAGCCTGCATGGTAAGGCTTCTTCATTCCTAATGTGGAAATCCTTGACAGATTTATTCCAAAGCAAGAGCAACCAGAGGAAGTTGGCGCTCAAGGATAAACTCAGAAACATAAAGATGGAGAAAGGCGACAGTATGCCCAAGTACCTCACGAAGTTCATCCAATGCAGGGATGAGCTGGGAAGTGTGGGGGTGACTGTAGATGATGAGGACTTGGTGAGCTTGGATCTCCTTGGGCTTCCGAAGAGTTGGCATTCCTATCAGGACTCTGTCAATGGTCGGGAGAAATTGCCAGGATGGGAGCGACTTTGGTCGGATCTTGTGCAAGAGGAGATAAGGCGGAGTACCAGGGACAGATCATCATCAAAGAACTCTGATGAAGAGAATTTCACTTTGGCTGCCAAAGCAAAGAAGGGGAAGAGCAAGAAAGATTCTCATTTCGGTGCGAAAGGCAAGAAGCAGGACATGTCCAAGGTTTCACTGTCACCAACATGAACATTATGCCACAAATTGTCCGCAGAAGAAGAAAAATAAGCAGGCTACTAGATATGCAGCTAGAGAGGCCTTAGCCTCACAGTTTGAGCTGGATTTTTCACTGATTGCATGCTTGGTCTCAAGTTTGATGGGATCAGTGTGGTTTCTGGACAGTGGTGTGTCTTTTCACATGACAGGAGATCGAGATTTGTTCACTGATCTGGATGAGAAAGATCTTGGAGTGCACATCGAGATGGGCGATGATGGTAGATACAGTGCGACCGGTATCAGTACCATTTCCTTTGAGAGGGAGTCTGGTAAACCCTTCGTATTGAAGGAAGTGATGCATGTTCCAGGATTGAAGAAGAATCTTATCTCTATGGCGATGTTAGAAGACAAGGGATATGATGTTGTCTTTAGTGAGGGAAAGGCTTTCCTGCACAGTAAGGCAACTGGTGAGACCCGGAGGATAGGGGTTCGAGTTAAGAACCTTTATCAATTGTAGGAAGATGGCTGTGCAACAATGGCAGGCAAGGCAGAAGGAGTGGTGAGCCGGGATGATGGCGAGTTGTGGCACCGGAGATTGGGCCACCTTCACCATGGAGCTTTGAAGATACTGCAGCAAATTTCTACTAGGCTTCCTAAGGGTACTCTTGCGCAATCAGATCAGTGCAAGGGGTGTACCTTGGGAAAATTTGTGAAAGCCACCTTTCACAAGAAGGATAGTCGCGCCACGACGATCCTTGAGAGAATTCACACAGATGTGTGTGGACCTTTCTCAGTAGCTTTGATAGAAAAGCACAGGTACTATTTGATCTTTGATGATGATTTTTCTCGTAAGTGCTGGATCTTCTTCATGCAGAAGAAGAGCGAGACATACTCAAAGTTCTGTGAGTTCGAGGCACTGGTTGAGAAAGAATCGGGGAAGCTGGTGAAGGCTCTTAGGAGCGACAGTGGTGGTGAATTCAAGGACTTTTTCAGCGCAGAAGGAATTTGAAGAGAGCTCATAGCACCTCATAACCCACAGCAGAACGGGGTTGTTGAGTGGAAGAACAGAACGATCGTGGGTGCTGCACGGGTGATGTTGCATGATCAGGGCCTACCCATTCACTTTTGGGCGGAGGCATGAAATACTGCAGTATATGTGCAGAACCATTTTCCTCACAGGATACTTGGCATGAGTACACCCGAGGAGGCGTTTTCTGGTAAGAGGCCTAATATTTCCCATTTAAGGATTTTTAATTCACCTATTTACATTCATGTGACTAAGGATGCCAGGAAGAAGCTAGAGCCGACCGCAGAGGTTGGGATATTTGTGGGGTACACTGATACACCCCACAAATATCGTGTGTATTTTCCAGACAGTCGCAAGATTGTTGTGCGACGAGATATCAAATTTCAGGAGGAGAAAGCCATGAAGTGTTTGCTTGAGAGGGAGCCACACTTGCATGTAGAGGAGGAGCTATTAGTTCCTAAGGATGAGCCTCAGAATGTGGATCAGCCACAAGAGGAGGTTCATGGAGTGGAAGAGACCACTCATGCAGCGCCAACCATCAGATGGCGGAAGCGCACTACAGAAGCTGAGCGACTGGCTCAAGATGCAGAGAAGGTTGTAGGAGCACCTACATCACTGCGCAGACAAAGACAGTCACCTGATCAGTTCAATGGATACATGGCTCTTATGAGCAAGTGTATTGTGACAAAGCCATCCTCTTTCGAGGAAGCTGTAGAGGACCCCGCATGGGTAGATGCCATGGTGGAAGAGTATGATTCGATTGTCAGAAACAGTGCATGGGAGATTGTCCCAAGGCCGGAAGGGAAATCAGTGGTGGGTTCGAGATGAATCTACAAAGTGAAGTAGGCAGCTGACGGGAGTGTGGAGAAGTAAAAGGAAAGATTTGTTTCCCGAGGCTTTTCACAGATTGAGGGGATTGATTATGAGGAGACCTTTGCACCTGTCGCAAGGTATTCTTCCATACAGACGATTATTGCTCTCTCAGCGCAGATGGGGTGGCACATTCATCAGATGGATGTGAAGACTGCGTTCCTCAATGGGGTGATTGAGGAGGAAGTGTATATAGAGCAGCCCGAAGGTTTCGAGATCTTCAACAGCGAGTCGCATGTGTGCAGGCTCAAGAGAGCACTGTATGGGTTGAAACAAGCACCTCGTGCTTGGTAGACACGGATAGACAGTTATTTCACTGGACTTGGATTCTCCAAGAGTGAGGCGGATCCTAACCTATAACAGATTGTGGTGGAGGGTAAGTTGCTGATCATTGTACTTTATGTAGATGATTTGATTTTGACAGGTGATGAGCTGTTGATACTCTCATGCAAGGAGGATCTTGAAAAAGAGTTTGAGATGAAGGACTTAGGCCTCCTTCATTATTTCCTGGGATTGGAAATTTGGCAGCGCAGTGGTGGACTGTTTTTTTCTTAGGGTAAGTATGCCCGGGAGATATTGGAGAAGTTCAACATGGATGGCTGCAAGCCTGTTGATACTCCTCTTCCTGGTGGTTGGAGGAAGGAGGATGCTACTTCGACGGAGGTAGTGGATGCCACTGTTTATAGACAGTTGGTGGGGTCACTTATGTATCTGGTCAATACACGACTCGATATATGTTATGCAGTTAACCAGCTTTCACAAGCTATGGTTAAGCCTACCAAGCTCTTCTGGAAGGCAGGCAAGCATGTATTATGTTATCTCAGAGGCACATCGGGATAGGGATTGTGGTACAGACAGTCGGATGAGGTGAAGCTGTGTGGCTTCACAGATGCAGATTAGGCAGGGAGCCCAACAGACAGAAAGAGCACATCTGGAGGGATTTTTAGTATCGAGTCGACAGCAGTTTCTTGGTACAGTAGGAATCAGAGATTCGTGGCACTCATTTCAGCAGAGGCCGAGTATATGGCAGCGAGTTTGGCTGCATGCGAGGCTATATGGATGAGGAAGATCTTGGTCGGGTTGTTCGGTTCACACTTAGAGCCTACTATGATTTATTGTGATAATCAGAGTTGCATCAAACTCTCGGTTAATCTAGTATTTCATGATAGATCTAAACACATTGACATCCGGTATCATCATATCAGAGATTATGTGTAGTGGAGAATCATGTTACTTTCATACATTCCTACGGAGGATCAGGATGCTGATATCTTGACGAAGGTGCTCACCAGGAGCAAATTCGAATACCACAGGGGCAGGATAGGCGTTGCAAATAATTCATATATTTTTGAGAGGGAGTTTTGAGATTGCAACAAGATGAGGATCTTAGTGGAAAGAAGTCGCCTTCACTAAGTGGGCCCGCAGGGTATTTTTGGCGCAAAGTCTATTTTTAGACTATGTCTATTTTTAGACATATGGATCATGTTCTATGAGTTGCAGGATGCTATTTTTGGATGGTTGGTAAAGTCAAGAAAAATAGATGGACTTCCATTTTTAGACATATTGGGCGGAATCTATTTTTAGATTTCCAGTCTAAAAATAGATATGTCGAATATTATTAGCTCTTAATAATATTTGGACACTAAACATTATCTTATCCTCTTGGAGCACTTCAGTTTGATGCCTGGATGTGGCACATGCAGCTAACAGAAGGAATTATGCTATTCCTAGGGTTTAGTGGAGCTATTGCATGGTTGACTTCAGTTATAACTCATGTGACAGAGTTTGGTGGAGTTGATGAGTCAGTTAATGGAGTTGTGTTCAGTTTAACTTAGTTGAGCTAGTTGTATCTAGTCTAACTGATTGATACAATTAGTAAGAGTGGTGTGAATTAATTATTAATTAGTTCACTAATTATTAACTCATAAATAGACTAAATAATACATCAGTTAACTGCAGTGCATGGACAGTTTCAATTGAGACCAGTGGAGAGGTAGGTGAAAGAGAAAGTGTGACTATCAGCTGTGACTATACTAGTGCATGAGATTTGCACACACATTGATGGAGATGCCAATGAGGATTGCGCAGAACATACTAGTGGGATTCGAACCTGGATCTGGTAATTATCCATATTGGATTGCACAGTAGAGGCAGGCTAACAGGTGGAGCAGATTGGAGCATGTGTTTTGTATGATCTGAGCTTGTGTAGTGTGTAACAATTGGAGATTGTACTGAGAGCTTGTGAGGATTTTTGTTAGTAGTTGTTACATGATCTCTATCATTATAATATCTGAGATATTTGAGGGTTTTCAGCTTTAAGCATTTCCATTAATCTGTGTTTATATGTGATTGTTTATGGTTTTAGTAATAGCATGCGATTCTTTATATTTCCGCAAATTGATGATCAATAGTAGAAGAGGTTATGTATTATGCATGAAGCTCAAATAGTGTGTGATCAGGATAATCTCGGTGAATAATTTAACAATTATTCAAATTTCTACAAAATCATCAAATACTAGTTTCTCCTAAACCCCCAATCTTCTTTGAAATTGATCTACAATAAACCCTCAGGCTGGCAAGATGCATAACTTTGATATCATTGTAATATCCTAAACTGAAAAAATTTCTATAGATATGACACATTTAGGTATTCTAATAAAAATACGTTCAACATACATTGAACACAAAGGGATATGGAAAATCATTCCTAATTTCAATTAATACTTATAAAATGAGACATGCCCAAATACAAGAAAAATAATTTAGCCCATGCCTTCGCATACATGATTGCTCAATGCAGAAGAAAACAAAAAACACTAAAGCACAAACGTGAACCCTCGATGGATCCACCAACAAAATTCTCCATAGGGTTTTCATCATGGGAGCAAGTGGAATTGGCCACATCAAGTCCTCAACAAAATACAATAAAATAGACAAACTATGGACGATCCCCTTGTTTGGCGCCTAGCCCCTTTTATAGGCTTGATGGACTCTCTATAAACCTTATTTTATTGTTTAACTTATATAAATGAAGGAAAATACCATGGGATGATACCATTGGAGAATACTAAGGTAAATACTATGTGTAATTTCCGTCGACTTTGACCATATAAAGAAAAGGGAATATTACAAAGCACTATCATCCATTATTTTTCTTCTCGTCATGGAAGAAATTTGTAGGAAGGTTGTTGATTATAGAGCCATAGGATTGATTGTGGGCATTGTTACACCATTTTTTGGTCATCTAACCTATTATCATTAGATGGACCCAAGTACACCATGTAAGACCAATTTTACCCTTAGTAAAATTTCTTTCACTATGAAAATAACTTAGTAAACCACCTTTATTAAGTTGTTTATGGTCTAAACAAGAAACCCCATGAGGAAATATTAAATAAATCTACATTTGTTTAATTTTCCTCAAGGAATAATTAATTAAACATCAGTTTAATTATTATTCCTAGTTATATTTAACCCAAAACAAGGAAATTAATTAGATAAATCATTATTTATCTTATTATTTTCTAGGAATAATTATTTAAATCTTATTTAAATAATATTCCATGTTAAATATGACTAAATCACTTATAAATAATTAAATAAATAATTATTTATTTAATTATCATTCAACCACTTCCTTAAATTAATAAATAAATCATTTATTTATTTATTATTTACAAATAAATGGATTTGACCGAACTCAAATACCTTTTCCCTCCAACAAATATAATAAAAAATTCCATAAATGGTGGATCTAGATTTGGTTAATATTATTTTAATCATGCACCAAGATCTAGAATGACCCAATATTTTGTTATAAATAGGAGGAATTTTATACCATTCTTCACCTTTTGTTGCCTATTAGATCACTCCTGATTCTAAACTCTCTTCCAAATCCAAACTTTGAGCCATTATCATTGTCATATTTTCTACCATTTGTGGTGTGAGCTCCCTTTGAGTTCCATTCTTTGTGTGGGTTTTCTACACCAACAAGAGAGAGAAATCTTAGATCTGAAGTGCTGAGGACTTCCAAGAACCCATCCCACTGAGGAGAATTGGATACGCCTTCTTGTTTTCCTCCCAGGTGCCCAATTAATACAAAATTCTTTCAAAAATTGTTCTTGTCTTGTCTATTGGTATATGGAGCAAACCCTGGCACTACTTTGCTTAGTAATATATTTATGCATAGATGCGGTTTTTACTTGGTAACATCATAATTAATAGCATGATTAGAAGATATTGGCAGCCATATTTGATGTTAGGGCTATAAGTTATGCGTAGCTAAAGTGGTCTTTTTTCGTACACTTCGACAAAAGATTCATACTAACAACTGGCGACTCCACACGACTTTTCAATTACGACCGATGTCGTTTTTCATATTCCTGCATATCCAGCTACTTCAGACCCTAGGGTTTCTTTTCAAAAAAAAAATTTCCTATTTTTATGTTGTTTTTCCCATATAAAACCCTAAAACATTAAAATTTATAACTTCCGCGTGTTTCTGGCCCTATTGCGCAGGTGACAAACATCAGCCGTAACTGAGATGACAACTTTTTCGGAAATCTTCCATCGGGACACCCGGAGCTTCAGGTCGCACTTTTCAGCCCAGAAACTGCAACCTAGCCTCCAGGTCTCACTTTTCAGCCCATTATCTGCGACCTGCACAGAAAACAAGTCAGAACCTGCGACCTGCCAGTTTTTCTGCTCTTTTTCTGCAATCTTTCTGGGTTTTTCTGAAGCTTCTGTCAGGGTTTTACAGCTTGTGTCTCAGCCCGATTAGACCTGTTTCTGATTCGTTTTGCTCATCTAAGTGGGAACCTATCCCCCTAGGGCTTTAGTACCCTCCACTTTTGGTGGAAGAGTTTTAGCTATTTCGGGTGTCTGATTTTTCAGAGTTTCAGCCTGCCCTTTTTCAGATCTGATACCTCCTTTTCAGATCCCTTTTAATCAGCTCTTCTCCCTTTCAAATCACCTCCTGAAGTTTTGTTTGGATCTACCTTTAGGGCCTCCTCCTTGTCCCTTCTGCTTTTTGCTGATTTCCTCCTTTTTTCCAGCCACCTTGCCTCTGCCTCTTGGCTGTGTTCTGCACCTCTTTTCAGCAGATTTCTCCTTTAGATCCCTCTCCCTTTCGACCCTAGATCTATTGGCCTCTTTTCAGTGTGTTTTGACTAGATTTTTTCCCTCTGTTAGACTAGTTTTGAGAGACCCGACTTTTTGGGTTAGATCGATGCATTGTTAGCTGTTAATTTTCTGTTATTTCAGCATTATATACTGTTCTCTACAGATTAATTTTCAATCACACAACACACTTTTTCTTTTGCTCTCAAAACGTCAGGGTTTAAAAATTAAAATTAACGCACGCCACACACTCACCCTAAGCGAAGAAGAGCCTGGTTAACACCGCCAGGCAAAGACTTTAAAACATTGTAAAATCAATTGACACTGCACCTTTCTGCCCTTGTTTCGACATTTTAATCACTTGATTCTACACCTCCCTACCTTTGTTGGTCGTTCTTCTTCCCCTTGTACCGTGTTTGTGTTGTCATCATTGCGCCCCCAAGGCGCACATCCCGGAGACTTCTTGGCCTTCACCCTCAGTTTTCGGTCGGTCGACCTACTTCTTCCTACCGTCGTCGAGTAAGTCCTCCTCCGAGTTCGCACTCTGACTCCTCTTCTGGTTCATTGGATTCTCCTTTTACTTCCGGTTCTCCCCCTGTCACCTTCACTATGTCTGGTCCAGGGCCTAACGCTAGCGGTAATCCCGGCCCTAATGCCGGGACTGCTACTAGCGGAACCGCCATAGGAACTACCTCGGTTGCGCCCTTGCTCCCCTTCATGGCAGGCCTCAGCCTCCCTGATTTGGACCGGTTGAAAAATGACGCTATACACCATGACGCTAGTTGGCCTGCTATGCCGACAAAGCTCCCTTTTGACATCCCAAAGTTTGAAGGCCTTGCTGGAGAAGATCCTTCAAATCATGTCCGATCTTTCCACATGTGGTGTTCATCTACCTCCATTACCGATGACTCTGTCCATCTTCGGTTGTTCCAACGAACGCTTACAGGAGCGGCTTCTAAGTGGTATGTTGATCAGGCCCCTTCTTCTCATACCACCTTTGTGACTCTTTCCCGGGCTTTTTTATCTTACTTCCAGCTTCCCCTTCGTTATGACACTGGTATCGAAATTTTGACTTCTTTCTGTCAATCATCTGTGACCCGCCTATCCGATCATGTCTAGGAATGGCGGATACGAAAGAGCCTATGTCAATCCCCTACTTTCAAAGATCGTGTCTACATGGACTGGTTCCTTAGATCTCTATTGCCTCCTATCGGGAAAGATGTCGCATCACATTTCCCCCAAACCGAAGAAGCCGCCCTCCAACTGGCGTTAAAATATGACTTGATCTACGCTCAGAAAGGTTATGTTTATACTGTTCTACCTGATCTCCCCAGACCCGGTGGTGTCAATGCACCGGGGGCACCTCATGCCGCCGATGGTATCATTGGAGTGCCCTCTCATCCATATGCCCAACCTCCAATGGGTTATGTTTTTCCTGGGGGAGGGGGCAGCACCTCCCGCACTTGTTCCCCTCCTGGTAGCACGTATCCAAGATACAACATGCCTCCTCTTTTGGCCCAACCTCTTGTTCACCATGTTGTTACCCAACCCCCTGATTATTCATATCCGCAGTTTAGTGCTCCATCTCCTCCAGCATCAGCACCTCCGCCTCCCTAGCCTTCTCAACCCCTGCAACAGCAGTCATCGCCCCCTCAAGAGCAAGTGGATGCACAACAGGGATTCATGGCTACCCAACCACCTGACAGACAGGTGGCCACTCAACCTTCCCCTTCTGGTTCCTCCAATTACTAGATCCTCATGATGAAATCTGATCCGCCTCTAACCGTCGACCTTAACCTTCATCCTTGGTCCCATCAGTACCCCAAGCCTCCCGCTCCGTCTGTCCCCGAGTCACCATATTCAAGTTCTACAGAGCCTCTTTTGACATCCAATGGTCCCTTAAATATCCCTCAACCCAAATTTGAGGTTCATACCAAGATTCCTAAGGGACCATTACGCCGAAATGCTGCTTCTGGTCGAGCTACTCATTCGTATAGCATAGTAGATGATTTGGCGCAGTCTCCTGATGCCATTTCCACATTGGAACTCCTCCAGTCGTGCCCTTCTAAAAATAAGGCTCTACTATTTGTCGTGGGTGCTGTAGATCCTGTTGATGACCAATTGATTGTTTTCGACACCCATCAATCAAAACATCCTCCTCTTCCTACTTCCGTAGCCTTCCAAATCCCAGTCAAAATCTGGAACGCTAATGTTTCTCGGTGCATCATTGATGAGGGGGCATCCACCTGTGTGATGTCCGCTTCGGTTTGGAAACAACTCGAATCTCCTAAATTGGCCCCTTCCACAATCACCCTTCTTGCGTGGGATGGCCATGCCTCCCAGCCCATTGGCTTGTTCTGTAATTGTCCTATCACTCTTGCAGGCAAGACTGTTTGCGTTAACGTTGAAGTCATTGACGCCCCTCTTGATTATAACATTCTTTTGGGGCGTAGCTACACTTATGCTATGTCTGATGTCCCATCCACGGTCCACCGCAAGATGTTTTTCCCTCATAATGGAAATATAGTCACCATTGACCAGTTGACGTATCATGAGCCAAAATCTCAGACCTCCCCTGAGACGACCATCTCTTCTGTAGCCAATAAGAAAACCGTCGATTCTTTGACCATTGTCTCTCCCGGCGTCTAAAAATACTCCTCTTTGCTTGGAACCTTCTCTGTTCTTCCTCCTCCTCCTATCTCCGACCCCATCTCATCGAATGTTTGCATGATGCAATCGTCTCGGCCTGCTCTCAAGCAACCTGCTTCGGCTAGTCAGCAACCGCGCTCTCCGCAACCTGCTCCTAGCCCTTCACCTGCAGCTGGTATTCATGAGCCTCTTTACCCACCTGGAATGGTTCCTCCAAGCCTTAGCCCTTTAGGAGCCGTCCCACCTGGCCATTACCCCTCTGGTCAGATACCGTTCCTAGCTCCCCCACCAGGAGTGTACACGGTACCTGTCATGGCCACCCTCTCTCTTCCTAACCTGACCCTTGGGATTCCCATCTGGTACCTTGATCCTCCAGCCCCAACCTTGCCTAGTCAACCCAAACCTTATATTGCTTTGACCCCGGTTCAACCGGTCCCCATGACTTCTCCTGCTGCAACAATGCCTCAATCACCTCAACAGGAACCACCTCCTGTTGCGACCGCTTCAGGTAAGAAGGGAAAAGCTCGCAAGGGGGCATCAAAGGACAAGGTTGCCCCGACAAACCCTGCCCTTCCTCGGCCTCCAAATCATACCATCCAGTGTGCTTTGTGTGATATTGTCGGTCACGCCACCCATACCTGTCCTGCATTGCTTCATCTCAAGCCCATGGTTAATGTCGCGTTCCCCGAGTCCCCGGTCCCGGAAGCCTCTATTCCTTTCGCGACCGTGGCCACGAACCCCAAGACTATTCACACCAACCACCCCTGTGCTTTGTGTGACCTCCATGGCCATTACACCCACCTTTGTCCCTGCCTCGAGGACTTCTGCACCTCTCTAGCTGCGGTCCACCAATTCGAGGCCAAGCGCAATGAGTCCACCTCTCCCATATTTGCGCATTTTGCTTTGGCAAAAATACCGACATGACTACTCCCATTGACATTCCCCCTCTTGATGTCGAGATGACGGAGCCTTCGTCCAGCATTTTCTACCTATCATCATTCATGAGACCCTCGGGGAACATTCCCTCTGAATCCTCCCCTGTTGTTTCGCTTGACCTTCCTTCAGCGATCACCTTGGGCTCAACATTGGTAGATCCTTTATCTACTTACTCTTTTGTCACCCCTTGTGACGATGCGCATGTGAACCTCTCTTCTCATGATGATGATTCAGGTAGCTTCGCCACGTCAGGTGGTCTTTCTTCCACCAGCCACCCCATCTTCTCTCACGATGACGACATTATGGAAGAAATCCCGACCCCTGACTTTATCTATTCCCCCTTACATCGAACCCATGTGTTCACAACACATACACCTTATGGCCATTACATTGAAACCCAATGTTTGGGTAAGGGGGCACCCACATTTGAGAGACCCAGAGAAGCAATTCTCCACAACTCTCATAATGTATCTGGTCGTGCTGACTTTAGTACCATTATTCTTCCACATTTAGACAACCTCTAGAGTCCCATATCACTTCAGATCACTCTAGGAATGATACCCCTTATCATTCCTTCATCTTACATCAGAAACCCCATCTCTTAGACATTTTTGTTGACCAACCTATGGGTTTTCTAGGAGAGCATCAGTTCATTATCTCCAAATCCTCTCTTTGGGATAGTGACACCAGGTATGCCAACCCAAAAAATTAAAGTCCATTTGCTTCATATATGCAGTACTAAAAGAGATTGGTAATCCTCCATTTCCTTTCTCAAACTGCATAACCATAACAAAAACAAATGGCACACCACATCATTAAAATGTGTTTATATTCCCCTTTTTCTAAATACATTTTGGCATGACCACACCATGCTTGGGGGCACCTATGCCCCTCAACCATAACCTCCTCAAAATCGAATTTCTTCACTTGCAACACTCATACTAGGGGCACCATTTGGCCTCCATACTTATCCATGCTCATGTTGATGTTCGTCGTGAGTTACCATCTTGTACTCATGTTTTCATGGTCCCCCATTGGACCTTTACTATGTGGCAGCACCATCGAGTCGCCCTTGTTTAGAGCATCCATGTTGAGTCATCATCACATTCATGGAGTCTATCCCGAGTCCCTTTGCACCCCGCTATAGTCCTCCATCCTTCATTTCTTGGTCTCTCTCTTGTGTCGCACATTATGGCCTTCAGTCCCACTGTCCCCTATCCCTTATGATACTGTGTTAGTCGCTGCCATGTCAGGCATGCCTTTTATGCTCTAGCAAGGGAAGTCGTCCATTTGCTACTCAGTCCCCTCCATTCCATCATCATTGGTATTAGTCTGTCAGTCGCTCTACTATTTTCGCTCGTGCCTTAGTTGAGGATCCCTTATTGCCTCACCTATGGCAGACCTCCTTCTGTCGACATCAACGCCATTCATTCCAGAAGACAGGTCTAGAGGGTGGTGTACCTTGGTTCCAGCTTCCAATCTTGTTCGGTGCCTCGAATCAGGAAAAGGGATTTCTCATTACCCTTTGACTTGATTGTTTCTCAGCTCCAGCTCCTTTCAGCATGATCGAGATCCATATACTTGATGGTTCAGTGATGCAGCAACAACTCTTGGTGATTCCCAGGTGTGTGTGAGATGTCTCAGGTCTCATGAGGGGGTGGCCCTGCAGGGAGCCCCCCACATACCCGGATGACCTCTTCATTGCAGCCTTCGATGCAGCTCCATATATTTTATGATGTCGACCTTAGCCGCTTGCAGCGCCTCTTTGATTTACACGTATCAGTCAGATTTTGTGAGCCCTTCCCCGCTTATAGGGGGAATTTGGGTTGTATTTGTATCTCATGTACTCAGATATTATTGTATCAGTCCTGGCTGTTATCCCAGGCACAGCGTGTATGTGGGATCCCTCATTGTATTTTTATCTAGCTCATGTTTATGTCGGCTGTACTTTATGGTTCAGTCCCTTGTTTACTGGACACACTATTCTTTTGTACTTTGTCTCGGCGAGTATAGGTATGCCTCCACCGCCGCCTTTAGCACAGGTACCCTCTCATAAAAAGAGACTTGTTGCACCTGTAAGTCTCGTCTCCTCAGGGTCTAGTTCTTCAGCACATTAGGCTACCTTCCATTTCTCTCTCTGACTTCCCTTTTGATGTCTGGTGATTGAGTTCTTACAACGTACTTCGGTCATACGATTTTCTCCTAACACTCGCACGCTGGGGGGCAATCTGTTACACCATTTTTTGGTCATCTAACCTATTATCATTAGATGGACCCAAGTGCACCATGTAAGACCAATTTTACCCTAAGTAAAATTGCTTTCACTATGTAAAATAACTTAATAAAACACATTTATTAGGTTGTTTATGGTCTAAACAGGAAACCCCAAAAGGAAATATTAAACGAACCTATATTTGTTTGATTTTCCTCATGGAATAATTAATTAAACAATAATTTAATTATTATTCCTGGTCATGTTTAACCCAAAACAAAGAAATTAATTAGATAAATATTTATTTATCTTATTATTTTCTAGGAATAATTATTTAAATCTTATTTAAATAATATTCCTTATTAAATATGACTAAATCACCCATAAATAATTAAATAAATCATTATTTATTTGATTATCTTTCAACCACTTCCTTAAAATGATAAATAAATCATTTATTTATTTATTATTTACAAATAAAAGGATTTGACCCAAGTCAAATACTTTTTCCCTCCAACAAATATAATAAAATATTCCATAAAAGGTGGATCTAGATTTGGTTAATGTTATTTTAATCATGCACCAAGATCTAGAATGACCCAATGTTTTGTTATAAATAGGAGGGTTTTTCCTACCATTCTTCACCTTTTGTTGCCTATTAGATCACTCTGGATCTAAACTCTTGGTCTGACTTTGAGCCATTATCATTGTCATATTTTCCACTATTTGCTGTGTGAGCTCTCTTTGAGTTCTATCTTTGTCTGGGTTTTCTACACCAACAAGAGAGGGAAATGCTAGATCTGAAGTGCTGAGGACTTCCAAGAACCCATCCCATTGAGGAGAATTGGAAACACCTTCTTTTTTTCCTCCCAGGTGCCCTTAATACAAAAATTCTTTCAAAAAATTGTTCTTGTCTTGTCTATTGGATGTATGGAGAAAAACCTTATTTTTACTGCTTAATGTCTCTTTATGCATGGATCTAGTTTTTTGTAGCACTTGTCTTGATCAACTAACTACAGATCTGAAGATAGTGGCAGCCATATTTGATGTTAGGGCTATAAGTTATGCATAGCTAAAGTGGTCTTTTTTCGTACACTTCGACAAAACATTCATACTAACAAGCATCAATATGAATTGATAATGAACCTCTCACATGTGATTTTTGTCGACGATATCCTATTTGGTGGTGCATCATCTATTTTAGAATGGACTCATTTCCATCACAACCTCACTTCATTTGGTTCTACTTCTAGTCTCATCATGAACAAGAGGAAATATGAATTGATATCTGCTTTGCAAGATGTAGTGATTGTGCAGATATGTGGTCTTTTCAAGATCTCTACTTAGTATTTGGACTATGAATTTTTCTACTTGGGTTCCAACATTAAGTTGAACCATTATCTGAATGTGTAATGGAACTAGATTATACAAAAAATTGAATTCAAATTGGTGCATTGGTCGTACATGTGGCTTTCGATAGGAGGTAGACTTATATTGATTAGATATGTCTTGCAGTCACTATCAGTTTACTAGATGAATTTATATATGTTGCTAATGGAAATCATCTATAATAATGATGCTATCTTGGCTAGATTCCCATGGTCCAGAAATGATCCTTCTAGGAAAATCCATCTAGTTTTCCTGCCCCTTATTTCTAAAGATGTTGATGAGGGGGGGTTGGGGGATATTGGATACAATCTCATTTAATTAGGTCCTCATTTTCAAGAGCTTGTGGAGAGAATTACCTAGAAAGTGTATATGGTCTCATATCATCATAGGAAAATAATTGGCATATAAATATTTCGACATCTAGATCAAAGAAGGGGAAATATTTTCCCTTACCTCCTCTTACATTTAGTGTAGTGTGATGAGGAACATAAATTGATTATTTGTGGGCCTCTGTTAGGAGGTTAAAAATGAAAATAGGACTGACATTGGCTTGGATTCTATTAGGGGACTTCGGGGATTTCATTCTTTATCTATTCCTCTCCTACAACATCTGCATGGAAGAAGTATCTTTATTTTCTCTCACGTTGTATCCTTTCGAGAACTTCCTCCTAATTTACAATTTTGGCTTCAAGTAGAATACATTGATCTATCTGGTTGTTTGGCTATAGAGTGGGATCTATATATTAGGCAGGTTAAGGCCGCATGGATTTTTATTTCTAACGATATGGATAGGATGAGTTAGGCTAGACAAATGAATAAGATCCAGATTAGTGTTAGTGATATATACAAGTACATTTCCAATCAAACTCCTTTATTTAAGGACCATAATTAGCTTCAAAATTCATGGAAATGGGAGTTTCCACTGAAACTTAAATATTTCGTTTTGTTGGCCTTGCATGAAAAAATCCTTACTTTGGCGAAACTCTCTCATAGAGGATTTATCATTCCTAGTATTTGTTCTATTTTTATGAAACATTCAGAGGATGTGACAGACATTTTTTTGAGATGCCCAATTGCAACTAAAGTATGGTACTCTGTCTTAAATACCTTACAGATTGGGGGGGATTGGAAACATCATTCACTAGAGTCATGTTTCAAACACTATATTGAGACTCAAAATGAGTTTTATATCACTTGGGGCATTTGGCTCTACATGAATCAGAAGATATATGAGCACAATTAGGTAGATGTAAGTTATATAGTGTTGGGGGTTGCAACCTACTACTCGGAAATTCGTCCTAGGATAAATGTACAGAAATTGAGAAAGATTATAAAACAGGATGCATGGAAAAAGCTTCTGTTTGGATTCTTTGATGGTGCATGTACCAATAGTCAACAGTGGATGTGACATTCTCATAGTCACCGAGACTGTATGTTGCTACCTTTTCTGGTGGGAGGGAGGTAGGGGCACCAATAACAGGAAGGAATTAATTGCTTTATGGGGCATACTCCTCACTACGAACTAACTCAACATCAATGATATTTAGGTCTTTGGGGATTCTAAAGGCTCCATAGACTGGATCAAGGGGCTCTCTCATTTCCACCCTCATTTGTTAACAAATTGGATGAAGCGTGTTCACATTTTGGAACAATCCTTTCATCACATTTCCTTCAAGCACATCTAAAGGGAGAAAAATCTCATTTTTGATATGTTTTAGAAAAGAGGAGTTGTATCAGTACCTAGGGTCATTCATTATGCTATTTACAATCGTGTCTCCAGGACAGACACTGGCAGTATTCTTGCTTCCTAGCTCCTGCTATATTTCTTGTTGTATTTCATTTTGAATTTCTCTGGTTTTATTGGTCCACTTTATTAGTTTCATTTTCTCTATCCATGGGCGATCCATTTAGATGAAGGATTAGCTAAATGATAGGATTAGTTTTTGTAATCATAAGTCTTACTTCTTCAGTACTTCTGTTATGTTATATAGATTTCATGGTTTTGTAAGAGACAATATGTTCTAAATAGAGAATGATCTATGGAACTTGTACTCTCTTTTCTATTATATAAAAGACAAGTTAATCAAATGTATGTATATCCTGCATATTACATTTCCATAGAATGCATTAGGGTTTGCAGAAAGGAGTAGATATCAACCACATCCATATGTATCAATTCGAATCTCAAAGAGTAGGAAATTTTCAAAAAAAAAATTATTTGGGTTCTTAATAAACACGGTTAAAGCCTACGTGCACTTTTTTTTGGGCCTTCAACAGATTTCGGTAACTAATTTAGTCATTTGCACCTTTCTTGTATTTTGGTGGGCATTGAGATTTTTACATAATCTATCCAGTTTCTTTGAACGAAAAAAGGATCAAAGTGTTTCTTTGGTTGTTTAAAACTTTTGAACAATTGATATTGTTTGAGGATTATGTGAATTAATATCGAAAAAATTGCCAATTTTAGTTGAAGAATCCATCACTACTGCGTTGTAGAATTTATTTTTGCATTTTGGTCAGGTCAAACAGTAAAACTTGGTGCATATTTAGCTATAATGTCCCTCGTGTCTTTACCTCCTGAATTTATATTTTATCCCCCATATGAAGAAATTGTAGCCTGTTAAAAGAAAACTCATTGTTGTAAGATAGAGTTTAACATTATTCTTGTGGTTGATCCCAATGGAATGAATTTATGATTATTGAATTAAGAGAATGGAGATGTCTTTAGGGTCTATATCCATTTTGTTATCTATAATATTTCAGATAGTAATTATGTACTGTAATTGAGATTGTAATGATGATCATCTTAATTACACTTCATTGGCTTAATGAAGATTAGAGTATTTAAATTTAATTGTGATTATTGGTAGTAGGATGAGATTTACCCTATTGTGTAGTTTAAATTAGCCACAATTTCTCTCCTAAAATAATAGAAATTTGGGCATTGAGAAAATATGGGAAATTTTTTTCAAAAATATGGGTTACAGATGTCAAATTTCAAGATTTTGGGTGCTTCGGGGTTCTTGATGATGCTAAATCCATTTCTACCATAAAAAACCATTTGAAAATTGCAACAGTCAGGTTTTTTGAATTGTTTTTGCAAAATTCCCAAGAAATTGAGCGTCCTGACGAAATTGTGACTTTAGTAAACAAAGCCAACAAAATATACTGTAGTAACAGATATTGATTGTAAATCAATACCAGTTCGTAACTAATATAATAAATTTGGAACTTGGATAGCTACTGTAAAGACATGTGATGAGAACAATAGCGTTTGACCACAGAATTATAATTAACAACGTTGTATTTTCTTTGGATTAATACAAATGTTTGTCCGCCCTTCTTGTGGTTTGTATATGTAATTGATATATGCTTTGTAGGCCCCATTGGAGGGATTTTTGCACATATGTAAACATTTATTCTGTGTATTTTGTAAGTTTCTTCGTAGTGGAACCTAATTTCTCAGGTGTTAATTTTATGCCATGATCAGGGTCATAGGTTTCATGCAAACTAAATTTGATATAGAGCTCTCTTTTTTTTCTTGATCGAAAAAAGTTTTTTTTTTCATTTAGAGATGTTATAAATTATTATTAAAAAAATGGGATCTCAAGTAAGCCTCTGTCTTTTACAAGGATACCTCTAAATCTATAGAAACAACTCTTAAATTTAAGAATAAGCAATTTTTTTCTTGAATTTAAGATTTGTGACTTTCACTCTAATACAAGTGATATGTGTGGACACTCTATGAGCTCCCTTGGATGAACATACTCTCCAATGCTACTACCATATTTATATGGAGTGGATTGTAGTAATCTAAAGACTTAATAATTGGTTGTATGATCTTTCATTTGGGATTGAGTTTTGGATAAAGCTAGTCAACCAATTATGTTGTTTATATCTCAAAATTAGTTGCATCTACATGATGCCTAATATGAATTCAAAACTGTGTAACACTCTAGTTCAAAAAATTCAAAACTTTGTAACACTCTAGTTCAATTTTGTGATTGTTCTTGTGAGAGCATTCACAAATTGCAAGTCCATATTTCTGATCAATTTTGTTTATTATTTGGACTTGCAAAAAAAATTAGTGATTTTTTTTTATAAATATTTCTATTTGAAATAACATTTGGTTTTGTAAAGCAAGGAACGATTGAAATCTAATTCGAAGATAACAAGAACTTAGTACAAGGAGATAAGAAGAATTTAATGCACATTGAAAATGGAGTTAGTGATTTTTTTACTAATGAAATTTTTTTTAGATTGACATCAAAAGGCATTCTAAGGCTTGCAAGCTTGAAAGTAAGGAAGCAAGCATGGCTTATAGTCCTTTATTCATCATGGTGTTAAACCATTGTAATCTCATTTGGATATAACAAGAACTTCGTACAAGGATATAAGAAGAAATTAATGCACATTGCAAATGGAGTTGGTGATTTTTTCACTAATGAAAATGTTTTGAGGTTGACACCAAAAGGCATTCAAAGGCTTTCCAGCTTTAAATAAAATAAGCAAGCATGGCTTATAGTCCTTTATTCACCATGGTGTTAATTTTAGAAGGTTAATATGTACACTTTTTTAAAGTTTTGAACGAAATTAAAAAACACAACTTTAAGTCTTTCAATGAATATTTTAAGAAATAAATAGCTATGAGAGAAACTAGAAATCTAGTGTTGGTTCTTTTTATGTCAGGCAAGATTGTCTCGTCTTCCAATTAATGCCTCAAATCACAGGAAGTGCAAGGCCTATTTACTTAAATGTGTTTAATAATTTTATCAAATATTTTTGGCATATATATAGGTGCTATAATGTTAAAATTCTTAACCACATGATATTGAATGATTTTCTATGCATAAATAAATCAATTTCTTTCTATTTTCCCAAATCAAGAATCATGCCCTACCTTTTGTTGAAATAGATAACCATGAATACTAAATTCTACACGTTGACTTTAGTATTTCTAGTTGATGAATTCACCATTTTTTATAATTATTTTCAATGAAGGTATCACGTGATAAAGCATTGGTATCGTATGATCTTAAAGATTACGATGTTAAGGTGACATCTTCATCTCTATGTAATTTGACGAAACTCTTTTCAAGTCCTTTGCTTCAGTAGTTTTGATTACATATTACATTTACAACAAAAATATGAATAATTTCTTAACAAGATATGAGTGGATTGTGGAGTGTAGTGGATCTTGGTGTGGACTAGTGGAGGCGAGCTGAGTTGGCATTTTTTTAGGTGAAGAAAGCTCAAATCCAACATGCGCACTCTCAATCAATTGTACAATGCACAAATCATTGGAAATTTGCACAACTTTTATTAAGAAAAACTGAGCATATTTACCTAGGTTCTATTAAGTAAAAGTGCACATATTGTGCAAATTTTATGAAGAAAAAGTGAGCAAATTTGTACAAATTTTATTAAGGAAAAGTGCACAGATTGCACAATTTTTATGAAGGAAAAGTGATCAGATTTCTGTAGTTTTTTTTAAGGAAAAGTGTGCATTGTGTTTGTGGTAAGAGTGCGCATATCCATTTTTTATGGAATTTATAAATTGGTTAAGCTTAATTTATTTTTTGTTTGAAGTTTTTGAACCCATCCTGACCATTTTTGGAGTCGTAGATTTGTTGATCAGGGATTCGTTGAGCTACTGGAGGTGCTCGTGAAGTGTGGAGAAAGAAGTTTTCTATTGTTGAGATTGGGATTTTTTGGAAAAAATGAGTAGTCTACTTGCAGAGAAATACCTGAATGAGGATAATAAATTGGATGACACTAACTATGTTAACGGGAAATTCAAGCTGCAAACACTGTTACAAGGTTTTGCATTTGGACCATTACAAAGGGAGAAGAAGAAAAATCTGCTGCAGGCATGAAAGCTGCATTGATTCAGGGCTGGGAGAAGTGGGAGAATAATTCAAATATGCTATGAAGAATTTCCATGAAAGATAATATAATTCCCCATATTCGTGATTACAAGACTTCTAATGAAACCTAGACTACACTTAAGGATCTGTATGAAACCAAAAGTACAAATCGAGTCATTTTCTTAAAAAGTAAGATCATGTATATGAAAGTGGAAGAAAATGAATGTGTTAGTGCCTTTATTTCAAGAATTAAAGACTTGAAATATGAGCTGGGAGATATAGGATAATTAGTACCTAATATTTATCTTGTGGCAATCACTTTAAATGGAATGTCAGAGGACTATCAGATGTTCATTATAGGTCTTGGAGCAAGGGAAACATATCCCACCTTTGAGGAATTGGCAGGTATATTAATGCAGGAAGAAGAGAGGTGCAATAATTTAAAGCCTTAGAATCCATATTTAGCATTGTTGGTGAAAAAGAAGTTCTTCAAAGGGAAACGAGGAGGAGGAAGTAAAAGTGGAATTTTATCTCAAAAAAGGCCATTTCAAAAACCAAATTAAGGTATGTCATATGTCAGAAATGATTCTGAAATAAAATGTTTCTATTGTGGTAGAAGTGGGAATATTGCTGGATATTTTTATAAAAAGAAAAGTGATGAAACTAGGCATAATAAGAACATAATACATTTAGGACATTTTGTAAGAGAGGACATGAAATTTGATCTTAAAGGTATTAAGTTGTTTATGTCTAATGTTGTGTTGTCTACTGAAACGGATGATGTTAATGCTTGGTTTGTGGACTATGGAGCTTTGATTCACATGAAATGCAATAAGGACTGATACGAAAACTTCAAGGAAATAAGCAATGGAGAAAACATATATCTTGGAGATGATCATGCACATCAGATCATGGGATATGGAGATATTCTAGTGGTGTTACCAAATTTCAGTGTCAGACACATTCATAATGTTATGTATGTGCTCGATATCAAGAAAAATATGATTTATGTATCCACAATTACAAACTAGAATTTGAAGGTTTAATTCTTCAAAACAAATTGCATAGTAAAAGAACTATTGGATCACTACAAACTCATTGATTCATAAGTCAGAGTTGGGGTATTGTAGAAGCTTGATGGCACCAACAAGAGACAACAATTACTGACTTCTACTGCTATGTCAACTGAAATTATTTATCACCATAGGTATGGTCATATCAATTATCATGATTTGTTGTATTGTAGAAACAAAGAATGGTTGAAGGACTCCCTATTTTAAATAATGAGTATGATGCTTGTGAAGGTTGTGCATTAGGAAAAGCCATAGAGATGAATTCCCATCTAATTTCGATAGGAGAAGATGAAGCAAATAAGGACAACAACTATGAAATGTGACACATACTTCCTGAAGTTGAGGACAATAAAGAATAAGTAGAAGACAACCAACAACAAAAGCTTGAGGAAGAATCCAATGATATGGACATCACTAGCAGTTAGAGTCCACCTAGAGGTGGAGAAGAACCTTCAGAGAACATTGGTGGAGACAATGAAGTGCAAAGGAGATCTACTTGATAGATTTGCCTACCTGAAAGGTATAAGGACTATGCCTCGATGAGCATTGTTCTTAAGATCATAGAACCCATGAGTTTTAATGAAGATAATGAACATAAAGAGTGAATAAAGGCAATGAAGGAAGAATACGAATCTGTAATTATAAACAAAACTTGGGAATTGGTTAAATTTCCTAAAGGTAAAGAGAATATAGAATGTGAATGGCTATACAAACCCAAGTTTAAAGCCGATGGCGGTATAGATAAATATAAATCTAGATTGGTGGAAAAAGGGTACTCACAAAAGGAGGGCATCGATTATGTAGAAACATTTGCACCTATAGCAAAACTAAATAATATTAGATTATTAATTGCATTATCTACAAAGTACCATTGGAATTTGCACCATTTAGATGTAAAATATGATTTTTTGAATGGTGATTTAAATTAGGAGGGGGTATATTTGACACAACTTGAAGGGTTTGTGAAAAAGGTGCAGGAACATTTAGTTTGCATATGAAAGAAAGCTTTGTATGGGTTGAAGAAGGAACCTAGGTCGTGGTATGAGAAGATAGATTCCTTCTTTATTCAACATGGTTTTATGAGGAGCCAAAGTGATCCAAATATGTATACCAAATTTGATGCAAAGGGACATGTAATACTGATTTCTTTGTATGATAATGATTTAATTATTACAGGAAATTCAGTTAAACTAATTGATGGCATTAAGGTGCACATGTCACAAGTATTTGATATGAAAGATCTTGGTGAGTTACATTACATTCTCGGTCTTGAAGTTTGGAGAGATGTTAATCATACTTTTGTCTCTCAGGGTAAGCATGTCAGAGAATTGCTTAAGAAGTTTAAAATGGACCAGTGTAAAGTTGCTTTTGTCCCAATGCAACAGAATGTGAAATTTCATTTTGATGATGGTTCAAAGGAGGTTTTATGGAACATTGTATAGACAACTGGTTGGAAGCATGAATGAACTTACTACAACCAACCCTAACATAACATACTTTGTTAGTGTGTTAAGTTATTTTTTGGCAAGACCTTTAGAAATCCATTGGAGAGAAACGAAAGATGTACTTAGATACCTTAAAGGAACAATTGATTTTGGTCTTAAGTATATTGATTCAATTGATGTTGAGTTGTTAGGTTGCTCAGATTCACATTAGGCTTGTAATCTAGATGATAGGAGATCTTCTACAGGTTATGCGTTCAACATTGGATCTGGGTTATCTCACGAAGCAACAAGAAGCAACCAATTGTATTATTGTAATATACTGAGACAAAATATAAAGCTTTGTGTGCAACCACTTGTGAAGTTGTTTGGTTGAGGAGAGTTCTTCAAGATGTTGGAGGAAAACAAAAGAAGGCTACTGTGATCAAATGTGACAACTAGAGCTTGATCAAGTTGGCAACAAATCCTATGTATCATCCAAGAACAAAACATGTTGATGCTCAGTTTCATTTTCTTAGAGAGAAGATACAGTTGAAATAATTTTTTCTTGAATATTGTAATACTTGTGAAAATGTTGTTGATATTTTCACAAAGCCCCTTGGGAAGATGAAATTTGAGTTGTTTAGGGAGATCTAAGGTGTGCAAATAAATTCTTTCTCCATTAAGGGGGAAACTTGAAAATAACGAGGAATGGATTCGTTAGGTAGTTTTAATTCTATGTGTATTTATGAGATAGATCATATTTTCTAGGAATTTGTTTGATCTCCCTAACTAAATGGACTCCTATAATATATGTATATGTTGATTGTTTATTTAATGAATATTTAGCAGTGCTGCTTGGAAAGCCTCCAGATGCAGCTCGACTCACCTGTGAGCTGCGTGGTTCATTCCTAACTTTTGTCTTCCATATTTTTTAGTCCCATATAATAAGACTCTAAGGTATTCTAAGAAATACTATTATGAGCTGACAATGCCACATACAAGTACTGAGAATGGAAAGGATAACAACACTTCTTCCAACTACCTAAACTAAAATCAATTAATAGAAATAATTAAACTTATTCATTAGACATATTTCATTAAATTTTACTTCTTTTTATACGTTGCTAAATTTCTCTCAAGTTCATTAAAAAAAATAATATTGTCAAAAACACTTTCCATCCATTCTCTTATTTCCTAAACACTATTAAAAACTATTAAATATTAAATTATATCAAGTTTGAATATTTATCATATATTTTCTATCTTCTTCCCAAAAATAACTAACCAAGCTGTCGCATAACACTTCTTATAATTCAAAAAGACAAAAATGTGACATTGATTTTCAAATCGAAAAAACTTTTAAATCATGTAAGGAATAAATTAAAAGCACAATGAAGAAGTCAAACTCAGCTGAAAATTAATCCCAAACTTCATGAAATTTTGCCATGCTTTATTGTACTTTGATCCATTCTAAATATCTTGTCTCTTTTTCAAGAATTTGGTGGCAATTATACGGAAGAGGAATTTTTTAAAAAGACGGAAGATTATGATCCATTTTAAAATGGGTTAATTTGATTTTTCAAAAAAGAATGTAAAACTTGGACTTTCCTCGTGTTTGGAATATGATTCATTGAATCTTCAGCTATTTATACATGTAACATCACGTGTTTCATTACATGTTATGGCGATTTATCATTGGACAGTTGTAACGGATATTATATTTTGAGATCAATCTTTTTATATTAGTAGATAATATATATGATTTATTAAGTTTGTGATTTTCACAAAGGTGTGCTAACTTATTATTTAGTATTATATATTAATTATTTTATGATATTATTAGTTTAGATTTATTTAAAATTATGAAGAGTATATTTAAAAAAAAAAAAATTATAAGAAAGAAAATGGGAATAAAGTTTTGTATAAATAGGGATTTGATTCTTTAACCTGATTTAATAAAGTTGGAGTTATAATGGATTTATTATTTATTATTTTATATTTATGATAGAGTTGGGGCTGGGGAATTATTTATTATTATTATTATTATTATTTAATTAAACACTCTAAATGTAAAGATATTTCTTTGGTCATGTAAGCATTATAAATGAGAATAATGTTACAATCACTTTCATATTGGGGTATAGAAGTGTTTTTAGCAGAAATCAAGGTGACGATCTGTAGAAAGTATGTAAATTTCAAGTTAATGTTTTTTTTTTTCCCTTAGAAGCACATAAGATTATTTGCACTATGGTTCACTTGGTTGGTCACTACTAGATGAATCCCTCCTTAAGGCATTATAGTTTCATAGTTACTGCCGTGAGTTATGTTAATTGTACAGTGTATGAATTTACACTTTGTACTAGTCATACAATGCCGGATCAACGTTTTTAGCATAGATATTTATATTAATTATTAGTTACCAATGTTCACTCTAGGGAAACTACAAGGACTTCTACACAGTAGTATGTGGAACCCACAAATACTCAATTATTCACCAATGAGTGTCCCTCCTATGATATGAATAGGTGAATAAGGATTTTGATTAGGGTTTAGGTCCTTACCTGATTAATTTCAAGTTACTCCAACAACCTTTGAGCTTGGTTCCATGCCTTAGTTGATAAATTTCAACCCAAAAATTCTCTTTTTTAGACTCTAACATATTTGAACATTGTTGGGCCTCCTTGCACCCACATATCGCCCAAGTTTATTAGAAAGTTGCCTTTGGGACCATGGATACTCCCACTTTTTGGTAAACAAACTTTATTTTATGTGTTAAATTTGGTTAACATTGGCATCTTTCTTACACTTTTTTATGTTGTACTTAACACCAATGATTTTTATCTCACTATGTATGTCATTCATGTTTATGTGATCATCCATTTGAAACATAGGGATCTTTTGGCCTTAACACATGTGGTTGACTCTTTTTCCCCTGTGATGTGATTAGGGAGTCATCACCCATAGTTTCACAATCATGAATCTAATTATGTATGTACAATTATGGATTACTTTTTGATAGGACACTAATAGATATATGTGTATAATATGTTGCTCCTTCTCTTCATTTTGTTCCTCTCAATTGTTTGAGAAGGATATCTAAATTCTCGTTGTATATTACTATACTATATCTCTCATATGTTCTTGGATCTCCATTGATTCTATCAATATTTTCAACTTCCTTGATTAAGAAGGTTTTGTAATTATTGAATTAACAAAAATAATTATTATTATGAATTTATTCAAAAAATATAATTTGTAGAAAAGTAAATAAGAGAGATAATGACATAGAACCTATATAATATAACATTTGCATTAATAGTCTAGAAACTAGAAATAAATAATCATGGGCCTCTTCAAGGGGGAAACCACCTTTGAGAAAATATTCAATGCAATAACAACACTTCACAAAACATTCCATAGTCTATTGGCTCTGCTAATAGTTTCTCTAGCAAATTCTAACTACTTGTAGTTCCATCACGAATGAGTGAAACTATTTAATAGGCTTCACATGATAAATAATACCCTTTCCGCATCGAGTAACTACCAAATAAATCATTAATGGACCTTATTCACATAACAAAGAATCATCCATTAATTACTAACTCGTACGTAAGCCAAAGTAGGGAGGTCATGGTAGGGCCCTGACATTCCCTCACTTTTCAAGAGAAATGGTATCCTTGTGGCTAGAGGTGTGGAACCTATTATAAAATAATTGTTGAAATCCTAGGTGTTGTTTTCTAATAATGTATATTTCCATTACATTTGGTCCTCTCAAATGACATGATGGACAAATTGACATTTTATTTTGGCCAATACTATCACTTGTTATAAAAAATGATACCCTCTTTATTGAGTTTTGGAAAGTTGGTTTGAACTTGGTAATTTCACCTTATGGCCTTCCTTGAGGACATGAAAAATTGGGTGAATCTTAGAGTACATTAGGGGACATGAAAAACTAGGTGAACCTTGGAGTGCATTATGGGACATGAAAAACTAGGTGAATCTTGGAGTGCATTTGGAGAACCAATTGAAAATTACAAGGTGCAATGTGATAGAGTATCTGATAGGGTGCACTTTTTTGTTGCTATATTTTACCAACCATTTTATTTGATAAAGAAAAAATTGTAGGGATGGATATGGATGACCATTTTAACCTCTTCTTCAAAAAATTCTCAAAGTGGTGTTCATTGAACTATTTCCCTAGAATCAATTCAATATTAGATTATCCTTAACTGCACTAAGAATGGTTCTTCTAGTGTTAAGTGTCAAATATATTTTTTACACCTTACATGTTCCTAGTAGATAATAAGTGACTGAAGGAGATTATTGGCCATATAAAATTTTATAGGATGATTTTTTTGTATCACTATGGTAAGCAAGATTTTACCACCATTTAATAAGGGGTTTAACCCATTGGTTATTTGATCCACTAGAAAAACCCATAAATAGGTTTCCAAGTATTCATTGATCACCTTTGTTTAATCATTGTTTTGAGGATGATAATATGTGCTCATGTTCAATTGCATGACTTGGAAGTGCTTTTTTTTTAGTGCTTTTGTCTTCAAAGGTCGGTTTTCCCACTCAAGGTTGAGGCCAAATGAATGTCTTGGGTAATTTTGTTTTTTTCTTGTTGTGGGTTGTTTCAACCACGAAAGCTTCGGGTTGGCTGCAAGTGTTGGTTATTTTTCATAAAATACTATCCCCTTTAGATAAGAAGAAGTGCTTATGTTTAGTGCTTCTTTCTTCAAATGTCATTTCACCCACTTAATTTTGAGGTTGAGGCCAGATATAGGTTCACCACCAACTAAATTTATGTTCTCTTGATAGGAGGCCCATTAGAAACATAATGTATGCATGTACCTGATGTTAGATTTGTTTACTGATAATAAGAGGTACACTCTGATGGATCCACCAATAACCTGTAGTAGAAGAAACTTGGTACTAACTAAAGGGGAGTAGCAGAGCCTATTTTGGAATTTCATGGTCATCCATTTTAAACCCTTCGTGTTGGAGGAATTGTATCATGAAAATGGTCCATTATAATTCATGATTGTTGGGGGAACCAATTTATGAATCCATGTGATGTACCAAAAACGAATGATATTTCTTGCAATATTGATGCATACTCAACTATATTATTGGTTTTTTCAAATTGCAGAATATATGCGACATAATGGGGCTAGAAGAAGACAAATCCTGCTCCCTCTCCTTGCCCAAATCTTTCCATAAAAAAAATTCTTGATTACTACTACAAGTGGTTTAATGTGCACTAATTATTGCCTTCATTCGGGAAACTAGCTCAACGACCATACCAAACTAATAAGATAGAATGATCATGAGGCTTTATGTGGTAATCATTCTAATCTAATTTAACAAGAGGCCTTGATAGTTATAGCTAGAAGGGAATTTCCGTTAGTTGATAATTGGAAGCTGATCATAGCTGAGCTTTGATAGATACTTTTTCACTTAGCTAATCAAATTTGTACTCAACTGTGGTGGTTGTTGCGCTAATTGACCCACCTGACAGAACATCGTTCGTCAGACCTCCACCTAATGGAACATAATTTATTAGATATCACACTAGCATAAAATAGTTTGTCAGACCTCCACCTAATGGAACATCATTCCTTAGAGCTTTCCCATAAGCAGTGTAGCCACACTTTGTCTCCACATGGAACTTATACCAGCCTAGATCCATCTAACTCTGGATCTATCATGTGCCGAGAGGGATCAAATCTCTCGAGGTGCAAACCTATTTTTTGAGTGCAAAACTTGAGGAAAGGTTTGCACCTCGAGAGATTTGATCCCTCTCGGGGCATGATAGATCCAGAGTTAGATGGATCTAGGCTGGTTCCAGTCGGAGGCATCAACATCACATTTTTCAGATTATTAAAATTTTTGTATATTTTTGAGATGTAAGATAGATCTAGGCTGGTTTCAGTCGTGTGCTGCCAAGGAAAGTCTATCAAAGATATGATTAATTTTATCGGTAATATGTAAATATATCAAATATTAATATAATCATTTTAAATATGCTAAATATTTCTGAGATTGACTTGGTCATTTTAATTTTAAATTTTCTTAGTTACCTCGGTTCGTTGAGATGATAATTATTGTTAATAACTATAATGATGAAAAATGATGAAATATTTTTTTAAATGCAAAGTGACAATAATAGTGTTGAAAGATAGAAAATGTGAATAATAAGAACGTACTCATGTTACAATCAATCTCAAACTATTTTCTTCTACTATTCTTATTTCCTCCCTTGTTAGTTTTGTTATCTTTTCATATTGATTATATGAAAAAGAAAAATTAAATCGTAAACCATTTAAATCTTTAGCTCGATCTATTGTAGTAAACATGATACCTTTTCTCTCTTGCTCTCCAATATTAATAGCTTAAATTACTATAACACAAAAATCAATCTACATTGTTAATAACTTTTTGTGCTTACACTAAAATCAATGCACGTTGTTAATCCAATCACTTTAATATTAATGTACCGTCATATATCCAATTACATCAAATCATAAATCAACATATACATTGAAATCAATGCGTTTAATGCAAGCAATCAAATAAGATTAGAAAATAACTTCTACATTGAAATCAATGCACCTAATACAATCAATCAAATAAGATTAGAAACCAACATCTACACTGAAATCAATGCATGTACTCAAAGCAATCAAATAGGATTAGAAATCGCCATCTACACTGAAATCAATGCATTTAGCGCAAACAATCAAATAGTATTAGGAATAATCTACATTGAAATCAATGCATCTAGTGCAAACAATCAAATATAATTATAAATCGACGTCTAAATTGAAATCAACACATCCAGTGCAAGCAATCAAGTAGTATTAGGAATCAACACCTACACTGAAATCAATGCATCTAGTGCAAGTAATCATATATCGTTAGAAATAAATATCTACACTAAAATCGATGCATCTAGTGCAAATAATCAAATAGGATTAGAAATCACCATCTCCACTTATATCAATCCATCTAGTGCAAGAAATATTTCTCCCTCTCTCCACCCTCCATCCATATATATATCCCCCTCCATCTATTCTTTTTTGTCTCTCTATCTCACCCCCCCTAAACACATGCACTCTTGTACTCCATATATTTCAATCTCTTTTTCAATCACCCCCTCTCCCCATCTCTCTCTTCTTCCCTCTCTTCACCTTCCATCTATATCTCTATCTTCCCCTTCTCTCCCTCTCCCCCATTAATATCTCTCTTTCCTCCTTTTGTCCTCTCTCCCTCTCTCTCCATCTTCCTTATCACTTTCTCTCTCTCTCTCTCTCTAGAAACCAACATCTACACTGAAATCAATGCATTTACTCAAATAAATCAAATAGGATTAGAAATCGCCATCTACACTGAAATCAATGAATTTAGTGCAAACAATCAAATAGGATTAGAAATCATCTACATTGAAACCAATTCATCTAGTGCAAGTAATCAAATATAATTATAAATCGACATCTAAATTTAAATCAACAAATTCAGTGCAAGCAATCAAATTGTATTAGAAATCACCACCTACACTGAAATCAATGCATCTAGTGCAAGTAATCAAATATCATTAGAAATAATTTTCTACACTAAAATCGATGCATATAGTGAAAATAATCAAATAGGATTATAAAACACCATCTCCACTTATATCAATCCATCTAGCGTGAGAAATATTCTTCCCTCTCTCCACCCTCCATCCATATCTATATCCCCCTCCATCTCTTCTTTTTTGTCTCTCTATCTCACCCCCCTAAACACACACACTCTTGCAATCCATATATATCAATCTCTTTGTCAATCCCCTCCTCTCCCCATCTCTCTCTTCTTCCCTTTCTTCACCTTCCATCTATATCTCTATCTTCCCCCTCTCTCCCTCTCTCTCCATCTTCCTTATCACTCACTCTCTCTCTCTCTCTTCACCTTTATCTCTCTATTTCTTTCTTCTTACCTCTCTCCCCCTCCCCCTCCAAGTCCATCTCTCTTTCCCTCCCTCTCTCCACTCTCTCACATCCTCTCTCTTCCTTCCTCTCTTTCCCTTTCTCTTCCATCTCTCTCTCTCTTCACCCACCAACTATGTTACTATATCCCTCCCTCTCTCCTTATATCTCCTTCTCCCCCCTTATCTCCATCTCTCCTTATTTGTCTCTTTATCTCAACCCCAAACATACATGCTCTCTCTCTGTCTCTCCCTTGTCACTCCTTCTCTCTCTCCACTTCTCACTCTTTATATTTCTTATTTCCTACATCTCTCCCCCTCTAACTCCATCTCTCTTATCGATCCCTCTCTCCTCCTCTCTCTCAAGTCCTCTCTCTCGTCCTTCCTCTCTCTCTCTCTCCCCTAAATCCCTCTCTCTTCCCTGATCTCTCTCTCTCTCTCTCTCTCTCTCTCTCTCTCTCCAATACTCTCTCTTCCCCCATCACTCTCCTCCTCTCTCTCATCCTCCTCTCTCTCCCTTTCTCTCCCACCTCTCTCTCTCTCTTTTCCCTCCAATCCTCTCTCTTCTCCCATATCTCTCTCTATCTCTAATCTTCTCTCTTCCCCCATCCCTTTCTTTCTCTCTCTCTTTCCACCCCTCTCTCTCTCCAACTACATTACTATATCCCTCCCCCTCTCCTTCTCACTTCTTCTCTCCCCCCTTCTTTCCATACATCTTACTTTGTCTCTTTATTTCACCCCTAAACATACACACTCTCTCTCCATCTCTCCCTTATCACTCTCTCTCTCTATTTCTTCTTAGTTATGTAAACTAATGAGCATAAATATTCGTAAATATAAAGGAGATTATGGAGTAAATATGAAAAGAGGTTTTATTTACTTACCATACCCCTAGTTTATTTATATTTTTATTTATTTACCATACCCCTTTTCTTTACTATGGTATTTGGCCCATAGGCTTGTTATATAATTAGATTTTTATTTATAATCCTATTTGATATATTGTTATTTATTTACGTTACCTCTTTATGCCTCTTTTATATTTATTTATTTACCATACCTCTTTATATCTATTTTATATTTACTTATTTATTTATCATACTTGTTTATACCTCTTTTATATTTATTTATTTACCCATGGTATTTGGCCCATGGTATCAATATTAATTTGTCCCATGGTATTCGTCCCATAGGATTCATCTAAATAAAACCTCTTTTTAATGTTTTTTTTAAATATAAAAAGGTTTATGGAATAAATATAAAAAAAAAATTATTTATTTACCATACATCTAGTTTATATATTTTTTTATTTATTTACCATAGCTCTGGAGTAAGTATAAATTCATTTTACAAATATTTAATTAAAAGAAATATTAAAATATTTTGGATTTTGATTGTTTGTGTTGAATTAACTCTTTTCTTTTGATTTAGGAAATGGTATTGACTTTAGTAAAGAGTAAAGATGTTTAAAATTTTACTTAATTTGAAAATTCAATGTGGTAATTATTTTTGTTAAAGGTAAATTTATGATCCATTCAAATTCACGTATATAATTTACTATCCATTCAAATTATATAAATAATACATAATTGTATTAGAAATTGATATATGTTCTAGCACAATGGGATTTTTATTTTTTATTTTTTTTAAATTTAAAACTTAAGCCGACACTTATTTTTTATTTTTATCTTAATTTAAAATTTCAGCCGACGTTGAGGACGTGACCCACCTGACATGAGGACGTGACCCACCTGACATCAGGGTCATACTGGGCTATAGATGCGCCTCTCGGCGCAATCAAATTTTGTGCTTATCATGCCACTTTAGCTTATATATATAGTTCCATGTTATTCTTAATGAAATTTTGAATTTTCATCTGTAGGAGATTCATTTGGTTGAGGTTTGGAAAAAAACATTTGTATTCTAAATGGCATATTCTTTTCTAGTTGATTCCAAACAGTTTCTATAGTTGAGTTTTCCTTTACCTTTCCTTTGTGCATAGAAATTACCACTTGGAAAAAATACCAATGCAGAATTTTCATGGTGATAATTTCCAAAAAAAAATTGGAGCCAAAGAGATCAAATTTTTCTTGTGGAATTATTTATTGCCATTTTGGAGCAACATTTCTTATGCGGTCTTATACTCAGATTCTACCTTCCAATGTGCGCTCTTATAAATAGTGCGACTTTACATGTTTGAAAAGTTCCTTTTCAATAAATACCCATCACATTTTCTTGAACATGTTCAATAGTGAATTGAGAGGTTTTAACAACAACTTTGCCAAAGCCATAAATGCATGAAATGGTCTTCAATGCTTAGAAAAATGTTTAACAAATTTTATGAGATATCCATAATTATAATGCAAAATAGGATGTGTTATATAACAATGTCGTCGCATCTCCTTTTTTAAAGAATTAGATATTTTCCCATATCAGTAATTACCACCAATTTTTAAAAAGGAATGTATGATGGAAACGGTTATCACTCAGAGGTTTTCTTGGCTGTGAAAGAAAACTCTTAAGGTAACCTCAAACCACTTTGGTATTGAAAGCTAGCCCTTCAATATGGATAGGGATTTATGTTACCTCTACTACTCAAAGTCACTATAGTAGTTGGATACTAATGTGCTTAGTGGCCAAATTTAACTTCTAGTAGATGAATTTGGTTTGGAAAGAAAAGAAAAGGGACCAGTGGGCATGGAATCTCTGACAAAAAAAGATATTTTCTAGTCAAAGGTCTTATGAACGACTCCAAATAAAGGCAAGATAGGTTATGATTTCTTTGACAGGTTAACAAATGAAATATGGTACAATATTATAGAAAATAAACATTGAAAACAAAGCATTGTAATTTCTGCAATGAAATTTAGGTTGAAAACAAATATAAGTATCAAATAACATGAATCTAAGCAACAAATATGAATTCCAATTCATCGATCTTTATCCAAATACTAAATATTAATGGTCAAAATCGTGGCTAAGGAGAAACTAAACACAATAGAAAAAATAGATGGGAAATCATTCACACATGAAACTCTGAAACTATAGATACAAGAATTGCTTATAGAAAAATGTATTAGTCTCCAAAGTATACAAAAATACACAAATATTTTTCATTTTTCCAAAATTTCGAACCTTTGGCTCTCTTTCATGATCAACTTTATAGAACATTACAAAACTAAAAACATGTTTCTAGGAAAATTTAATTACAACAAACTTTAATAAATTATAAATCCATAAAAATATGATTAAATGCATGTACAGATCAAAATTTTAAAATATTGTTTCTTGAATCACAAAGGGATTATAACTGTAGTTGGAGATTATGCCGAAATCAAGGACTAAAACCACCTGCTGATATTTTGCAATGAAATTTGGAAGTGCCCTATTTTATCCCACAAAATATGCTCTGTTTTATCCCACAAAATATGCTTTGTTTTCGTCAAAACAAAAAAATCTCCTCATATCTTGGCTTGGGACATAAAAATTTCCTCTTGGAGCATAAATCCATCCTTCAAATATGATTTTTCATGATCAAAATTCTTGTCGTTACCTTCAAAACATACTTCTTCCAATCGCTGGAAAATTAATTGTCAATATATATCGGGAGAAAATATTGCATAGCACTGCCAAATAATCTGGCAGCGCTTGCTCAAAATAGAACAAACTAGCACTAACAAATCAATTGTCACTTCTCTATGAAATGAACATTGGAAAATTAATTGGTAGTGTGGTTCATAAAATTTTACTTGAGCTACTTTGTTGCACTCAACAAAAGGTCTACCTCACTAGTTTTATTCAATTTCATCCTTTTAATCTTTCTAGCCTTGGATCTGATGCAGGGGCATTGGACACTAGCCATCAATGTGAGAGAATTGTCCACATGTTGTGGCTAGAAGGGTTCGAAAATGTTCAAGGGATCTACCAGCCAAGGTGTCAATACCTTAGCTGTCAGTTACATTTAGGGTAGATAGGATTAGTCTAATAAGTGAGGAAGCTGAATAGTTGATTCGTGTCAGTCTGTTTAGTTTTTGTTAATAGAATTATATAAATATTATGTAATTAGGTATTTTTGTGTTGAAAATAAATCGGCCCTCAATAAGGAGCCGAACAATCATGTAAATGATTATAAAATGTAACCCCTGACACAGTGGAAAGGGGGGAATTTTGCAGTAAAAGACTGAGTCGAGAAGCTTTGCTCCCTGTTTTTAATAAGAATTATGGACTTGTTGATATCTGTGTGTTATTGGAAAATTTCCAAAGGATTCGTTCCTTCGTCTTTGGGATTTCTGAGCATAATTTTTGAAGAACTCAGTTCTGTGTCAAAATCTCCTATTTACTTTCAGGATGTGTCGGGACCATGTCTTGGTGTGTGAGTTGAGTGTATGAATTCTGTGTGTTGAATGGATTATAATTAAATACTAGTCTCTGTGCGAATGTTTATGTTTACCGAATGCATATCCTCTCTGAATAAGTTAAATATGCGCTTATTTGTATGAAGGGTTATAATCATATCAGATATCAATTCTGATATTCATAAGAGGTCATATAAGAGTTGTGGGGTTTGAATCGCAAGAATCGATACCGATTCTAGTGTTAAGGGCACCAAGCAAAGAATTGACGATGTTATGGAGAATGCAGTAACGCCGGCGGAGACCACGGTTAAGGGCGACTGAAAGAAGAAAGGTTTATTTGTTGAAGGCAGAACTATAAATTGAATGGAAGCGAGGGTGGTTTTGAAAACCCATAATACTCGTTTCGCACTGCGTTTGAGTCCAGGGGTGAATTCACAAAAAAAAAACACGATCCAGTTAAAGTTTGACACGTCGGCTACCAAATACCGCCCATTTCGCGTATTTTTTAGCGTTAACATTCAACCCTTGAAAAAACGCGATATCTATCAGATCCGTTCGATCTGGAGGAAAACAGATCTAAGGGTGATCGCGTAGTGAAGTGCACGAGGAATAACTTAAGGTATGGCCCAACAGTTTTGTATTATTAATTTTTTATTTAATACATAAGAATTGAATATTGGTTCGTGGGCCCGGGAGAGTTAAGCGCTGTTGGTTAAGTGCTTGTGTCGGAAGTTGGATGCGTTTTATTATCTTAAGCTTAAGACTTAGATATTGTTCAAAAGGAATGAAACACTGGCTCATTTACCTTTATCGATATATTCCAAAAGGGTTGCAAGCTATAGTTTAGTGCTTTTAAAAGTGATATATATGAGCGCTTTATTAAAAAGACAGAAATCATATTAATTGAGTGTTTATATACGATTAGACTATGGTATTTCATTAATAAAATTCCCCGAATTTGATAAATGAAATGAGAGTAATACTTTGAAGTAAAACCCTTTGGTAGAAGAGATTATAGATAGAAAGAAGAGTGAACAACTCTCCTTAGCACTACACCCCTATTGCTATCATGTGTGGTGTTAGAGCATATTTTTAAGACATTTTGCAGATACTGAACCAACTTCCAAAAGCTAGAAGAAGAATTCCAACATGGCTGTCCGAGTTGCCAGAGGTGCTGCTGGTAGAAGAAGAGGCAAGCCAGTTGCCAATGAAGAAGTATTGGAGACCATGCAGCAGTTCCAAGCTAGATTGGAAGCAATGGAATTAGGACACCTAAGAGATCCTGAGGATGTCAATGAACCTGAAACTAAAGAAGAGGCATGAGATAATTTTGAAATTACTCCTGAGATGAGACTCCTTAAATCAGTTCTGGGGTTTACATCCAAGCCTAGAATTAAAGTGTCAAGCTTTGCAGGAGGATTGAATCCAAAAGAATTGATAGACTGGATTAATGAGATGAATAAATGTTTTTATTATGAAGAGATGGGTGAAGACAAAAGAGTCAAATTTGCAGTAACAAGGTTGAAGGGACATGCAGCACTTTGGTTGGATGGAATGCAAGTAGAGAGAAGGAGAGCTGGTAAAGAACCAATCAAGAGTTAGACCAGAATGGTGGCAAAGCTGAGAGGTAAGTTTTTGCCTAGTGACTATCAACTTACATTATTTAAACAAATGTAGAACCTTAGATAGAGATTGATGAGAGTGAAAGAATACACAGAAGAGTTTTATAAAATAAGAATAAGAGCTAGACAAATCCAGGACACAACAGAGAAGGTTTCCAGGTATGTAAATGGTCTCAAGTTGGAGATCCAGGATGAGATAGGTATTTTGTGTCCTAAGATAATAGAAGAAGCTTATAAAATGGCCTTGAAAGCTGAAGAGAAACTCCTGAGAAAGTAGTCTGCCAAAGGAAGAGGTACTTTCCGAGGAAGGGGAAGTCAAGGTGGTAGAGGAAGGTCTACGGCACCAAGGGATGGATCTAGTAGCATCTCACCGTAGAATTCATCCAAACAAGGTGATGCAAGGGGCAGAAGGGGTTCCTACATAGGAAGAGAAGTGAGGTGTTATAGATGTCACCAATTGGGACATAAAAACTATGAGTGCCCAGAGAATATGGGTACCAATTAGAGAAATGCAATTTTTGCTCAGATTGGAGAAGAAGCAGCAAGGTTGTCTGAAACAGAAGAAGAAATTCTGCCAGAGAAAGGAGAATCTTTGGTGATCAATAAGGTTTTGTTGAAGCAAACGAAGGAAGCTGCGGAACTAGCACAGAGGAAGACCTTGTTCAGGAGTGTGTGCAAGGGCGAAGGGAAATGCTATCAATTGGTCACTGATAGTGGCAGCACAGAAAATTTGGTCTCTACAGAGGTGATAGAGAAATTAAAGCTGAAGACAACGAAACATCCAACACCATACAAGGTTTCACGGCTTCATAAAGGACACCAGCTGATTGTGAAGGAGCAATGTGAAATAGAGTTGCAGATGGGAAGCTACAAGGACAAGATCATGTGTGATGTGATTCCTATGGATGTGTGTCACATACTGCTGGGCAGACCTTGGCAGTATGACAGGGTAGCAATACATGATGGTAAGAAGAACACTTATAAGTTTTTCAAGGATGGAGTGCATCAAACATTGATACCTATGGAGGAAGGAGAACCATCAAGCAGAAAGTCTGATCCAAAGGCTTTATTGCTGAGTGGGAAGGAGTACTTATAGAAAATTGAAGATGAAGAGGTAAATTTTTCTTTAGTTTGCAAACCTAAAGTTGTGCTTACTTCTACAAAAATTTCTGACTTGCCAATTGAAATTCAAGAAATGTTGGACAATTATTGTGATATTGTTGTGGATGATTTTCCTAATGAATTGCCACTTGTAAGAAAAATCAGCCATCAGATAGATTTGATTCCAGGATCAAATCTGCCAAACAAAGTAGCCTACAGAATGACTCCCACAGAGAATGAAGAAATCAGAAAGCAAGTGCAGGAATTGGTTGAAAAAGGTCTGATCAGAGAAAGCTTGAGTCCATGTTTAGTACCTGCAGTTTTGAGCCCAAATAAAGATGGAGGTTGGAGAATGTGCACTGATTCAAGAGCAATCAACAAGATAACAATCAGTTATAGATTTCCTTTGCCTAGGATTGAAGATTTAATGGATTGTTTGAGTGGAGAAAAATATTTTTCAAAATTAGATTTGAAAAGTGGATATCATCAGATTAGGATAAAGGAGGGCAATGAATGGAAAACAACCTTTAAAAAAAATGAAGTACTGTATAAGTGGTTGGTAATGCCTTTTGGGTTATCAAATGCACCTAGTACTTTATGAGGCTCATGAATGAAGTGTTAAGGGAATTTATTGGTAAATTTGTAATAGTTTATCTTGATGACATATTAGTTTTCAGTAAAACAAAGGAAGAACATTTAAGGCATCTTAATTATGTCTTGAAGAAGTTAGATCAAGAGAAGTTGCTGATAAATTTAAAGAAGTGCTCATTCATGAAAGAAGAATTGGTATACCTCGGTTTTGTTGTTTCTGCTAAAGGACTGAAGATGGATCCAGAAAAGGTCAAGGAAATTTTGGAGTGGCCTTCACCAAGAAGTGTTTTTGAGGTAAGATGTTTCCATGGAATTGCCATTTTTTACAGAAAATTCATAAGAATTTCAGCAAGATTAATGCACCTATCATTGAAACTATAAGGAAGGAAAAACAACCATTCAAATGGACTGTTGAAGCTGAAAATAACTTCCAGCTTTTGAAACAGAAGATAACTGAAAAGCTTGTTCTAGTTTTTCCTGATTTTAACAAGCCATTTCAAGTGAAGTGTGATGCCAGTGGAGAAGCTATTGGAGTTGTATTGAGTCAAGAAAACATACCCGTAGCATACCTCAGTGAGAAGCTGAATGAGACAAGAAGAAAGTACTCTTCTTATGAAAAAGAATTTTATGCAATTGTGCAGGCATTGAAGAAGTGGAGGCATTAATTAATATCTGAAGAATTTGTACTATACTCAGATAACCATGCTTTACAGTATATTATGCAGAAGCCCAAATTGAATCACAAACATCCCAAATGGATTGAATATCTCCAGTGTTTTAATTTTTTTTGAAGCATATAAGTGGCCAACCAAATAAAGTAGTTGATGCCTTGAGTAGGAGAAACATGCTTGTTCAAGAAAACCAATTTGAAGTGGTAGGATTTGATTTTGTTAAGGAACTTTATAAAACAGATTCAGATTTCAAGGAAGAATTTGAAGCATGTTTTAACCCTATGTTGACAGACAGAAGTCAGTGGTTGGATTATTTCTTGCAAGAGGGCTTATTGTTTAGAAGAAATCAATCGCGTGCACAAAAATTTTCCATAAGGGAGAATTTAATCAAAGAGAAGCATAGTGATGGACTTCCTGGACACTTTGGTACTGATAAAAATTATGAGCAGCTAAGTCATTTTTATTATTGGCCAAGAATGAGATCTGAGGTGGAAAATTTTGTGAAGAATTGTAAAATTTTTCAATATGCAAAGGGGAGAAGTCAGAATGCAGGATTGTACATTCCATTGCCTATTCCAGACAGGCCTTGGGATATGATAAGTATGGATTTTTTTCTAGGATTTCCCAAGACACAGAGAGGGAATGATGCAATTTTTGTTGTGGTTGACAGATTTTCCAAGATGGCACATTTTATCCCATGTTATAAAACCAGTGATGCCACTCATGTTGCTAATTTGTTTTTCAAAGAAGTTGTTAGACTGCATGGGTTTCCCAAGAGTATTGTTTCTGATAGAGATACTAGATTTTTGGGCCATTTTTGGAGGGAATTGTGGAAAAATATTGGTACCAAACTGAGTTTCACCTCAGCTTATCATCCTCAGACTGATGGACAAACTAAGGTAGTAAATACAAGTCTGGGAAATCTTTTGAGAAGTCTTGCACGAGAGCATCCTAAGAAGTGGGACCATATTTTTCCACAGGAAGAATATGCATACAATGATTCACCTAACAGAAGTACAGGACAGATTCCATTCCATATTTTTTATGGAATGCACCCAAGAGGAATATATGAATTAAGAAACTTGGGAAAAATAGAAATGAGGAGTGCTAATGGAGAAGAATTTTCTTCTGAGATCCAAGCAATACATGAGCAGGTAAAACAACAGCTACAAGGCAGCAGCATCAAGTACAAAGGTAGGGTAGATATGAGCAGAAGAGGAGTTAATTTTGAAGTTGGAGATTTGGTTTTCGCACACTTGAGAAAGGAAAGATTCCCAAAGAAGCAGTATAACAAATTTAAGTTCAAGAAGATAGGACCATGCAATATATTGAAAAAAATTTCTGCTAATGCTTATGAAATTGAATTACCTCCTAATGTTGGGATATCTCCAATATTTAATGTTGTATATTTGTACAAGTGTGAAGATGGTGGCATAGATGAAGGACCAACAGATAAAGAGCAGATTGAGTGGGTGAAGCAGTTACCTACAGCACAACCATTATAGCCAGAGAAGATCTTGGACAAGAAGGTGTTCAAAAGGACTAGAGGGCAATAATATTTCCAGTATTTGATCAAGTGGAAGGACCAGCCAGATGAAGATGCTACTTGGATGAAAAAAGTTATGTTACAGAAGCTAGTCAGTTCTGTGAAAGAGCTTATGGATAGGAGTCCATGAAGAAAATTTTCCTCAGGAGTCTGATGCAGGGGCATTAGACACTAGCCAGCAATGTGACAGAATTTTCCACATGTTGTGTTCGAAAATGTTCAAGGGATGTACCAGCCAAGGTGTCAATACCTTAGCTGTCAGTTACACTTAGGGTAGATAGGATTAGTCTGATAAGTGAGGAAGTTGAATAGTTGATTCATGTTAGTCTGTTTAGTTTCTGTTGATAGAATTATAGAAATATTATGTAATTAGGCCTTTTTGTGTTGAAAATAAACCGACCCTCAAGAAGGAGCCGAACAGTCATGTAAAGGATTATAAAATGTAACCCCTGATACAGTGGAAAGGGGGGAATTTTGCAGTAGAAGACTGAGTCGAGAAGCTTTTCTCCCTGTTTTTAATAAGAATTGTGGACTTGTTTATATCTATGTGTTATTGGAAAATTTCCAAAGGATTCGTTCCTTCATCTTTGGGATTTCTGAGCATAATTTTTGAAGAACTCAGTTCTATGTGAAAATCTCCTATTTACTTTCAGGATGTGTCGGGACCATGTCCTGGTGTGTGAATTGAGTGTATTAATTCTATGTGTTGAATGGATTATAATTAAATACCAGTCTCTATGCGAATTTTTATGTTTATCGAATGCATATCCTCTCTGCATAAGTTAAATACACGCTTATTTGTATGAAGGGTTCTAATCATATCAAATATAAATTTTGATATTGATAAGAGGTCATATAAGAGTTGTGGCATTCAAATTGCAAGAATCGATACCGATTCTGGTGTTAAGGGCACCAAGCAAAGAATTGACGATGTTATGGAGAATGTAGTAAAGCCGGCGGAGACCACGGTTAAGGGAAACTGAAAGAAGAAAGGTTTCTTTGTTGAAGGCAGAACTATGAATTGAATGGAAGAGAGGGTGGTTTTGAAAACCCATACCACTCGTTTCGCACCGATTTTGAGTCCAGGGGCGAATTCACAAAAAAAAACGCGATCCAGTTAAAGTTTGACACATCGGCTTCCAAATACAGCCCATTTCACGTTTTTTTTAGCGTTAACAGTTAGCCCTTGAAAAAACGCGATATCTATCAGATCCACATGATCTGGAGGACAACAGATTCGAGGGTGATCGCACAGTGAAGTGCACGAGGGATAACTCAAGGTATGGCCTAGCGATTTTAAATTATTAATTGTTTATTTAATACATAAGAATTGAATATTGGTTCATGGGCCTGGGAGAGTTAAGCATTGTTGGTTAAGTGCTTGTGTCGGAAGTTGGATGCATTTTATTATCTTAAGCTTAAGACTTAGATATTGTTCAAAAGGAATGAAATTCCGACTCATTTACCTTTATTGATATATTGCAAAAGGGTTGCAAGCTATAGTTTAGCGCTTTTAAAAGTGAGATATATGAGCGCTTTATTAAAAAGACGGAAATCATATTAATTGAGTGTTTATATAATATTAGACTATGGTATTTCATTAATCAAATTCCCCGAATTTGATAAATGAAATGAGAGTAAGACTTTGAAGTAAAACCCTTTGGTAGAAGAGATTATAGATAGAAATAAGAGTGAACAACTCTCCTTAGCACTGCACCCCTATTGCTATAATTTGTGGTATCAGAGCATATTTTTAAGAAATTTTGCAGAGACTGAACAAACTTCCAAAAGCCAGAAGAAGAATTTCAGCATGGTTGTTCGAGTTGCAGGAGGTGTTGCTGGTAGAAGAAGAGGTAGGCCAGTTTCCAATGCAGAAGTATTGGAGACCATGCAGCAGTTCCAAGCCAGATTGGAAGCAATGGAATTAGGACACCTAAGAGATCTTGAGGATGTCAGTGAACCTGAAACTGAAGAAGAGGCGGGAGAGAATGTTGAAATTAATCCTGAGATGAGACTCCTTAAATCAATTCTGGGGTCTACATCCAAGCCTAGACTTGAGGTGTCAAGCTTTGCAGGAGGATTGAATCCAGAAGAATTGATAGACTGGATTAATGAGATGAATAAATGTTTTGATTATGAAGAGATGGGTGAAGACAAAAGAGTCAAATTTGCAGTAACAAGGTTGAAGGGACATGCAACACTTTGGTGGGATGGAGTGCAAGCAGAGAGAAGGAGATTTGGTAAAGAACTAATCAAGAGTTGGACCAGAATGGTGGCAAAGCTGAGAGGTAAGTTTTTGCCTAGTGATTATCAGCATACATTATTTAAACAAATGCAAAACCTTAGACATAGATTGATGACAATGAAAGAATACACAGAAGAGTTTTATAAAATAAGTATAAGAGCTGGACAAATCTAGGACACAACAGAGAAGGTTTCCAGGTATGTAAATGGTCTCAAGTTTGAGATCCAGGATGAGATAGGTATTTTTTCTCCTAAGACAGTAGAAGAGGCTTATCAAATGGCCTTGAAAGCTAAAGAGAAACTCCTGAGAAAGCAGTCTGCCAAAGGAAGAGGTACTTTCCGAGGAAGGGGAAGTCAGGGTGGTAGAGGAAGGTCGATAGCACCAAGGGATGGAGCTAGCAGCAGCTCACCTTAGAATGCATCCACAGAAGGTGATGAAAGGGAAGAAGGGTTTCCTACAAAGAAAGAGGAGGCAAAAACAGAGGAAAAGAAGTGAGGTGTTATAGATGTCACCAATTGGGACATAAACACTATGAGTGCCCAGAGAATATGGGTAGAAATCAGAGAAATGCAATTGTTGCTCAGATTGGAGAAGATGTAGCAAGGTTGTCTGAAATAGAAGAAGAAATTATGCCAGAGAGAGGAGAATCTTTGGTGGTCAATAAGGTTTTGTTGAAGCAAATGAAGGAAGCTGCTGAACCAGCACGGAGGAAGACCTTGTTCAGGAGTGTGTGCAAGGTCCAAGGGAAATGCTGTCAATTGGTCATTGATAGTGGCAACACAGACAATTTGTTCTCTATAGAGGTGATAGAGAAATTAAAGCTGAAGACAAGGGAACATCCAACACCCTACAAGGTGTCATGGCTTCATAAAGGACACCAGCTGATTGTGAAGGAGCAATGTGAAATAGAGTTGCAGATGGGCAGCTACAAGGACAAGATCATGTGTGATGTGATGCCTATGGATGTGTGTCACATACTGCTGGGAAGAACTTGGCAATATGAAAGAGCAGCAGTACATGATGGTAAGAAGAACACTTATAAGTTTTTCAAGGATGGAGTGCATCAAACATTGATACCTATGGAGGAAGGAGAACCATCAAGCAGAAAGTCTGATCCAAAGGCTTTATTGCTAAGTGGGAAGGAGTACTTATAGCATATTGAAGATGAAGAGGTAAATTTTGCTTTAGTTTGCAAACCTAAAGCTGTGCTTACTTCTACAAAAATTTCTGACTTGCCAATTGAAATTCAAGAAATGTTGGACAATTATTGTGATATTGTTGTGGATGATTTGCCTGATGAATTGCCACCTGTAAGAAAAATCAGCCATCAGATAGATTTGATTCTAGGATCAAATCTTCCAAACAAAGCATCCTACAGAATGAATCCCACAGAGAATGAAGAAATCAGAAAGCAAGTGCAAGAAATGGTTGACAAAGGTCTGATCAGAGAAAGCTTGTGTCCATGTGCAGTACCTGCAATGTTGAGCCCAAAGAAAGATGGAGGTTGGAGAATGCGCACTAATTCAAGAGAAATCAATAAGATAACAATCAAGTATAGATTTCCTTTTCCTAGGATTGAAGATTTAATGGACTATTTGAGTGGAGCAAAATATTTTTCAAAATTAGATTTGAAAAGTGGATATCATCAGATTAGGATAAAGGAGGGTGATGAATGGAAAACAACCTTTAAAACAAATGAAGGACTGTATAAGTGGTTGGTAATGCCTTTTGGGTTATCAAATGCACCTAGTACTTTTATGAGGCTCATGAATGAAGTGTTAAGGGAATTTATTGGTAAATTTGTAATAGTATATCTGGATGACATATTAGTTTTCAGCAAAACAAAGGAAGAACATTTAAGGCATCTTAATTATGTCTTGAAGAAGTTACATCAAGAGAAGTTGCTGATAAATTTAAATAAGTGCTCATTCATGAAAGAAGAATTGGTATACCTGGGTTTTTTTGTTTCTGCTGAAGGACTGAAGATGGATCCAGAAAAGGTCAAGGCAATTTTGGAGTGGCCTTCACCAATAAGTGTTTTTGAGGTAAGAAGTTTCCATGGACTTGCCAGTTTTTACAGAAAATTCATAAGGAATTTTAGCAAGATTAGTGCACCTATCATTGAAACTATAAAGAAGGACAAACAACCATTCAAATGGACTTTTGAAGCTGAAAATAATTTTCAGCTTTTGAAACAGAAGATAACTGAAAATCTTGTTCTAGTTTTTCCTGATTTTAACAAGCCATTTCAAGTGAAGTGTGATGCCACTGGAGAAGCTATTGGAGCTGTATTGAGTCAAGAAGACAGACCCGTAGCCTCCACAATTGTTTCCTTTGTGACCAAAAAGGAAATGTTAGTGATGTTAACATTTTTTCTGTCGAACCCCTCTACAAAAGCTCGAACCACACTGTCATGATAACCATCACACTTGAAACAAAAATCCTCCTATCCTTCTGTTCAAAATTGTTCTCGTAGTTTCGAGATGGCTTGGAGGATTTCAGGGCCTTCTGGCTCTCCCTTGTGTAAACGATCACCCTTTCCCGTGACTACTAACAATATGCAACAAAATGTTCGAAGAACAAGAAAATGGTGGCACTGATAGTTGGAAAATGACAAAGGGAAAGTGCATGACCCTTATTTTATGCTATGAAGAACCCAAATTGAAGATTAATCGGTTCGAATGGTAACATATTATTCACTTTATGCCTTAATAATCACATCCATCCCTCACTTGTAACGAATTCATAATGACTAGATGCTATAACTTAGGAGAAAAGCATATCAACCATCATCCCAATACCCCACATAACTCACTAAATCAAGTTGTGAATGTTTGTTTTTTCAGTTCCAACTAATGTTGGATGATAGGTTGTGCTAATCATTAATTTTGAAATGCCTCGTTAGAACAATCAACCCTATCACTATTATTTTATTTTTGAGCTATTTCCTTTATTTATTTATTTGAACCAACACTGACAAATTAATAGTCAATGCTTTCAAATAATTTTAAAAAAATTAAATAATTGCTCCAAGCTCCTGAAAATTTTATCTCCAACGAGGATGTTGTCACCTTAGGGGGCAAAAAAGAACCCCCTATAGACTATATTCCTAGTACAACATGATTAGGAACTTTGAAGTGTAAAATAAAAAAACTTAAGTACAAAAGTTTGATTTGTTTGAAATACAAACTGACTCCAAGCTAATGAAAAAATGTTTTTTTCCAAATTTATTTATATATAGACTCTAAAAACTAAAATAAAATATTGTTTTTAGACTCTCATAATCTTTTATCAGAATATTAATTCCTTCTCTTTGGGCTTCAAATTCTTTAAAACTATATCCAAACCTACAAAAGTTTCAAGGTAAAACAATATATATACATTGAAATAATGAAATATCATTTTTCAAGAGAGATAGTGTTTAAGAAAACGTCCATTTACTGGACCTCTAAGTGTAAATTTTCCTTTCAATTCCTGTAGAATGAAGGTTTTCTTGCCATGAAATGCAACAATATGATAATGGTCCTTCTAGATATGGTCAAATTTACCATGTTTTCATTTATCTTCAATTCTAGCATACCATTTGAGAATTATATCATGAATCCGAAAATTATCCTCCTTGCTGTTTTTTTCAAAAACCTTTCTCATTTTTTCCTGAAAAAGTTGAGCATGACCATACTTCTTCTCCCTCATTTCATGAAATTCAATAAGTTGATTTATGCTTCTTTGTATATGATCTGGCTCTTCTTCTTGTTCCTGCAAATACTTCATGAATGGTATCCTAAGTGAAACAGGAAAGGTTTCTTTTGTGCCATATACCAATTGAAAAGGTGTAGTCCCAATTGATCTCTTAGTACTGATCTTGTCTGCCCATAATGTAAATTTCAGTTTTGCATGCCAAGCTTTCTTGCTATCCTCTGGTAAATTTCTAATGATACCAACCAAGCTCTTATTTGATAACTCTAACAGTCCATTACTCTGAGGATAATAGGGTGTGGAATGACTAAGGGCTATATTATAATCATCATAAAATTTTATCATCCTCATAGGCATGAAAGCTTGTGCAATAGCAGTTATAATTATTCTCGGACAACCAAATCTAGAAAGGATTTTTTCTAAAAATTGAATAACAACAATGTCAGTAGCTTGCCTTGTTGGTATAACTTCGATCCACTTTGTGAAATAATTTGTCCTAGTCAAAATCCATTTGTGTTTTCTTGAGGATGTTGGATGAATTTCTCCAATAAAATAAAGGCCCCATTGTTGAAATGGCGCCTCTACAGAAATGGGATTTAATGGTAAAGAAAACAACTTTGATTTTCCTTCAAATATTTGACATTTATGATAGGTTGGAACTTATTTACAAACATCTAAAAAAAATGTAGGCCAATCAAAGCCTTATTTTATAATCTTATTGAAATGGCCTTCCAATAATGATGCCACCCACACACACCCTGATGGAAATCCTTCATCATTTGTTTCACTTCATATTCAAGTAAATAGTTCAACTATATACCTTCTGGGTCCTTCCAAAATAAATACCCATCCAGAATAAAAAATTTGACAGCTTTGAGTTCTAAAAATCCGGTTCGAGATTTACTAGTTCCAGGTGGAGCTTGTAAAATTTTCAATACATAAATAACATCACTGTACCATGAAGAAGTTTTTAACTATTCAAATACCATAAAATTTTTTCTATCATCAACCTCATTTGAGAGTTCTAAAATGAGGTTTATTCCAAGAGTGTCACAATTTGTTTCAATCACTAATTTGGCCAAGCCTTGATCCTTGATCATCTTGGTTGCATTGATTTCTAAGTCATATTTCAACAACTTTGTTGCCCACTTCACCCTTCTGCCATCATTGTATGTTGAGTTAAAATTTCCTTTACCACATTGATGGGCACATAAGAAACAATATGAGAATGTAGGACATAAAACATGAAATCCTTTAATGCCTTTACCAATGCATAGGCCTGTTTTTCTATGATGTCATATTTAAGCTTGAGTCTCCCAATGCCTTGCTGGAAAAATATATGGGCTATTCATAACCATCGAAATTATTTTGAAGAAAAAATATTGAAATTGTATGTTCAGAAGCAAAGGAGAAAACCAAAAAATCCTTTGAAAAATATGGGCTAACTAGGACAGGGGCATAGTTAGAGCACCTTTAATCCCTCCAAATGATTCCTTAGCTGAGGTTTTCCACTTAATTTCAGTTTCTTTCTTCAACATATTAGTAATAATATTTAAAATCTCAACAAAATTAGGAATGAATCTTCTCAAAAGGTTTACCTTACCAGGAAAGAATTGTATTTATTTCTACTCCCCGAAAATTCAATTTTCTATATGGTTTCCACTCTATTGGGATCAATTTGAATACCATATTTGGACACCATGTTACTGAACAACTTTCCCTCCTTCATAGCAAAATTTGAATTTTTAGGATTCAAGGAGATACCAATTTTTCTACATTTTGAGAAAACATTTCTGAGATGTTTCAAATGATCAGTTTCAGATCTAGAATAAAATATTATTTAATACAAATAAACCACAACAAACTTATCCTTTTCGTCAGCAAATTCTATATCCATTTTCCTCTAAAATGTAGCACGAAAATTCATTAGATCAAAAGGCATATTTGAGTACATAAAAGTACCCCAAGGAGTCGTAAAAGCAATCTTATCCTGGTCCTTTGGATGCACTGAAATTTTATTGTACCCTAAAAAACCATCCAACATAGAAATTCTCTCAGCTCCAACTACACTCTGCAATATATGTTTCATTTTAGGCAGGGGTAATTATCCTTCAAATAAATATTATTCAAATTTCGAAAATCCACGCAGAACTTGATCTTTCTACTCTTCTTTCTGACTAGAACAAGATTAACACTCCACTTAGAAAACCTCAATGGCACAATTATATTGGAAACAAGAAATCTGTTCACTTTTTTTTCTATTAATGGCAGCAAACTTGGATTAATACTTCTAAGATTTTGTTTGAAATTTTCTCATTCTCTTTGAGTGGAATAATATGTTCAATGATAGCTTTGTCATACACCTTTAAATTCTCGTATCTCCCAAAAAAAAGATAAGAAAATTCTCTCAATAATTCTACATACCGTTGTTTTTTCTCTTCATTCAAATAATTAGAAACTTTGACAAATTTAGGGTCTTCTTTTGTTCCCAAATTATAATCTTGCAGCTCACTATCAACAGGAAAAATTCTTGTCTTAACAACAACATCATTATTGTAAATTAATAACCTTTATAAGTGAACAAAAACTCCAGGAATAATATTATTAATTAACTAAATAATTTTTTATCCAGCTATAGTATTCGGAAAAACATTTGGATTTGCATTCACATATGTATTTTACATCTTCATTTTCATCAATATGAGTACCTACGAATTCATCAATCATTTCTAGGAATCTCTTAATCTGTTGGTCATCCTAAAAAATCTTCCAGTGCTTGATATTATTTGGAATAGAAGGCATGTCTCTAAAATTTATTTCATAATTCCTATTTGGACGAATAATAATTTTAAAAGGGCTAGAAGCAATAGCTATAGAATCTGTTATTCCATTTTCTTGTCTAGGAACGACTGAAATTTTATGCTCTACAAAGAAGTTGTCAAACAGATCCCATACTTCATTTCTATATGAACTCATTCTAGGATGTTTATTTCGATATGTACCTTTGACTTGATTTATCATTAGCTCAGAATATTTGAAGACACAAATTCTTTTTTCTTTTTGTTCTCTAAGTAGATTCAATCCAATAGTCAGCGCCTCATACTCTACAATGTCATTGGTACATTCAAAATACAATTTAAATTACCATTGTAATTGACTGCTGCAATCTGGTGGAATGATCCAAATACCTACTCCTAAACCATCCTTGCAAGTGGATCCATCCAAATGCATGTTCCACATCCCCTTATCATCAATTTTTTGTACCTTTTCTTCCTGCATTTCATCTTTAGCATGCTGATTTTCTTCTTCTCCAAGATGAAAATCATTACAAAAAATTGTAGAACCATGGTCAATGTAAACTACATAAATGGGATGATTATCAAGTTGGGTTTGAATTCTAACCATATATTCCATCTAAATCTCTCTGTACAACCTTCTATGTTCATCAAATATCGGGACAAAGGCATAAGTCATGTCCATTTGAAAAGTACTCCCCAAATTGGTTGGTTATGATTGTGATAACATCTTTCCAAACCAAGCTAGAATATTTTCTACTACCACATCGCTCACTGTACTTGTGGCAGGGATTTGGGTGAGTGCCACAACAAGGTACTTGATTAGTCCCAAACATTTAACCTTTCTTGAGTCAAAAGAGGATAAATCCCTATAAGGTCTAGTGATATCAAGCCATAAATTTTCCATTACTAATTTGGGAATCAAGTTATGTGATGCTTCCGATTCCAACATAGCATTATGAAGGATCATGTCCTAAATGTTAAAAATGATGTAAAAAGGAGGAACATCATCGTTTACTTCAGTTACATGAATAACAAACACATATTCAAGAGTATCATCTTCTATGTTTAAGTAATATTGAGCATTAATATTTGATGACTAACCTTCCTCTGATCCCTTACTAATTTTAATGATTTTTTCTTTATACTGTGAATTATTCACTAATTTAGAAAATGGGGTTTGGATTTTAATATTACCGATTTAATTTTCCAAACTAAAAGGCAACTGTACCTTCTCTAATTCCTTCCTATATTTCTTGGTTTCATCAACTTTATTATGTAAACCTTTCTTTGGATCTTCTTGTGGGTGCTCGGCTGGAGGAGCATTGACTGTGATATTTTTTCCCCTAAGATTATACCATATTTGGAAATCAATAACTGCGTTGTTATAGCCTTGTTGATGTACCTTTGATTCAACCATTAATTGAAGGTTTTTCTTTTCTTGTGATAGTTGGCTTGATCGATGTCGCTCTTATTTAGATAGGTATACCTTGGTATTAACCTCATCAAGGAAGTTTACTTGTTATTTATATTAATATGTATTTTTCTCATCCACAAAATTCTATGGGAAAGAAGGTCTCACTTCCTACTGATCTTCGAGTTTTTTCTAATATTTTTGATGAACTTGATTACTTGGAGGCCTGCGGAAGTTGGGATTCCTAATTTATGGTTGAGGTTCAACCCTAGGAGGAGCTAACTTATCAACCCCCTCAATTAACTTCTTTCTTTATAATGAGTGGAACCACCTTTCCACCTCTATATTTATTTTCCTTCATGGATATCACAACAAAGTTTGTCATCCTCTTCTCCTTTGTTACTTGAGTCACACATCCAAGTCCCTTTGCTCCACATAATCATGCTTCACGTTCGGGTCCTTTTCATAAAAATTCATTGAAGCAATCCTTGGTCTATATCCTAAGCGCCTCTTCCTTATCATCGACATGATCATGGTTTTTCCATTATATGTAGTCAAGAGTACGTTAGAGTCCACCATCGGTATGGATTTTTTTGCTACTAAGAAGTACTGGCCCAAGACCATAGCATGATCGTCCATCTCTTAAATCCAACTTTCCAAAGCATGAACCCACTCTCACTTGTGTGTTTCTCAAAAAACTAGTCACGACTTTGAAACCAGAGTTAATTGCTTTGAAATCACTCAACTCCCTCTCCACTTCAGCCTTCTTCTCGAAATATTTTGTTTCCTTCTTGCTAAGGAAACTATGTGTAGCTCCCTTGTCTGTTGGGTGTGGAGCCTAATTATCTTGTTTATTTTGTATCACAGTGTTGGACCCCTATACCTTAATGGGGTGGCAATGCCGCCCGTAATTAAACACTTCCTGGGGGGTCCAGGGGGGGGCTGCGACTTTAGGAGCCCCCCCCAGTGGGGGGTTTCAGGGGTAGCGCCCCCGAAGCTAAAAACATATGTAAAATTGCCTTATAAAAGTATAGTAATTTCTAGTCAATTTGGGTTGTTCGTTAGGCAGATGATCTGACAGTAGAAGTTATGTTTAGTTTAGGTTTTTTTTCCCCAGAAGGCAACCCCTCACTTGTATGAGGGTATGGTATTGCGGCTATGATTGTATGTGTATTCTCTGAGCGATAAACTAATAGAGAGATTGTGAGAGAGAAGAAAGGATATTACAATGAATCTCCTATAGGTTGTGTCTCTTCATTTTGTTGGATAATAGAAAGGAAGGATTAGTTGTTCGGGGTGGACATAGCTCAAACTGGGTGAACCAGGTATATCTATGTCTCTCTGGTTTTATGTGTTTTGTGTGCTTGTGTTTTCCTCATATTTTATGTGTTACATTTCTCTGTAATATATAATTTTCTAACAACTGGTATTAGAGACGAAGGTCAATTTGGCTGATAAAATTGCAGGAAAGAAGGGTTCCTCGTACGAGTGGGAGAAATGGCGGAAGATGGTAAATTTAGGGTCGACAAATTTAACGGCCAAAAATTCCCACTGTGGAAGATGCAGATGGAAGATTATATGTATCAGAAATATCTGTACATACCAGGGAGTGGAAAAACAAAGAAGCCGACGACTATGACAGATGCATAATGGGAGATTCTCAATAGAAAGGAACTCAGAACAGTACGGTTGTGCTCACAGTGTCGGTAACCTTCAAAATTTCGAAGGAAACAACAACAGAGGGTTTGATTAAGGCATTGGCGAAACTATATGAAAAACCCTCGGCCTCAAACAAGGTATTTCTTATGAAATGTTTATTTAATATGAAGATGTCGGAAGGTGGATCTGTTGCAGACCATTTAAATGATTTTAATACAGTTACCAGTCAGTCAATTTCTGTAGGGTTAAAATATGATGATGAAGTTAGGGTTCTTTTCTTTCTGTGCTCATTTCCAGAAAGGTGGAATGGTTTAGTTATGGCCATTAGTAACTTTGTCTTTGGATCTAGTACTTTAAAGTTTGATGATGTTGTTGGTACTATCCTTAGTGAGGAAATGTGATGGAAAAGCTCTAGTGAGACATCAGGTAATGCTTTGAGTGCAGAGTCTAGGGGAAGAAAAATAGAAAGAGGAAAGACCTCAGGATATCATAGTAAATCAAGGAAAGGAAGATAGTGTGCTGGAAATGTGGAAAGAAAGGAAACTTGAAGAAGGACTGTAGATCTCGGAAGGGAAAAGAAGGAGATGCACAACAAGAAAACAATCACGAAGAAAATGTGACAGGTGATGTGTTACAAGATACTTTGGTTCTTTATTTTGAAATTGTTACTGATTCCTGGGTGGTAGATTCAGGGGCCTCATTCCATGCCACACCTGATAAGAAATATTTTCATGACTATGTTCAAGGAGATTTTGGAAAAGTTCGTTTGGGTGATGATAAACCCTATAAAATTGTTGGAATTGGTAAGGTTCTTGTAAAACAACAGAATGGAAACCAATGGCTATTAAAGGAGGTAAGGCATGTTCTAGATCTAAAGAAAAATATGATTTCAACAGGGAAGTTAAGTGGTGAAGGTTGTGCGACAACTTTCATAGATAAAACTTGGAAGGTCACCAAAGGAGCCCTGGTAATAGAAAAAGGAGAAAATGTTGGTACATTGTATTTATGCAATGGTATTTCTAATTTTGTTAATGTTTTAAATTCCAAAGGAGCAGATGTGGCATTATGGAATCATAGGCATGGACACATGAGTGAGAAGGGGATGAACATTCTTCACTCAAGAAATTTGTTGCCGGGTTTGAAGAATGTTGATTTTGATTTATGTGAGAATTGCATTTATGGAAAACATAAGAGAGTCAGATTTCTCAGAGTTGGGAAAGAAAAGAAGAGTGAAAAATTAGAGCTTGTGCATATAGATGTATAGGGACCCGCTCAGGTATCATCTCTCGGTGGCTCTCGTTATTATGTTACTTTTATTGATGATGCAACTTGGAAATCTTGGATTTACTGTATTCAGAATAACTATGATGTATTTGATACTTTCAAGAAATGGAAAGCTTTGGTTGAGATTGAGACAGGAAAGAAGTTGAAGTGTCTCAGATCAGACAATGGAGGTGAATATTGTAGCAAAGATTTTGATAGGTACTATTCAGAGCATGGAATTTTCAAAGAGAAGACAGTTCCAATAACACCACAAGAAAATGGTGTGCCAGAAAGGATGAACAGAACAATCATGGAGCGTGCAAGGTGCATGAGATTGCATGCAGGATTGCCTTTACAATTTTGGGCAGATGCTGTAGATACTACTATTTATCTAATAAACATAGGACCTTCAAGTTCCTTGGATGGTGGTATTCCAGAGGAGGCATAGACAGGTAAGAAGGTAAACTACTCTTTTTTAAAGCCTTTTGGTTGTGAGGCCTTTGTCCATATTAATAAAGAAAATAGAACAAAGCTTGAGGAAAAATCAAATAAATGTACCTTTATTTGATATGGTGTTAATGATTTTGGTTCTCGCTTATATGATTATGGAAATCACAAAATATTTAGTAGCAGAGATGTAATATTCAATGAAAAGGTCTTGTATAAGAATCAGTTGCAGGAAAGGAAACGAGAAAAAGAAAAAAAATAATACACAGTTCTTGATGAGATCACAGAAAACGTAAGGTGCCTAAAAATAATAATAATCAATAGCCACAACAATAGCAACCACCACAACAACAACATGCACCTCAAACACCTGAAAGTGGTGTCAGAAGATCTAACGGGATAAGTAGACCCCCTGAACGATACTCTCCTTCATTATATTATTTATTGTTGAATGATTCTGGTGAACTCGAATGTTATGAAGAAGCAATGCAGGTTGAAACAAGGAAGAAGTGGGAGCTAGCCATGGAGGAAGAGATGGACTCCTTAATACATAACCAGACTTGGGACTTAGTCAGGTTTCCTAGAGGTAAAACAACATTGTAGAATAAATGGGTTTACAGGTTGAAGGAAGAATATGGAGGAAAACAGAGGTACAAAGCTAGACTTGTGGTGAAGGGGTTTACACAGAAGAAAGGTATTAATTTTGATGAAATATTTTCTCCTGTTTTTAAGATGACTTCAATCAGAACTATTTTAAGTGTTGTAGTAGCAGAAGATTTGCATCTTGAACAGTTAGATGTAAAGACAAAATTTCTCCATGGAGATTTGGAGGAAGAGATCTATATGCAACAACGAAAAGGATATGAGGTCAAAGGGAAAGAAAAATTAGTGTGCAAGTTGAAGAAGAGCTTGTATGGCTTAAAATAGGCTCCAAGGCAGTGGTATCTAAAATTTGACAGGTTTATGTCTGAACAAGGTTAATTTAGATGTCACTCTAATCATTGTGTTTATCTGAAAAAGAAAAATTATGGAATCTATATTATATTTTTATTGTATGTAGATGACATGGTTGTTACAGGGTCTAACATGCATGAAATAAATGTGCTCAAAAGAAAATTGGAAAATTCCTTTGCAAGGAAGAATTTGGGAGCTGCAAAACAAATCCTTGGTATGAGAATAACTAGAGATAGGAAAAATCACAAATTGAAACTGTCTCAGAATGAGTACATACCAAAGGTGTTGAAAATATTTAATATTCATAATGCAAAACCAGTTAGTACACCTTTTTTTATCCATTTTAAAATTAGTAAGGAGATGTGCCCCAAGACCCCAGAAGAAATGTATTATACGTCTAAAGTTCCAAATGCATCAGCAATTGGAAGCTTAATGTATGCAATGGTCTGCATAAGGGATAATATTGCACATGCAATGGGAGTTGTAAGCAGGTACATGAGAAATCCAGGAAAAGAACATTGGAAGGAAGTGAAATGGATTCTCAGATATTTGAGAGGTACCAAAAATCAAGCATTATGCTTTGGTGGTTCAAACATTTCTCTATAGGGATATGTTGATGCAGATATGGCAGGTGACAGAGATAACAGGAGGAGCACTACAGGGTATGTATTTACTGTAGGTTGAACAACCTTATTCAATAATTCCACCTCAAATTTGTCCTTCGACATAGCTGTCCTCTTGAGGCATGCAACTTCCCATTTTGTTTCATTTGAGAAATTCAAACCTAGTTAGGTTTGTGTTCCATCAAGATTTTCCTCCTTTACATGCTGCTCAAGTGTACCTACTTGGAACACATCGACTTCCTCCATCCGGAGTGCTCCAACCATCCACAAGTCATCTTGCATGGCTTGATTGTAATATCCAAGTTTTTCAATATATTCAATTTCAGATTCCTCTATAACAATGAGTTTATGATCAAGAAAGTCCCTCTTGATCTCTCCCTCAAGCTCCTTTATGTTCATCCCTTATGTGAACTCGTTCATTCATGAGTTCTTGGATTCTACGGTTTCCCTGTTGTATCTTCTCGTCAAGTTCCTCAAGGTCAGTAGACCTTCCATGAATATTGTTCAAGGTCTTCCGCACATCCACTATCCCATCTCCAACACGCCCCACAACTTGTTGAGATTCAACAAGAAAATTTCAGCACCCATGCCTAGTGCATTAAGCACCTACACTAGGGTGGGGCCCACAGTGTTATTTTTGGGTGCATGTATATTTTAGTTATCCCTTAATTAAGATGGACAATAAAATGTAATCTAGTCTATAAAATAACTTGTAATAGTTAGCTGAGAGTGATAAACTCAGTTAGCTCATGGATTTCGAGTTAGAGGTAGTTGGTGAGGCATGCAGAGTAATTATAGTTGTAACAGAGTTCGAAGTGCAGTGGTGCATTAGTTAATGCAGGTTGTAATAAGTCTAACTCAGTTAAGTGAGTTAAAATCAGTTGCTCTAGTTGTAACTTCATGATACACTAGTGAGAGATCAAGTGAATTAAATATTAATTAACTCACAATCAGTGATCTCACATGCAATTGAGGATTTACTATTATTAGCTGCATGCATATCAGATCCAGTGGAGACCCAGTTGAGATCTAGGTGAAAGGGAAGTTGACTATCAGTTGTAGGATTATTAGGCTGCACACATGCAACCAAACACCCATTGGAGTGCCCATGATTTTGCACAGTCAAGGAAGGCAACAATCCGTATCTTTTAGGGATTGCATTCATCAGGGATTGCGCAAGAAAGGCAAGTTTTCTAGAGGCTGAGAATTGGCTATGTGTTGGTCAGTTTTGTTCATGACAGTGTGAGACAATTAGCCGAGTACTGGAGGGATGTTGTGAGAAGAGTTTTGTATGTAATTGTTTCATGATCCATGCTAAATATATAATAGAAGATAGTCGGGTTTTTAGCTGTAAGCTTTCCCCAGGAAAATATTTGTGTTGTGTGTGATTTGATTCTTCTTTACTTCATTTGATTAACAATTGTGTTTTTAATTCCATAAAATATTTGTAGAAGTGCTTCAGTATTTAACTTTAGTAAATTTTTAGATTGGGTGAATCCACGATATACATGCATTTTGTATACTTTATACATGGTATCAAATCACAGTAAATTGCAGAAGTGAAGCAGGAGCTGAGTTTGTGACTGGATAGAATTCGAATTTGCAGAAAGAATTTCTTAGTGCTACAAATGATTCAAGATCGAAATGGATTTCAATGGATTAAGGTTGGAGTATGCACTCGACAGTAGCTCAAACTATATTGCTTGGAAGGACAAGATGGAGGCAGTACTCAAAGATAATGGTTGAAGGAATTCATTGACAATGATGTTCCTAAACCCGCTGTGGCATATGTTTCAAATCTTGATGCATGGAAAAAGAAAGTGTCAAAGGCGAGGAGGATCCAGTTGGAGGGAGTACAATACCACATTGTCTCAAGCATCCATGGGAAAAACACACCATATGCAATGTGTAAGGCTTTGAAGGATCTATTCTAAAGCAACAATGACCATAGGAAATTGGCACTCAAATATAAACTCAGGAATATCAAGATGGACAAGGGTGACTCCATACCAAAATATCTAACAAAGTTTTTCCAATATCGGGATGAACTGGGGAGCGTTGGTATAACAGTCGTTGATGATGATTTGGTGAGTTTGGCTCTCCTAGGACTTCCCAAGGGTTGGCACAGTTATCAAGACTCTATCAATGGAAGGGAAAAATTGCCAGATTGGGAATGACTATGGCCAGATTTGGTGCAGGAGGAGTTCAGATGGAACAACAGAGATAGGTCTTCATCTAAGAATGAAGATGAAGAGGATTGTGCTTTGGCTTCCAAGGTGAGGAAGTGGAAGGGGAAGAAATTCCATTCTAAATCTGAGTCCAAGAATGGCAAGAAGCAAGACGTGTCCAAGGTGAAGTGTTTTCACTAACACGAGCATGGGTATTTTGCTACTAACTATCCAAAAAAGAAGAAGAACAAGAAGGATGGAGGATCTACAACTGGTGAGGCTCTTACGTCAGAATTTGAGCTTCAATTCTCATTGATCACATGCATAGTGTCAAGTGCATTGGGATCTATGCAATATTTGGATAGTGGTGCTTCCTTTCACATGATGGGAGACAAGGAACTTTTCAGTGACTTGGAGGAGAAGGATCTCCAGATGTATATTGAAATGGGTGACGAAGGGCAGTACAGTGATATTGAGATTGGTACCATTACCTTCCATAGGCAGTCAGGTAAACCCTTTTGATTAAAAGATGTAATGCATGTACCATGTTTGAATAGAAATTTAGTCTCAGTTGCAATGTTGGAGGATAGAGGTTGTGATGTTGTTTTTAGTGAAGCAAAATATTTCTAGTGACATAAAACAATAGGAAAAGCCAAGAAGATAGGTATTCGAGTTAAGAATATCTACAAGCTGGAGGTATATGGCTGTGCAACAATGATGGGCAAGGAAGATCAAGTGGTAAGCCGGGATGAGGGTGAATTATGGCACAGAAGATTGGGTCGTATTCACCATGGAGCCTTGAAATTCATGCAACATATTCCTACTATTCTTCCCAGGAGTACACTTGTGCAGTTAGACACATATGTAAAAGTCACCTTTCCTGAGAAGGAGAATCGAGCTTTGGGGATCCTTGAGAAAGTTCACACAAACGCATGTGGACCATTCTCTATTGCTTCGACAGCAAAACATAAGTACTATGTAATATTTTTTGATGACTATTCTCATAAGTGCTTGATCTTCTTCATGTAGAATAAAGATCATACATTCTCTAAGTTCTTGGAGTTTAAGGCACTAGTGGAGAAAGAGTCGGGAAAGCAAGTGAAGGCTCTTAGGAGCTGTAATGGTGGAGAATACATCTCTAACTAATTCAAGAACTTCTGCAGTAAAGAAGTAATTTGAAGAGAACTCATAGCACCTCATAACCCACAACAGAATAGGGTCGTGGAGAGAAAGAATAGAACTATTGTGGGTGTAGCATGAGTGATGTTCCATGATTAAGGCCTACCAATGCATCTATGGGCAGAAGCATGCAACACATCGGTACATGTGCAGAACCGTTGTCCTCATAGGATACTTGGCATGAGTACACCTGAAGAGGCTTTCACTGGTAAGAAACCTGATGTTTCACACTTTAATATTTTTGGCTCATCTTTTTATGTGCATGTGACCAAGGACGCTAGGAAGAAGCTGGAACTGACAGCTGAGATTTGGATTTTTTTGGGGTACACCAAAACACCCCATAATTATCGAATTTATTTTCCAAACAACAGAATGACTATTGTGCGATGGGATATAAAATTTGATGAGGAGAAAGCCATGCATTTGTCCCTTGAGAGGGAGCTATACCTGCATGCAAAGGAGGAACTGTTGGTTCCCAAGAATGAGTCTCAAGATGTGGATCACCCACTTGAGGAGGTTCATGGAGTGGAGGAAAACACTTATGCAGAGCCATCCATCAGAAATGGCTGGAAGTGCACCACGCATTAGTACAAAATGGTTATTTTGTTACTAAAAAAATGACTAAAATTTTCATATAAATGACTATTTTTCAGTCGATGGCCAATAGTAGCTAATTTACAATATCTTATAACGCGACCAAATTTTAGTCGTTTTTAGCTTAGTCATTAATTGGTTGTCTCAATTTGGTCATCTAGTAGTATATTTAGTCATAAATTTGGCATTCATTTAGTCATTAATTGTCGCAATTAATGACCAAATATATTACTATATGATTACCCAAGAAATCCAATTAATGACCAAAAAAATATGACCAAAATGTTGGTCGTGTTATAAGATACTGTAAATTAGCTACTAATAGTCATATATATGTAAATTTTAGTCATCCTTTGAAACCAATTAATGACTAAAGAAATATGACTAAATTTTAGTCATGTTATAAGATACTTTAAATTAGTTACTACTAGTCATATATATGCAAAATTTAGTCATCAATTGTAATAAAAAACTTATCATTTGTAGTAGTCTTTTATCTTTTTTTGGTAGTTTCATATTCATTATACAAAAAACTGATTTATTCATTTCTATCCATTTCATTTAATTTCATTCATAATCATTATAAACAACTAATTTAGTCATATATTCATTTTATTTTTGTTCATCATTAATCAATATAAAATACTAATTTAGTAGTTTTAGATTGATTTTATATGTTCATTATTAATCAACATAAACTAATTAGTATGATTTTGCAACTACATTTAAAAAAAAATGTCATACAATGTGCATGTTCATCTAATATGATAACGCAAAGTTACATATGTTAATTACAAGACTAAATTATATAAAGTGAAAATAAAAATAATTTTAACCACAAATTTTATTATGTAAAATGTCAAGTATTACAATATGAGTTTCCAACTTAATATTGGTTGGACTACAATTTACACATGAAATATTGTTTCATCATTTAAAAACATTATTGTTGTGTTGTGAAGGCATTACAAGTGAATTCACCAACTTTGAAGACTTGACCATCAGTCTCTATGTGTGTGTCTTATGCAAGATATTGGCTCTAAGGTTATTCACTAGACCTGTTCTCTTCTCTCCCTCATTTTGCATTCATCACTTTAGTGTTACTATTCTCCTCCTTCTTCAATTCCCGCTTTTTACCATCAATATTGAGTTCCTCTCCTGAAAATGAAATAAGATACAATGCAGAGTATAAGACATGAAAGACGATGATACTTTAATATAAACTAAAGCAGAATATAAAGGATTTATACGATAGATACCTCACCATCAGCAATGTCAATGTCATTTTCCCCCATGAAAGCAAGAAACTCGAACAAGTTTTCTTTAGTTGGGGCATGTATAAACAAATAAAATAAAACATCAACGTAGAAAATAACAGCTTAATAACTTTGTTATATTCAACTTTTAGAGAAATCTTAGGCATAATCATGGCAACTAAGTTACATGTTAAAAATCTCAGGTTGTAAATAACTTGTTAAAATAGATAATTTGAGGTGTGTTGTTTAAACCCTGTCATTTTATTTGCAAAAACATTTCATTCTCTAACGCGTGAACTTGGTCAAGTATATAGACAATCTGTGCTCAAATAACAAGATGAAAGTAAACTTTTTTAATAGTCATGAAAATATTTTAACACAAAAAAATTAAAAGGATTTCAATTAATATCATGTAATACTAAACTCATATTCAAGTTTTGGATGTTTTTTAAATGGACATGATACTAAGTATTTTAAATTTCATAGTTAAAAGACAAAAAAATCAAAATAAACATTCAAAATACAATCAAACAATAGAGAGAGTATATCATGAAATGAACATTGAAATTATAAGAAATTTGTTTACCTATCCACCAATGTCTTGTCTAGCATTCCTAAAACACTTTCTTGCCCAAAATAACAACGAGGTGAAAGAATCACAACATTAAAAACCATATTAATCCCTATTAGAAATGTTTCCAAATTTGGTGGCTCAAGTTCCAAAAGGATCTCCGTCAACAGATGAATCATATCCAAGACATGCTTTGCATTGTCTTGCCATCCTTTTTCCAATCCCATTTCCCGTAACCTGTTCACACCAGAGTCAAGTAACAATCAAACGAAGGCATTGATATATTTTTTTTATCTTTTATATCTATAAAATTTGAATATTATTTGTTTCAGGAACATATTAATTCATATTTAAAGTCTTCCTATCATTAGAAGGTATCAATCAAGTAGGACATCAAAAAAATTGACTTTAATGAGGTCCTCAAACAATTCCTACAATATATATTTTTTCTTGCTGTGATATCTTGGGTAGAAAAAATAACATATCTGCAAAAGAAAAATCCATATATTACTTATGTTCAAACTCTGTATATCGTGTATTCATAAGTATCTTTTTAAGATGTTCTTCTGCATTTACCAAAGTAGAATGTAACTTGGTTAAACTCTATATCCTTTCACTCAACATCAATTTCTGCAAGATAAATGTCACACATTATTCTTTTCCATTGCTCAATATGCTACAAATGATAAATTAAAATTCACATAAAACCAAGAGAAAATCATTTTTTCTAACCAAAACAAGCAAAAAAATAGTGCCTCTAATAAAACTTCACACCTCAGAAATTACTCTGCCACGTGCATGGGATAAAGCTGGGATTCTTTGAACCATATTTAGGTCATACTTAATGGGATATTTGTATGTTTACTGTTATTTCAATTTGTTGTTAAAGGAAATATATAAATATAGGTTATTATCAGTATAATTCAAGTATAATTCAAAAAAATAATAATGGCATTCCAAGGTAGTGGAGAGAGAAACATCTTCATAATTAGTCTTCTCTATTTTAGTTTGATTTGAATTGATTTTGTATTTGAATATATAATTTTATATAAATAAGTGAAATAGAAATATGAGAATTGAAATAGCCCATATAATCCCAAACCTTCCTTTCCTGGTTAATATCTATCCCCTAGCCTTGCTAAAATAATGTGCTTTAAATTATTCAAAGATTAGACTGAATTTGCTACAAAAAAAATTGTGGTCATCGTGATGTTAATTATAAGCTCCACAAAGAAAGTTTTCAATTGGGTTTATCTCTGGTGGTTGTAAGAAATGATCGTTATACTTGCCACCCAGTTTCAATTTACGTAAGTGACGTGTTGAGCTCATAAAAAGCATATTTGCATAATGACATTGAAGCTTGTTGTTGATTGCATTTCAGTAAGGTAAATACTTTGGTTTCCATTTTTTCTAATTCACTCCAAAAGCAATTGGCCAATTTCTACATAAGTATTACATGCAAGATCTGGGCCATTTAGGCTCTATCCAGATAACAGGTAGGTTTCATATCTGGAAGTTCCTTTCCACATGAAAAGGAATCAATCAACATTTACAAAGGTGTTTCAACTGTAAAAAGGAAGAGCATATGGGCATCTCGAGGTCTGCTATGTTTTCAAGGTAGGATAATCTACAAATTGATATCAGCAAAAAATGTTATTCTAAATTTTCATTCATTTCTAGAAGAGATTTATTATCATAAGTTGATCTTCCTTGGTGGAAGTGTTCCCTCCCTACTATCTGTTGAAACTTTGAGTTGCAGAGAACCAAGTTCTCTTCTACATGTCTGCTTGATACGGTGTCCACCTCTTGGTTGTACTCACTATAGATGTTATGTATGTCACAAATTTTGCCAAACTTCAACCTTAAGGTTTAAATTCATTGAACTAAAAAAAATTGAGTTGCTTTGAATATCATGTCCATTGATTGAGTCCACAACTCAAGTTTTTAACCTCATGTCACATCTCAAGCATGCAATATTTCCTTAGATTTTTTGTGTCCGTCGTAATTTGTTTTTGCTTATTAATGTCTATGTATTACTATTTTAGGTTATATTTCATTTTAAACTACTTTCTTGTAATTGAATGCTTCTCTTATTTTTGGATCCCTACACCAATTGGATGACCAATTTGGAATATATAAACTTCTAAATCCTTCTTCTCTTGCCAAAATCATCAAAATAGTGGTAGCCTTTACTTTTGTGAAGTTGTTGGTTGCTGCCTGGATTTGGTGTCTCCCTCTTGGTTGTACTCTTGGTAGATGTGATGGAATCGAACAGAGGTATGGTTACCAGATAATTCTTTGTAATTGAATGCATATTTTATTTTTGGATCCTTGCATCCAGTTAATGACAAATTTGGAATCCACATAAATATATAAATTTCTGAACCCTTCTCCCCACCAAACTCATCTAAAATAGTGGAAACCTTTATTTTTTCACTGCACCTAATCCACATTTAAAAGAAATATGGTTAGAATTTATGATGATCACGATTTCCCTAGTCATTTTTAGTGGTATCTCTTTTAATGCACTGTCAAGGAAACCATGTGGTGAGCTCCTGGAGATTTCTGGTTTTGTTGGTCTTTATATTTTTTCTCGGGGATTTTTGACTAGCTGAGGTAGGTTCAATCTATTTAAGGAAGATTCCAAGAGATGAGACTAATGTATCTGGAATCGAGGCATAAATAGTTATGAGCCAAAGATCCCAGATAATAAATGTTGGCGAGTAGTGATCCTTCTATAACTTATTATTTTTCTTCCAATATTCCTGGGCTTCTTTGATGATTTCTCCTTCCCAAAATTCTTTCCCCACAATAAGATATTTCGAGCCAATTCATACTTCTTGGTGAAATGAAACTTAATAAAATATGTCAGACACACTTTCATAGTTTTCTTTGCACATGCTACAAATGATTGGGCATTTCCAGGACCTATTTATATGTTTTCCCATGTAATATTTTTGGTATTAAAACTAGCCATGGGAAGATTCTAGTTCTAAGAGTATCTTGGAGCTTCCAAATGAGATACAAGTTTCAAGGTTCTAGGAATTCAGTGAATGACATTTTGATTTGTAACCCAAGTTTATCTTGTAGTTTCCAGCCTCATTATTTTCTAACCATATTAGATGGTCAAGGTTCCCATTTGACCTAATAGAGGTAGTTTTGAGTGCCCCTATGAAATATTCCATTTCATTTCCATGTGATTATTGAAGACTGATATATATTTCATTCTTCCATCATGATTCTTGAATGCCTCGATTTTTGAATGGGGATTCATAACCATTACTTAGAAGTTAGAAGATGTGTTTTGAGCATAGCATGTCTAAAATAAATCTTGATAGATTTGGAGCATGCCCCTCTATCCATGAGTTAGTACCAACTCTAACCTTCTACCCATTCCTAATAAGCGAAGCTAAGTGTTGTTTTATGAGAGGGAAGTCCTAAACTAAGTGTTTCCACCATTGAGCCTCCTCTTACTATCTTCCTTGGGTTTTTGATCTGATATTTTGTACTATGTGGGAAGAAGTATTTGTTCTTCATTAATTTTTCTGCATACCTTTTGTGGAGAATATTCCACACACACTTTATTATCGGAGCCTTGGACAATAGGGCTCTATTGCTACATAAGGATTACATGAATGATCTAGTCCATTTAGGCACCATCCAGATAATAGGCAAGTTTCCTATCTCGAAGTGTGTTTCCACATGAAAAGGAATCAATCAAAATTCACAAAGGTGTTTCAACTGTAAAAAAGAAGAGCACATGAGCATCTTGAGGGCTGCTCTGTTTTCAAGGTAGGAGAATCCACAAACTGATATCAACAAAAAAAGTTCTTCTACATTTTCATTCAATGCCAAAAGGGATTTGATATTAGAAGCTGATCAGACTTGGTGGATGTGTTTCCTCCCTACTAACTGTTGAAACTTTGAGTTGCAGAGAACCAAGTTCTCTTCTACATGCCTACTTGATATGGTGTCCACCTCTTGGTTGTACTCACTATAGATGTGATATGATTCACAAGGTTCACCAAACTTCAACCTTGAGATTTAAATTCATTAAACCTAAAAAAAATTGAGGTTATTTGAATCTCATGGCCATTGATTGAGTCCATAACTCAAGCTTGTAACCTCATGTCACATCTCAAGCATGTAATATATCCTTAGACTTGTCGTATCTATCATAACATATTTTTTTGTGCTTATTTATGTTGATGTCTTACTATTTTATGTTATATTTCATTTTAAACTACTTTCTTGTAATTGAATCCTCCTCTAATTTTTGGATCACTGCATCAACTAGATGACCAATTTAGAATATATAAAATTCTTATTCCTTCTTCTCTTTCCAAATTCATAGAAATAGTGGCAACCTTTACTTTTGTGAAGTTGTTGGTTGTTACTTGGATTTGGTGTCTGCCTCTTGGTTGCACTCTCGGTAGATGTGATGGAATGAGACAGAGGTCCGATTACTGGATATTTATTTGTAATTGAATGCTTCTCTGATTTTTGGATCCCTGCATCCACTTAATGACCAATTTGGAATCCCCATAAATATATAAATTTCTCAACCCTTCTACCAAACTCATCAAAAATAGTGGAAAATTTTATTTCTGCACTGCACCTAATCCAAATTCAAAAGAAATATGGTTAGAATTTATGATGATCAGGGTTTCCCTGGTCAGTTTGAGTGGGGTCTCTTTTAATGAAATGATAAGGAAACCATATGGTGACCTTGTGGAGATTTCAGCTTTTGTTGGACTTTGTCTTTTTTCTCGAGGATTTTTCACTAGATGAGGTAGGTTCCATCTATTTAAGGAATATTCCAAGAGATGAGACTCATGTATATTGAATCAAGGCACAAAACATTGTGAGCCAAAGATCCCAAAGAATAAATGTTGGCAAGGAGTAGTGATCCTTCTATACCTTATTATTTTACTGCCAATATTCCAAGGCTTCTTTGATGATTTCTCCTTCCTAGCCTTCTTTCCCCAGAGTTAGAGATCAAGGCAATTCATAATTCTTGTTGAAATGACACTTAAGAAAATATATCAGACACAATTTCAAAGTTTTCCTTACTCATGCTAAAAATGCCTAGGCCTTGGTAGGACCTCTTTTATATGTTTTCCCATGTAATATTTTTTGTTATTAGAACTAGCCATAGGAAGATTTTTGCCATAAGCAGATCTTGGAGCTTCCAAATGAGATACAAGTTACAAGGTTCTAGGAAGTCAGGGAATGACATTTTGATTTGTAACCCAATTTTATCTTGTAGTTTCTAGCCTACCTCTTGTTCAAGTTTCTCCCATATTATAGAAATATCACAGACAAATTTGGAGCACACTAGACAAGAAAATATGCTAAAGACAAGCAAAAATTTTATAATGGAAAGACACTTAAAATAAAATAAAATATGCACAAAGCTGTGACCACAAATGGTTGGCGAAGGTACCATCAATGGGTATATCAGTGAAAGTATATCTAGGGTTGTGTGATACTATAAATACATGGAATAGAAACAAGTATAATTTGAAATTATAGAAAACTAGAAAATCTCAAGAAGTTGTGAGCCAGAGCACAAAACAGGCCAAATATGAAACTTACCGAAGATGCTCATGCATCTCTTTTAAGAAATTCATGTGAATAGTATGACCACAAGGTAATACGCTGATAACCTTTGTAGAATCGAATAAATACTGCATAGGAGTTAACAAATGAGGGTCCAGATATCCAAATAACTTCAGTCTAAATTATGCTTTAAAAAGAAAACTACAATTACTACACTATGCACATAAGTATGACCTACCTCAAAACACACAAGGTAGTTGCGGTGCTTTTCGTTTTCCACACAAGGGTGGAAATCCTTCAAGAGGATAGAGTAACAACATCATAGAAAAAGGTACATGAGAAAATAAAGCATTCTCGCACTACAATGAAATCAGGGAAGAAGCATTGATAATTTCAGAAGAAGTTGTGATAATTTGAGAAGTCATAAAGAACATACCACATTTATAACAGTGGAAGAAATTATCCTTGATGAAAGTTCTGAAAACCAACACAACTTGGTAAAGTCAACTGCAAGAAATACATCTAAATACATTTCGCAATAGCATAAAATAATACTTTACTAGTGAGCAAGAGACATCGGATACATAAATAGAAAATCATACCTGCAAATTCCACATCTGTCACAGTGATATTGCAGTTTTGAGTCCTAGAAAACGAAAGTGGAAAGTACAATTAGAGCCAAAATAATATATATCCAAACCATTTTTTTGTAATTTTGTGAGTAAAACTTATTGTTTTCATGAACCAAAACTATTAAACCTGAAAAGGCATTAAGAATGTACATCATCATCAAAGAAATTGCATTTTTCACTAGTGAAGACTAGTATACCTTGAAGACTATTATTACGAATAGAAAAAAACACTAGTGAAGATAGATTTCATATAGTCAATTCATTATTTCTCAAATCCAAAAACAATAAAGGATTTCCCATATTTGGAAAAGATGGTAAGAGACTGCAAGTGAGATTGTTGCATATTTCTTTTCCAATCTCTCTCTGAGTCAAGGATGTTGCATATTTCCATTCCAATCTTTCTCTAATTCAAGGATGTTGCATATTTATCTATGGAGTATTATTATCATTAATGTTCACCAAATTGTCACCAAAATGATTCGACATCATTCTCATGGTGACCTTGAATTGTTACTTCATGAGAAGTGTCAGCAAAATGACTATTTCCTTTCCAATCTCTCTCTGAGTGAACAATGTTGCAGAGACATCTTAAGTGCCTGGGATTTCCTCCATTGAAAACACTGAAGCCTATTTATAATAATTGCAACCTGTTATCACCCTAGTAATTCTCAGGTTGTGGGATGAGGATTTTGTAGTTAAGAAAACTAGGGGTAACGAAGAACCTATTTTAGAATTCAGGATCTAGCCTTCCTAAGTTCCGTAGAGGGATCTCTCCTAAAGATTTAACTTTGTTTTATAATTGGATTTTAGGCTAGATATGAGTGGACAGTGGGACTTATTTTGAAAGTGTGGTGAGAATAAAAGGTGTTTCAAGGTAAATCATAGGGGGATATACCAGACCATTGGGCTATGGAATCAACTTTATAGACAAACAGAGCTAGGAAATAAGGTTTAAAGAGCAAATATACTAAGGGCAGGGTAGATGACCTTCAAAGGGTGTTGAATAGTTTTTTTTGATGGAATGGGTGAAATCTGAACAAAAGGGAAATTAAGAATCCTTAAGTTACAGAAATGAATATTGAAGGAGGGGATCAAACAAGGACTAAGAACATTTAAGAATTCTATAGTCCGGTTATCAAGCAGAAAACATAAAAATGAACAACTAGTAAAAAACAGGGAGCTTTTTATCACTAATCTTGTTTAAATTCTCCTAGTTAATCATTAAAGACAGAAACACATTAAAATGAATGTATGGAAACTTTTGAAAGATAACACAATGAAAACAGGAAAATACTAGACTTATCTGGTTAGCACAAGAATCCTAAGTTATGATGTCTTTAATTTCAATTCCAGTCTGATGCTTTACTGATTGACTCACACAAACTTCAATATATCTAGCAAAATGACTATAGTAGTCTTGATAAATTTTATTCCACACTGAATACTTCGAAAGATGAAGTATTTATACAAATAAATTGCTTACAAAATATCTCAAAGTTTGAGAGAATATCTCAAGAAAAAATAGGAATTATTATATAAGAAGAGGGATAGTAGCAAAACAGTTTGCAAGCTGTCCTCTTTTACAAGAAAAATTAGAACTGTTTATCTTAATCAAACTGATTTTTTTTTAGTAGCTGGAAGCGTTGTTGGAAATTGGGACATTATCTAATGAAAGATGACTTGTAGAATACTCCTCCTTTTCGCCTTCTGTTCTGATACTCTTCATCTCTGCTTTTCATTGTTTCACTGCTGTAATTGAAAATTAACCAGTAGTAACATTATTTTTTACTGATACTCTTTGACATCTGATAATGTTTGACCCTGATACTCTTTGACCACTGATTTTTCATCTTGATATACGTTTACTGCAAATTTTTCATAGTAAATTAGTGAATTCTTGCCATTGCTCTGCGCTGGGAATTTTCATGCTCTTTAGCTTCCTGTAACTTTCATCATCTTCTGTATACTTTGAAAAATTGGGTTTGAATACAAAAATATGTTTGATTCCATTTTGCAAAAAGAACAAGTTTTGAAAATATTCCAAAATGACTTTAACAGTAGGAGACCCTTGAGGTAAAGCTTTGTTGACCTGCTCTTTGGCATATGCCCTGATTTTGTTGTCATAATATTTTTGTGGCATTAGCTTCTCATTCAATGCATGAATATATAGTAAACCTGCTTGTGACAGTATTGTGTATTTGTCCTCAAATCTGGTGATAGCCAAGTTCATATCTTTGCACCTGTCCTCCAAATTATTCATCATGTTTCTTTTATTCAAGACCTTTTTAATTTGGAGTATACTTTCAGTTCTGTCCTGAATTTTTAACTCTTCAAGTTCCTCTCTATGTTTAGTATTCAAAAATGTGATAAGCTTTAAGGCTTGAGCAGGCTTATCAGCCAGTTCTTCTTTGGTCTTCTATATTTCTATCTGTGCTCCTTTAAGTAACTCTTTTTGTTCATAAATTATCTGGATTGAGGGCCATTGCAAATGTATGCCTTGAATGATGTTATTCCATAGATAATTATTAATGGAGGATACCTTCTCAGTGAGATTTACCTACTGTTGAAGAATCTTAACTTGTTCCTGCAATCTGTTGGCCCTCTATTCATGTCCTTTTGAAGTGATTAAGCCATCTCTTTTTGATATTTCTAGATTTTTGATGGTGTATTTTAAACTGATTATATCTTTATCTTTTATGTACATACCTTCCATAGCTTTTATTATGGCAGTTGTTTCCCCTGTTGTATTTACCTGTGATGTTGATGAAGAAGTGGCAGAGATGTCTTTAGAAGTAATTTACATTGTAGTTGCCAATACTCCTTTCGTTGCCAAATATTCTGCCAATGTTGAGGGAACAACTGTACTTACAGTTGGAATAACTGTAGGAATGGAAACTTGCTAAGTTTTATTCAAATTTTCATTTTCTTGCATAAGATCTTCTATTTGAGTTTCCATATTTTTTATCTGGGCTGTCATTTTCAAAACAAGTTGCATATTTTCCTCTTTCTTTTTCTTTTCCTGAAGAACTTCTTTTGTTTGAGGGTGCTCACTCTGTGGTAATTTGAGCTTCTTTCTCAAGGCTGCAATATCATCATTCTTCTATCTTATTAACTTCTTAGCAGCTTCAGTATTAGAAGGATCTTCTCTAGTCTCAATTACCAATTCTTCTAAGGATTTTATTCTCAAATCCTTGGCAGGTAAAGATGCTTTATCCAACTTCATTTGAGTTTGCAAGTTGGATATAGTCTTTTGGAGCATTGTGGCACTCATTGTTTTGCTTACTACTTTTGAATATAACATTTCTGATGCACTCCTGTGAAATTCTATCTGATCCAGCTCATGAATAGTATCAGCATTTACTGCAAATTCTATATTTTTGTAGTCTGAAGCTAATTTTGGATGTGCTACCACTGGTTGGAGAAAGTACATGATCATTTGGTTGGTTGAGTAATCAAATGCAGTTACTAATCTGTCCTTATCTCTTGGTTTTTCTTTGAGAAGTTTAGAATAAACTTCATTTTTTATTTCTTCATTTTTCTCTGTGATTAGCTTGAACCTCTTCTGAATATCAGAATCAGTTTCTTCAGTTTTTTTAGAAGAAGAAGAGGGAGCTTATGTATCCATTTCCATTTCAACAATCTCTTTACCTTTACCTTGTGCTTGTACCTGTTCATTTTGAATTTCTCTGAGTTTCATTAACAATGATGGTGGCTTCATCATCTGTCTGCTACTCATTAGTATCATCCACATCTATGATTCCTTCTGTTTCTAATGTAGTAATTTTGGCATTTTTGCTATATACTGTTTTGAATTTATTTTCAATGATTGTTTCGGCCAAATATCCTTCTTCTATCCTTGATCTTTTATTTGATACTTCTGATGGCTGGTTAACTGTAACCACCTATGTACTGTTCAAATTGTCTGTCCGCTTATCCTGATCATCATCAATTAAGGTATTGGCCACCCATTCCAACTGATTGGAATATTTTTCAATAAGTGGCTTAGATTCATGGAGAAATGGGGGAAATTTACTTTTAATTTTGAGATTGCTTATAATACCCTGAGGGTCATAGCTCCAATAAAATCTTCCCTGAAACTTGAATACTGATAGCTTGTTGGATACTTCCTTTAAGGCATCTCCGTTGTTTACAACGAAAGAGCCAATTTGAATTTTCAATTTAAATTGTGCCTTATTTTTGGATGCTATAAAATTTATTGCATCATCATTCAAAATCTGCCTTATGTACTCCAGAGAAAAAAACCTGGTGGTCAAAAACTTTGGCAATTTGTATGGGGCCAAGATTGCACAATATATTATAATCTCAGTGTGATTTTTGTATAAATACCAATCACCCACTTTACAGTTTTCAGACAACTATAAAATCCTTTTGATATCTTCATTTATTCTTGGTGGTTCTGCTTTATCCAAAAAAATGATAGTAGGTCTGATAAATAGGTCATTAAAATCACTATAACTGTACTCACTACTATTCTTTCTCAGAAGAGAGGTCCAAAATATTACTGACAATGGTGTTCCTTCCATATCCATATTCTGTAGTACAAAGGGAAAATTATCTGCTTGAAATAACAAGAAGAGATGTAACAGATATGAAGTATATTTGAACACTCCTTCATCAGGCAATTTTATCAGCTGATAATGAATATTGTCAGCAATAAGTTTGGCAAAGTCAAAAATCAACTCTAGTTGTTGTCTAGGTGACAAAGTGGAGAGGAAGCCTAAGATAGAAGCATCCGTGAATTCATCATTAACATAACCCAAAATAAATGACAGCATGGAAATGACCTATTTGGAGCCTTTTGGAAAATCAAAGGTATCATAAGGAGGATTCATGTTAGGAAGATCGACATCATTGGGCATGAAGTTTTGGAGAATTTTGAACTTCCTAGGGAAATCTAGGTCTAAATACATCTGGGTCAAGTCTTCAATTGAAAATGGCACTGCTTGTGGATTACGGCTTAACTGGAGCATGTCATTGATTGATTTAGCAGTTATAAAAAATAATACTTCACTATCTTTGTTAACCATGCACCTTTGATCAAGAATATAATGCATTTGACACATCCTTATAAAATCCTGAGCAGGATGGGTAATGGGAACCATATACTTGGGAAAATTAGAATCCCATACAGGTATGTCATTGGCCACTTTCTTTACAAATTTCTCTTGACACCAATTATGTACTTCTATAAGATCAAATTCAAGGGTGGCATCTGCAATTCTGTAATATAAGTAAATTAAAGGATTACTTTCTTCAGTGGTAATAGGAGGCTGTAGAGGTCTGACTACTTCAGTAGAATAAACAGTTAAAACACAAGTAGGTTTATCAATTCTGGGAGGTTTGGGTTTTGGAAGCTTGCTGGAGGCAGGTTTCTGGGATTTAGGACCTCCAGTTTTGGGGATTACTTGTTTCTTGGCCATTTTAAATGAACAGAGCAAGATTAAACAATTTTCTAAGTTATTTTTCGGATACTTGGGACAATTGAAGAGTTTTTCTAGCAATTTGAGACTCTGGGTAGGGTTTTAAGGTGAAAGAATAGGTTTAATGTATGCATAAGGTCTTCTAGATCAAATTCAGCTGTGAAAATGATCTTGGAATGGCTAAAAACCAGCTAAAATGGAAAATGTGGATTCTGGAGAAATTTTGACAGGGTTTCCCCTGTATTTTTAAGGTTTTTAGACTTTTACAGAAGGGTAATTCAGCTTTCTTTAGTAAGAGGTAGTTTAATTGAAATTTGAAGATTATTACAGGTTGGAATGGTGAAAAATACCTGTGAAAGGTATGATTTGCGGTCGCAAAGAGTTACTGGTCTGCAACAATATTCAATTCTGTTGAATTTGGCTGGCAGAGATTATGGAGATTCTCGGGAACAACTTTTCAGAGTAAAAATGATTTACGGGTTCTGAGGATACTTGAAAATGGCATCGGGAGGCTCTGCAAAAGGTTAGCAATGGTTTCAAAGGTTAATGCGTGAACTGTTTTATGAAAATAATGAAAAAACTAAGGCCAAGCCTTAAGTCAAATCATGATAAATCATATTAATTGCAGGCTTAATGGCGGGAGCGGTTTGTGCACTTGAAAGAGAAACTGGAAATGGTTTTCGTATTATTTTTGAGCAGTAAATGGTTTTTTCCTTTTGGAATGCGATCGAATGAAAGGAGGACACGTAGCAGGCGGCGGTTTATCAAAATAACTTTTTTCGTAAAATATTTTGGGAACTTCATTCGATCACTTTAAAAATGCGAAAAGGAATTTTCATCGTTCGATCTGGAGGAGTGGAGCGAAGGGTTAGGATCTAATGCAGAGTTGCGGGGTAAATGCAGTGGGGCTAGGGCTATTAATCTGTACCGTTGATTTAACAAGGGGAGATCAACGACTGAAATTTGATCCAATAGGAAATGGTGGGGACGGGAAAAAAGGCATATCGGGTTCAATTTGGGCCATCGGATCAATGATCTGATGACGATCGAACAAGCATTACTCAATCATGCGATGGGGAAGGATGGGAATGAAATAAGTTTATCGCATTTGATGAGTATCGTTATATTTTCGAAGAGAATGATGACTGGACGGTTGAGGTTCAATGCGACCAAAGGGAAAGGAAGACTGAGATGATTCATCACGTTCGATGACAACCGTCGAATTATAATTGTGAAGATGATCAGATGATTAAAAATGAATCTGATAGCGATGTGGATATGGGATGGACAAGGGATTTCTAATACATAAAAGGAGTTTATATATAGAATGGGGAGGGTTAATAGTGATTTAACTAGGACTTTGGTAAAGGGGTATACATTGGGAATAATAAATAAGGTTATTGTTTTAACCTTGGGTTAAGGAAGTCGGGGAAAGGAATATGAACAAAGGATGATTTTATTTGAAGTTTAGTTTAAATTAAACTTCGGGAATCATATTTTTTGTTTTAAACACATATAAAGTATGTTTAAACATATTTTGAATATTTTTATTATACAGTTAATTAAATCTAGTTGATTTAATAACCATAGAGGGCGGGATATTTATATAATGATATATTTAGCTAAAGGGGTTATAATGTGGGTTCTATTTACACATGTGGGGATAAATAACTTTGGCTAAAGTTATATTAATGGGTTTTTGGAGTTATTTTATAAATGGGAATTATATAAAATAGGAAAAGGTTATTCTATAGGGAGTTATTAAATAAGTTAAGGTTAATATGACAAGGGGACAATGTACACTAAAAACACATCAACATAACTAATAAAAGTTAATTTTAAAGGTAGATTTGCATTATAATAACTTCATCACTTCAATCTTAGGATAAAATGTGATTTTGAGGGTTTAATGCTTTCATGTGATGTGGGAAGTTAATCAAACGGGAATTAGAGTATCTTTTAAGTAAAAATGAGGTTTTTAATTATGATTTTCAGGGAAATGAATGCATAAATGGAAAATGATGTGATTTTAGAGATTAATATAGACATTTTCAACTTTCAACTGATCAATCATAGAGCCTTGGGTCCGGTCCCAACAAAAGTCAAGGAAATGCCTTGAGCCTTTCTGACTGATAGCTTAGAATGCTTAGTGGCTATGGGGAGGGGAAGTTATTTATTTGCAGTCCTGGTGAATAATATTTACATTGATGCTTCTCACCTTCTTCTACCTACTCAAATTAACATGCTAACCTTTTTTCTTCCCTATTCATAAGGTGCATTTGTGCTAGCAAACTTTACAACATTTATTCTTTTTGAAATCAGTCAACTATCTACTTCTACACTTATTTCATCCAAGAATCCATATTAAACGGTTGGATTCTTTTATTCTCTACCTAACTATGGAATTTGCATGTTAAACTGTATGACAATTCATTATTCTCTATCTACAACATTTGAAATTGAAAAATGACGAGTCAAGATTAAATTGTTCAACTCATCACAGATTATGGAATTTATTGACACTCTGCCATAATCAACTGCAAAAGGTAAAAGTAGTGGCATTTATACTTGCACACTTTCATGTTTTATTCATTTTTTTCTTTTTGGGGTATATTATTTTTTCTAAGTCCTTTGATTGTTCTTTTTAGGAATTTTTACCCTCTTTTTGATTTTTTGATTTTTTGATTTTTTACAAAATATGTGAATACAACTTGCAGAAGGAAAAGTATGTACAAATTTACAAGATTACCAACAGTCAAGTCAAAATTATGAATCCAATATTTATAGGTTACTAACATCGGCTTCACTTGGGGATGGAATTTCCTGGTGAAATGTCAAGAACTCTGAGATCAGTAGCCTTATCGATTGACCTTGGTGACCCTGTAATTTTCTTTTGTTTTCTGCATCAAATCATATTTATGACATCTTATACTGCAAAGCTTAGGGCCTTCTCTTTGGGCTTCAATTTTGTAGATAAAATCTCCAATCCAATCTACACACTTGCAATGAATATTTACAATTGTAAAGTAAATCAATCTAACTGTTGAGTGACTCTAAAGAATAGTAGTGTTTCAGCATCCTACCATTCACTGGTCTCTCTTGAAGTTCAGTTCCATCCAAATTCCTGATGAAAAAGGAAATATTACCTCTGTAACCATATATCACATAGGGTCCTTGCCATATAAATTCAAACTTCCCATGTTTACCTTTATCCTCTCTTCATGAATCCCATCTCAAAACTTGGTCTCCTATGAAAAAATCATCTTCGCTAACCCTTTTATCAAAAATATTTTTGATTTTATCTTGTAAAACTTGTGAATTTTCATAAACTTCTTCTCTGGTTTATTGGAGATGTATGGTTTCATTGATTCTTTGTTGAATATCATTTGTTTCCACCTGTGATTCCTGCATAATCTTCATGACTAGGACACCCAAGGAAGAAGGGAAAACTGCATCTGTAGCATAAACAATCTAATAAGGTGAAGTTCCAATAGAATTTTTTGTGGTAAGTCTATCAGCCCAAAGGGCATAGACCAGCTTTTTGTTCCATTTTTTTTTGTTTTCTTGGAGTAATTTTTTGATGATATTGATTAAGATTTTGTTTGATGATTCGGCTAAACCATTACCTTGGGGATAATATGTTGTGGAATGACCTAAGGTAATATGATATTTATGACAAAAAGAAACCATTTTCTTGGATTTGAATGTTGTTGGATTGTCGGTAATAATCTTATGTGGGCATCCAAATATTGATAAAATATTACTTTCTATAAATGAGATTATAACTGAATCAGTGGCTTGCCTAGTGGGAATGGCTTCTATCTACATGGTAAAGTAATTTGTAGCAGTTAAAATCCATTTATGTTGGCTTGAAGATGGAGGATGGAATTCACCTATGAAGTCTAACCCCCATAGTTGAAATGGTTTTCAGTGGATATAGGCTTAAGAGGTAAAGGCAACAGTTTCTTTTTCCCTTAAAAAATTTGGCATTTGTGGCAAGAGGTGAAAAACTTTTTAACATCAAAAAATAAAGTTGGCCAGTAAAAACCAGCTCTTAGTATTTTTTCTATTTTACTCTTCCAGTATAGTTGGCCTCCACAGTCACCTACATGAAATTCCTCAAGAATTTTGTCAGCCTCAGATTTTAATAAACAATTTAGTAAAATCCCATTATTTTCTTTCCAATAAAGTGCATTTTTTAAGATACAAAACCTCATTTCTTTCTGTTTGATGAATCTTACCTTGGTTTTAGTTAGCCCAGGAGGAGCTTGTAAATCTGTTAGTAAAAATATAATATCAGATTACCATGGTGAGTCTAGATAGGTCTCACTGATCCATGGAGTCGCCATCTCCTCCTGGTCATCTTTTTGTGCAATGAAATTAATATCTAAAGCATTGAAATTTGATTCAACCATAAATTTGGCTAAACCATATCCTTTAATGAGCTTAGTTGGTTTGATTTCTAGATCGTATTCAAGGATACTGGCTATCCACTTGCCTCTCATACTATCAAGCCCATCTTGTGTCAAAATATCTTTAATTACTGCATTAGGGACATATCCAATGATGTGTGAATGAAGTATGTAAACTATGAAATCCTTGATGGCTTTAACCAGGGAAAAAGCCTGCTTTTCCATTATATTGTATTTCAGGGGTGCATCTCTGAGGGCTTTACTAAAGAATGCAATTGGCTGTTCAAAACCTTGATTGTTTTTCTGCAGAAGAACTGCAGCTATGGTGTGTTTAGATGTAAAGGAAAAGATTATGAAATCTTTTGTATAATATTGCTTTCCAATAAATCTTCAACCAAATCATGTGCTGTGTCCCTGTATCTGGCTAGTCTGGGGTTATGAACAGAGTATTCTGCGTTTATTTGCTTGATAACTAATTCAAAATCTCCCATGACCATTATTATTTTCCCTCCCATTTTTCTAATAATTTGCAGACCTAAGATTAAAGCCTCGTATTCAGCCATGTTATTGGTGCATTTGAAATTCAATCTAAAGGCATGTCCTTCAGAATGGCTTGTTTCAATATTGGTAATCCATACACCTGCTCCATCTCCTAATTTATTTACAAATTCATCAAAATCCAAATGCCATAAAGCCTCATGACCAATGTAATCATCCATTATTTTAAGTTTCTTATCAGTGAGTTCAGTTGGATTGTCATTATGATCAAAGTTACTGAGAATAAAGGAATCAAAATCAATAGGAGTTGAATAGATTGGATAATTGGAATGTCTATCAACAGTACTGATCATGAACTTCATTAAGGTTTCTATGTAAAGCTTTTTGGGCTATCCAAATACCGAGATAGTGGCATAACTCATGTCAAGTTATAGAGATACCTACAACTTTGCTCCCCATGAGCGAGAAAGAAGCATGCCATACTTTGGCGGGATGTCAGCTACCACAAAATCCATGATCATGCTTTTACCAGGATATTGGACTAGGTTTACACACAGATCTTTAATCAAGCCTATGCATTGGGCTTTGGCTGAATCAAATGAAAACAGGTCCTTATATGGTTGAGTTATGTCTAGATTCAGGGTTTCCATTATAGCTCCGGGCATTAGGTTATGGGAAGCTCCAGTATCTAGCATAGCATTGTGTAATATCTGATCATGTATAGTAAGACTTAAATAAAATGGAGGTGCTAACCCATATGAATGCTTATCATCTACATTGGGACCAAAAATTAATTCAGGCCTATCTTCACTCATATTAATTGTATCCTCATTTTCATTTACATTCAATGCTTCAGAAATCATAGATATATACAAGTCATTTTTAGCCAATTCAACTAAGGGAACAACTATCTTTAACTTGGATATTTCAGATTGCATGTTAAATGTTGACTGAGATTTGATGGCTTGAATTATTTCATCTTTTGGAACTGTGGTTTGTGATGATTTTTCTTGTGTTTCAACAATTTTACCTTTGGTTTGAGCTTTTCTTTGTCTTCTGTTTGAGTTTCTTGGTTTATGCTATCTTTAGTTGTTTTTTCAGGAACAGTTTGAGTGTTAGCAGATGGCTTATCAGATTTGGGATTCTCAACAAAAGATTTAGGATTTTATGATTTTGAGTCTGCTGGAATCTTTTTTGGCTCGTTGACTGTTGCTGAATTGGTGGTCTTTGTGGTATTAGCCTTTTGGGCATCTTTGGAGGATTGATCCACGTCATCAGTAATATCTACAATCTTTGGGCTTTGCTTCTTTTTAGGACTGGGTGGATTCAAACTTTGTTTATTTTCTCTTGGAAGAATCTGCAAAAATTTCATTTTGGGAGCCTCAATCTTCTTCTTTTTTTTGGTTTTTTTGGGTTGGAGCATTGTTCTTTATGGTAGGCTCATTGGTTTTCTTGCTCCTAAGGTTGTATTGGCTATGAATTTCATTTATTGCAAAATCATAACCTTGCTTATAATTAAAGGATTCTCCAGATTCCACTTTGAACTGTTGAAGCTCAAAGAGTTCCTGGTCCTCTTGAGTGAGGAAAATTGTATTGTTTTCATCTATCCCCATAACTATGTTGATGTCTTCCTCCTCCTCAACATTGTTTTGTGAATTCTCTGCAAAAGTTTCTTGGAATGGGTGTCTTATATTTTGATCTGGGGAAGGCTCTTTACCTTTCCAAGGATTGTTATTTTTCCTGCAGTTGGGATTCCGGATTTGGGATTGATTCTCCCATTGTGGTTTTCTTTCAATGTGATATAGTCTCTCAACTAATTTTTCTAATGTTTTTTTGATAAAATCAAATTTTCCATCTAAGTTTGAAGCTTCTTCTTTGATAGTAACCCTTCTCTCATTTCTCATTCTGGCTTTCTTGGCAAGGATATTGATTTTTGCACCTACAACGTTTAGTTGCATTTGTTCTAGGGTCTCTGCATCCCTTTATCTAAGTTGATATGCCATGTCTACGTCAAAACAGTCAAGAAATTTGAGTAGCACAGAATATGGTGTGAGTTTCAGGTCTGCAGGAATGGAATTGTAAGCACTGTTGTATCTAGTGCAAAAATCTTGGACAAACTCATTGGGGGCTCTCTTAACAGCATCAAAATTGAATAAAATTTGCATAGGATTCTTCTTCTTCTCCTGTTTATTTAGGAAGGCTCTATGGAATGCAGCTAGGTCTGCTATGCTACCAGCACCTAAACTTCTAAACCATGTTTTTACTTCTCCAGTTAAGCTTTGTGCAAATAACCTCATTCTGACATTAGACTCATCTATCTCATAAATTTCCCAAAAATCATTCATTCTAGTGATATGTTGTTGTGCAGTGATTTGTGAAAAATTATCAAACAATGGGATGTCCTTTTGGTAATTTTGGGGAATGTCATGTACATTTTGAGGTAAGACCAAAGGAGCGTATCTGGCTACCATGGCTTGGATTTTTGTTAAACTGGGAGGTACAATAGTATTAGTAGGGATAGCGCTGATTAAAATAGCATATGTGCTGAAAGTGGTACTCGAAGGGCTTGGAAAAGAAGATGAAAAATAAGTACTATGGCTAGTGCTTATGGTGGTGGTAGTTGTAATGGACCGAGTGAATGATGGATATATTACTTTAGGTTGCAAGGACAGCTCAGGGATGAATGGATCTATTGATGAACTAGTGTTGGATTGAGGATATGATGAATATATGATCCTATGGTGCAAAGGCAACTCAGGGCTTATAGGCTCTTGAGGTGAACTGACAGTAGAATCTATAAATGCCGCATACAGAGTAGAATCTACTGCTGGAAAGACTGTGGTGTAGAGTTGGGAAACCGGAGGTTTGAATTGAGACAAAAAATTGGCTAACTTAACAGCTTCTTCAATGTCTTTAATTTTCGTGACACTTACCCTTTTTACTGGACTTTGACTTTCAGTTTTGTCTAATTTAGTAGGAACTGAAATAATTTTTTCGTTTTTGTGCTACAACTAATTCAAGATCGAAATGGCTTTCAATGGATTGAGGTTGTAGTATGCACTCGACGGTAGCTCAAACTATATTTCTTGGAAGGACAGGATGGAGGCAGTACTCAAAGACAATGGTTGAAGGAATTCCATGACAATGATGTTCCTAAACCCGCTGTGGCAGATGTTGAAAATCTTGATGCATGGAGTACAATACCACATTGTCTCAAGCATCCATGGTAAAGCCACACCATATGCAATGTGTAAGGCTTTGACGGATCTATTCCAAAGCAACAATGACCATAGGAAATTGGCGCTCAAATATAAACTTAGGAAGATCAAGATGGAGAAGGGTAAATCCATACCAAAATACCTAACAAAGTTTTTCCAATGTCGGGATGAACTGGGGAGAGTTGGTATAACAGTCGTTAATGATGATTTGGTGAGTTTGGCTCTCCTAGGACTTCCCAAGGGTTGGCACATTTATCAAGACTCTGTCAATGGAAGGGAAAAATTGCAAGATTGGGAATGACTATGGTCAGATTTGGTGCAGGAGGAGTTCAGACGGAACAACAAAGATGGGTCTTCATCTAAGAATGAAGATGAAGAGGATTTTTCTTTGGCTTCCAAGCTGAGGAAGGGGAAGGGGAAGAAATTCCATTCTAAATCTGAGTCCAAGAATGGCAAGAAGCAGGACGTGTCCAAGGTGAAGTGATTTCACTGACACGAGCATGGGCATTTTGCTACTAACTGTCCATAAAAGAAGAAGAATAAGAAGGATGGAGGATCTATAGCTGGTGAGGCTCTTGCCTCAGAATTTGAGCTTGAATTCTCATTGATCGCATGAATAGTGTCAAGTGCATTGGGATCTATGCAGTATTTGGATAGTGGTGCTTCCTTTCACATGATGGGAGACAAGCAACTTTTAAGTGACTTGGAGGAGAAGGATCTCCAGATGTATATTGAAATGGGTGACGAAGGGTAGTATAGCAATATTGAGATTGGTACCATTACCTTCCATAGGTACTCAGGTAAACCCTTTTGATTAAAAGATGTAATGCATGTACCAGGTCTGAATAAAAATTTAGTCTCATTTGCAATGTTGGAGGATAGAGGTTATGATGTTGTTTTTAGTGAAGCAAAATATTTCCAGCGACATAAAACAATAGGACAAGACAAGATGATAGGTAGTCGAGTTAAGAATATCTACAAGCTGGAGGTAGATGGCTGCGCAACAATGATGGGCAAGGAAGATCAAGTGATAAGCCAGGATGAGGGTGAATTATGGCACAGAAGATTGGGCCATCTTCACCATGGAGCCTTGAAATTCATGCAGCAGATTCCTACTAGTCTTCCCAGGGGTACACTTGCACAGTCAGACACATATCTAAAGGTCACCTTTCCTGAGAAGGAGAACCGAGCTTTGGGTATCCTTGAGAAAGTTCACACAAATGCGTGTGGACCATTCTCTATTGCTTCGACAGTAAAACATAAGTACTATGTAATATTTGTTGATGAATTTTCTCATAATTGCTGGATCTTCTTCATGTAGAACAAAGATCAGACATTCTCTAAGTTCTTGGAGTTTAAGGCACTAGTGGAGAAAGAGTCGGGAAAGCAAGTGAAGGCTTTAGGAGCGGTAATGGTGGAGAAGAAATCTCTAATGAATTCAAGAACTTCTGCAGCAAAGAAGGAATTTTAAGAGAACTAATAGCACCTCATAACCCACAACAGAATGGGGTTGTGGAGAGAAAGAACAGAACTATTGTTGGTGCGGCATGAGCGATGTTGCATGATCAAGGCCTACCAATGCATCTATGGGCAAAAGAATGCAACACATCGATACATGTGCAGAACCGTTGTCCTCATAGGATACTTGGCATGAGTACACTTGAAGAGGCTTTCACTGGTAAGAAACTTGATGTTTCACACTTTAAGGATTTTGGCTCATCTGTTTATGTGCATGTGACCAAGGACGCTAGGAAGAAGCTGGAACTGACAACTGAGATCGGGATTTTTGTGGGGTACACCGAAACACCCCATAATTATCGAATTTATTTTCCAAACAACAGAATGACTATTGTGAGATGGGATATAAAATTTGATGAGGAGAAAGCCATGTGTTTGTCCCTTGAGAAGGAGCTAGACTTGCATGCAGAGGAGGAACTGTTGATTCCCAAGGATGAGTCTCAAGATGTGGATCAACCACATAAGGAGGTTCATGGAGTGGAGGAAAACACTTATGCAGAGCCATCCATCAGAAATGGCTAAAGGTGCACCATGCACTAGTACAAAATGGCTAATTTTTTACTAAAAAAATGACTAAAAGTTTCATATAAATGACCATTTTTCAGTCGGTGACCAATAGTAGCTAGTTTACAGTATCTTATAACACGACCAAATTTTAGTCGTTTTTAGCTTAGTCATTAATTGGTTGTCTCAATTTGTTCATATAGTAGTATATTTAGTCATAAATTTGGTCATTGATTTAGTCATTAATTGTTGCAATTAATGACCAAATATATACTATATGATTACCCAAGAAATCCAATTAATGACCAAAAAAATATGACCAAAATGTTGGTCGTGTTATAAGATACTATAAATTAGCTACTAATAGTCATATATATGTAAATTTTAGTCATCCTTTGAAACCAATTAATGACTAAAGAAATATGACTAAATTTTAGTCGTTTTATAAGATACTTTAAATTAGTTACTACTAGTCGTATATATGCAAAATTTAGTCATCAATTGTAATAAAAAAATTATCATTTGTAGTAGTCATTTATCTTTTTTTGGCAGTTTCATATTCATTATATAAAAAACCGATTTAGTCATTTCTATTCATTCTGTTTAATTTCATTCATAATCATTATAAACAACTAATTTAGTAGTTTTAGATTGATTTTATATGTTCATTATGAATCAACATAAACTAATTAGTATGATTTTGTGACTACATTTAAAAAAAAAATGTCATACAATGTGCATGTTCATCTAATATGATAACGCAAAGTTACATATGTTAATTACAAGACTAAATTATATAAAGTGCAAATAAAAATAATTTTAACCACAAATTTTATTATGTAAAATGTCAAGTATTACAATATGAGTTTCCAACTTAATATTGGTTGGACTACAATTTACACATGAAATATTGTTTCATCATTTCAAAACATCACTGTTGTGTTGCGAAGGCATTACAAGTGAATTCACCCACTCTGAAGACTTGACCATCAGTCTCTATGTGTGTGTCTTATGCAAGATATTGGCTCTAAGGTTATTCACTAGACCTGTTATCTTCTCTCCCTCATTTTGCATTCATCGCTTTAGTGTTACTATTCTCCTCCTTCTTCAATTCCCTCTTTTTACCATCAATATTGAGTTCCTCTCTTGAAAATGAAATAAGATACAATGCAGAGTATAAGAAATGAAAGACGATGATAATGTAATATAAACTAAAGTAGACTATAAAGGATTTATACGATAGATACTTCACCATCAGCAATGTCAATGTCATTTCCCCCCATGAAAGCAAGAAACTCGAACAAGTTTTCTTTAGTTGGGGCTTGTATAAACAAATAAAATAAAACATCACCGTAGAAAATAACACTTTAATAACTTCGTTATATTCAACTTTTAGAGAAATTTTAGGCATAATCATGGCAACTAAGTTACATGTTAAAAAGCTCAGGTTGTAAATAACTTGTTAAAACAAATAATTTGAGGTGTGTTGTTTAACCCTTGTCATTTTATTTGCAAAAACATTTCATTCTCTAACGCGTGAACTTGGTCAAGTATATAGACAATTTGTGCTCAAATAACAATATGAAAGTAAACTTTTTTAATAGTCATGAAAATATTTTAACACAAAACAATTAAAAGGATTTCAATTAATATCATGTAATACTAAACTCATCTTCAATTTTTGGATGTTTTTTAAATGGACATGATACCAAGTATTTTAAAGTTCATATTTAAAAGACAAAAAAATCAAAATAAACATTCAAAATACAATCAAACAATAGAAAGAGTATATCATGAAATGAACATTGAAATTATAAGAAATTTGTTTACCTATCCACCAATGTCTTGTCTAGCATTCCTAAAATACTTTCTTGCCCAAAATAACCATGAGGTGAAAGAATCACAACATTAAAAACCATAGTAATCCCTATTAGAAATGTTTCCAAATTTGATGGCTCAGGTTCCTAAAGGATCTTCGTCAACAGATGAACCATATCCAAGACATGCTTTGCATTGTCTTGCCATCCTTTTTCCAATCCCATTTCCCGTAACCTGTTCACACCAGAGTCAAGTAACAATCAAACGAAGGCATTGATATATTTTTTTATCTTTTATATCTATAAAATTTGAGTATTATTTGTTTTAGGAACATATTAATTCATATTTAAAGTCTTCCTATCATTAGAAGGTATCAATCAAGTAGGACATCAAAAAAATTGACTTTAATGAGGTGCTCAAACAATTCCTACAATATTTTTTTTTTTCTTGTTGTGATATCTTGGGTAGAAAAAATAACATATCTGCAAAAGAAAAATCCATATATTACTTGCGTTCAAACTCTGTATATCGTGTATTCATAAGTATATTTTTAAGATGTTATTCTGCACTTACCAAAGTAGAATGTAACTTGGTTAAACTCTATATCCTTTCACTCAACATCAATTTCTGCAAGATAAATGTCACACATTTTTCTTTTCCATTGCTCAATATGCTACAAATGATAAATTGAAAGTCACATAAAACCAAGAGAAAATAATTTTTTCTAACCAAAACAAGCAAACAAATAGTGCCTCTAATAGAACTTCACACCTTATAAATTACTCTGCCACGTGCATGGGATAAAGCTGGGATTCTTTGAACCATCTTTAGGTCATACTTAATGGGATATTTGTATGTTTAATGTGATTTCAATTTGCTATTAAAAGAAATATATAAATCTAGGTTATTATCAGTATAATTCAAGTATAATTCAAAAAAAAAATAACGACAGTCCAAGGTAGTGGAGAGAGAAACATCTTCATAATTAGTCTTCTCTATTTTCGTTTGATTTGAATTGATTTTGTATTTGAATATATAGTTTTCTATAAATAAGTGAAATAGAAAGATGAGAATCCAAATAGTCCATATAATACCAAACCTTCCTTTCCTGGTTAATATCTATCCCCTAGCCTTGCTAAAATAATGTGCTTTAAATTATTCAAAGATTAGACTGAATTTGCTACAAAAAAAATTGTGGTCATCGTGATGTTAATTATAAGCTCCACAAAGAAAGTTTTCAATTGGGTTTATCTCTGGTGGTTTTAAGAAATGATCGTTATACTTGCCACCCAGTTTCAATTTACATAAGTGACGTGTTGAGCTCATAACAAGAATATTGGCATAATGATATTGAAGCTTGTTGTTGACTGCATTTCAGTAAGGAAAATACTTTGGTTTCCATTCTTTCTAATTCACTCCAAAAACAATTGGCCAATTTCTACATAAGTATTACATGCAAGATCTAGGCCATTTAGGCTCTATCAAGATAACAGGTAGGTTTCATATCTGGAAGTTCCTTTCCACATGCAAAGGAATCAATCAACATTTACAAAGGTGTTTCAACTGTAAAAAGGAAGAGCACATGGGCATCTCGAGGTCTGCTATGTTTTCAAGGTAGGATGATCTACAAATTGATATCAGCAAAAAATGTTATTATAAATTTTCATTCATTAACGGAAGAGATTTCATATCATAAGTTGATCTTCCTTGGTGGAAGTGTCCCCTCCCTACTATCTGTTGAAACTTTGAGTTGCAGAGAACCAAGTTCTCTTCTACATGTCTGCTTGATACGATGTCCACCTCTTGGTTGTACTCACTATATATGTGATGTATGTCACAAAGTTTGCCAAACTTCAACCTTAAGGTTTAAATTCATTGAACCTAAAAAAAATTGAGTTTCTTTGAATATCATGTCCATTGATTGAGTCCACAACTCAAGCTTGTAAGCTCATGTCACATCTCAAGCATGCAATATTTCCTTAGATTTTTTGTGTCCGTCGAAATTTGTTTTTTCTTATTAATGTTTATGTATTTCTATTTTAGGTTATATTTCATTTTAAACTACTTTCTTGTAATTGAATGCGTCTCTTATTTTTGGATCCCTATACCAATTGGATGACCAATTTGCAATATATAAACTTCTAAATCCTTCTTCTCTTGCCAAAATCATCAAAATAGTGGTAGCCTTTACTTTTGTGAAGTTGTTGGTTGCTGCCTGGATTTGGTGTCTCCCTCTTGGTTGTACTCTCGGTAGATGTGATGGAATCAAACAGAGGTATGGTTACCAGATAATTCTTTGTAATTGAATGCATATTTGATTTTTGGATCCCTCCATCTAGTTAATGACAAATTTGGAATCCACATAGATATATAAATTTCTCAACCCTTCTCCCCACCAAAATCATCTAAAATAGTGGAAACCTTTATTTTTTCACTGCACCTAATCCACATTTAAAAGAAATATGGTTAGAATTTATGATGATCAGGATTGCCCTAGTCATTTTGAGTGGTATCTCTTTTAATGCACTATCAAGGAAACCATGTGGTGAGCTCGTGGAGATTTTTGGTTTTGTTGGTCTTTATATTTTTTCTCGGGGCTTTTTGACTAGCTGAGGTAGGTTCAATCTATTTAAGGAAGATTCCAAGAGATGATACTAATGTATCTGGAATCGAGGCATAAAGAGTTATGAGCCAAAGATCCCAGATAATAAATGTTGGCAAGGAGTAGTGATCCTTCTATAACTTATTATTTTTCTTCCAATATTCCTGGGCTTCTTTGATGATTTCTCCTTTCCATCATTCTTTCCCCACAATAAGATAGTTCGAGCCAATTCACACTTCTTGGTGAAATGACACTTAATAAAATATTTTAGACACAATTTCATAGTTTTCTTTGCACATGCTACAAATGATTGGGCATTTCCAGGACCTCTTTATATGTTTTCCCATGTAATATTTTTGGTATTAAAACTAGCCATGGGAAGATTCTGGTTCTAAGAGTATCTTGGAGCTTCCAAATGAGATACAAGTTTCAAGGTTCTAGGAATTCAGTGAATGACATTTTGATTTGTAACCCAAGTTTATCTTGTAGTTTTCAGCCTCATTATTTTCTAACCATATTAGATGGTCAAGGTTCCCATTTGACCTAACAGAGGTAGTTTTGAGTGCCCCTATGAAATATTCCATTTCATTTCCATGTGAATATTGAAGACTGATATCTATTTCATTCTTCCATCATGATTCTTGAATGCCTCGATTTTTGAATGGGGAGTCGTAACCATTACTTAGAAGTTAGAAGATGTGTTTTGAGCATAGCATGTCTAAAATAAATCTTGATAGATTTGGAGCATGTCCCTCTATCCATGAGTTAGTACCAACTCTAACCTTCTACCCATTCCTAATAAGCAAAGCTAAGTGTTGTTTTATGAGAGGGAAGTCCTAAACTAAGTGTTTCCACCATTGAGCCTCCTCTTACTATCTTCCTTGGGTTTTTGATCTAATATTTTGTACTATGTGGGAAGAAGTATTTGTTCTTCATTAATTTTTCTGCATACCTTTTGTGGAGAATATTCCACACACACTTTATTATCGGAGCCTTGGACAATAGGGCTCTATTGCTACATAAGGATTACATGAATGATCTAGGCCATTTAGGCTCCATCCAGATAATAGGCAGGTTTCCTATCTCGAAGTGTGTTTCCACATGAAAAGGAATCAATCAGAATTCACAAAGGTGTTTCAACTGTAAAAAAGAAGAGAACATGAGCATCTTGAGGGCTGCTCTATTTTCAAGGTAGGAGAATCCACAAACTGATATCAAAAAAAAAATTTCTTCTACATTTTCATTCAATGCCAAAAGGGATTTCATATTAGAAGTTGATTAGCCTTGGTGGATGTGTTTCCTCCCTACTAACTGTTGAAACTTTGATTTGCAGAGAACCAAGTTCTCTTCTACATGCCTACTTGATATGGTGTCCACCTCTTGGTTATACTCACTATAGATGTGATATGTGTCACAAGGTTCACCAAACTTCAACCTTGAGGTTTAAATTCATTGAACCTAAAAAAAATTGAGGTTATTTGAATCTCATGGCCATTGATTGAGTCCACAGCTCAAGCTTGTAACCTCATGTCACATCTCAAGCATGTAATATATCCTTAGAGTTTTCGTATCTGTCATAACATCTTTTTTTGTGCTTATTTATGTTGATGTCTTGCTATTTTATGTTATATTTCATTTTAAACTACTTTCTTGTAATTGAATCCTCCTCTAATTTTTGGATCACTGCATCAACTAGATGACCAATTTGGAATATATAAAATTCTAATTCCTTCTTCTCTTTCCAAATTCATCGAAATAGTGGCAACCTTTACTTCTGTGAAGTTGTTGGTTGTTGCCTGGATTTGGTGTCTTCCTCTTGGTTGCACTCTCGGTAGATGTGATGGAATGAGACAGAGGTCTAGTTACTGGATATTTCTTTGTAATTGAATGCTTCTTTGATTTTTGGATCCCTGCATCCACTTAATGACCAATTTGGAATCCCCATAAATATATAAATTTATCAACCCTTCTACCAAAAATCATCAAAAATAGTGGCAAATTTTATTTCTGCACTGCACCTAATCCAAATTCAAAAGAAATATGGTTAGAATTTATGATGATCAGGATTTCCCTGGCCAGTTTGAGTGGTGTCTCTTGTAATGAAACGATAAGGAAACCATATGGTGACCTTGTGGAGATTTCGGGTTTTGTTGGACTTTGTCTTTTTTGTCGAGGCTTTTTCACTAGTTGAGGTAGGTTCCATCTATTTAAGGAAGATTCCAAGAGATGAGACTCATGTATATTGAATCAAGTCACAAAACATTGTGAGCCAAAGATCCCAAAGAATAAATGTTGGAAAGGAGTAGTGATCCTTCTATACATTATTATTTTACTGCCAATATTCCAAGGCTTCTTTGATGATTTCTCCTTCCTAGCCTTCTTTCCCCACAGTCAGAGATTTCAAGGCAATTCATAATTCTTATTGAAATGACACTTAAGAAAATATATCAGACACAATTTCAAAGTTTTCCTTGCTCATGCTAAAAATGCGTGGGCCTTGGTAGGACCTCTTTTATATGTTTTCCCATGTAATATTTTTTGTTATTAGAACTAGCCATAGGAAGATTCTGGCCATAAGAAGATCTTGGAGCTTCAAAATGAGATACAAGTTTCAAGGTTCTAGGAAGTCAGGGAATGACATTTTGATTTGTAACCCAATTTTCTCTTGTAGTTTCTAGCCTACCTCTTGTTCAAGTTTCTCCCATATTATAGAAATATCACAGACAAATTTGGATGACACTAGACAAGAAAATATGCTAAAGACAAGCAAACATTTTATAATGGAAAGACACTTAAAATAAAATAAAATATGCACAAAGCTGTGACCACAAATGGTTGGCGAAGGTACCATCAATGGGTATATCAGTGAAAGTACATCCAAAGTTGTTTGATACTATAAATACATAGAATAGAAACAAGTATAATTTGAAATTATAGAAAACTAGAAAATCTCAAGAAGTTGTGAGCCAGAGCACAAAACAAGCCAAATATGAAACTTACCGAAGATGCTCATGCATCTCTTTTAAGAAATGCATGTGAATAGTATGACCACAAGGTAATACGCTGGTAACCTTTGTAGAATCAAATAAATACTGCATAGGAGTTAACAAATGAGGGTCCAGATATCCAAATAACTTCAGTCTAAATTATGCTTTAAAAAGAAAACTACAATTACTACACTATGCAGATAAGTATGACCTACCTCAAACCACACAGGGCAGTTGCGGTGCATTTCTTTTTCCACACAAGGGTGGAAATCCTTCAAGAGGATAGAGTAACAACATCATAGAAAAAGGTACATGAGAAAATAATGCATTCTCGCACTACAATGAAATCAGGGAAGAAGCATTGATAATTTTAGAAGAAGTTGTGATAATTTGAGAAGTCATAAAGAACATACCACATTTATAACAGTGGAAGAAATTATCCTTGATGAAAGTTCTGAAAACCAACACAACTTGGTAAATTCAACTGCAAGAAATACATCTAAATACATTTCACAATAGCATAAAATAATACTTTACTAGTGAGCAAGAGACATCGGATGCATAAATAGAAAATCATACCTGCAAATTCCACATATGTCACAGTGATATTGCAGTTTTGAGTCCTAGAAAACGAAAGTGGAAAGTACAATTAGAGCCAAAATAATATATATCCAAACCATTTTTTTGTAATTTTGTGAGTAAAACTTATTGTTTTCATGAACCAAAACTATTAAACCTGAAAATGCATTAAGAACGTACATCATCATCAAAGAAATTGCATTTTTCACTAGTGAAGACTAGTATACCTTGAAGACTATTATTACGAATAGAAAAAAACACTAGTGAAGATAGATTTCCTATAGTCAATTCGTTATTTATCAAATCCAAAAACAATAAAGGATTTCCCATATTTGGAAAAGATGGTAAAAGACTGCAAGTGAGATTGTTGCATATTTCTTTTCCAATCTCTCTCTGAGTCAAGGATGTTGCATATTTCCATTCCAATCTTTCTCTAATTCAAGGATGTTGCATATTTATCTATGGAGTATTATTATCATTAATGTTCACCAAATTGTCACCAAAATGATTCGACATCATTCTCACGGTGCCCTTGAATTGTTAATTCACGATAAGTGTCAGTAAAATGACTATTTCCTTTCCAATCTCTCTCTGAGTGAACAATGTTGCAGAGACATCTTAAGTGCCTGGGATTCCCTCCATTGGAAACACTGAAGCCTAGTTATAATAATTGCAACCTGTTATCACCCTAGTAATTCTCAGGTTGTGGGATGAGGATTTTTTAGTTAAGAAAACTAGGGGTAACGGAGAACCTATTTTAGAATTCAGGATCTAGCCTTCCTAAGTTCCGGAGAGGGATCTCTCCTAAATATTTAACTTTGTTTTATAATTGGATTTTAGGCTAGCTATGAGTGGACAGTGGGACTTATTTTGAAAGTGTGGTGGGAATACAAGGTGTTTCAAGGTAAACCACAGGGGGATCTACCAGACCATTGGGATATGGAATCAACTTTCTAGACAAACAGAGCTAGGAAATAACGTTTAAAGAGCAAATATACTAAGGGCAGAGTAGATGACCTTCAAAGGGTGTTGAATAGGTTTTTTTTATGGAATGGGTGAAATCTGAAAAAAATGGCAATTAAGAATCCTTAAGTTACAGAAATGAAGATTGAAGGAGGGGATCAAACAAGGACTAAGAGCATTTAAGAATTCTATAGTCTGGTTATCAAGCAGAAGACATAAAAATGAACAACTAGTAAAAAACAGGGAGATTTTTATCACTAATCCTGTTTAAATTCTCCTAGTTAATCATTAAAGATAGAAACACATTAAAATGAATGTATGGAAACTTTTGAAAGACAACACAATGAAAACAGGAAAATACTAGACTTATCTGGTTAGCACAAGAATCCTGAGTTATGATGTCTTTAATTTCAATTCCAGTCTGATGCTTTACTGATTGACTCACACAAACTTCAATATATCTAGAAAAATGACTATAGTAGTCTTGATAAATTTTATTCCACACTGAATACTTCGAAAGATGAAGTATTTATACAAATAAATTGCTTACAAAATATCTCAAAGTTTGAAAGAATATCTCAAGAAAAAATAGGAATTATTACATAAGAAGAGGGATAGCAGCAAAACAGTTTGCAAGTTGTCCTCTTTTACAAGAAAAAATAGAACTGTTTATCCTAATCAAATTGATTTTTTTTTATTAGCTGGAAGCGTTGTTTGCAATTGGGACATTATGTAATGAAATATGACTTGTAGAATACTCCTCCTTTTCACCTTATGTTCTGATACTCTTCATTCTGTAAAATATTTTGGGAACTTCATTCGATCACTTTAAAAATGCGAAAAGGAATTTGAATCGCTCGATCTGGAGGAGTGGAGCGAAGGGTTAGGATCTAATGCAGAGTTGTGGGGTAAATGCAGTGGGGCCAGGGCTATTAATCTGTACCGTCGATTTAACAAGGGGAGATCAACGACTGAAATTTGATCTAATAGGAAATGGTGGGGACGGGGAAAAAGGCATATCGGGTTCAATTTGGGCCATCGGATCAAGGATCTGATGACGATCGAACGTGAATTACTCAATCATGCGATGGGGAAGGATGGGAATGAAATAAGTTTATCGCATTTGATGAGTATCGTTATATTTTCGAAGAGAATGATGATTGGACGGTTGAGGTTCAATGCGACCAAAGGGAAAGGAAGACTGAGATGATTCATCACGGTCGATGACAATCGTTGAATTATAATTGTGAAGATGATCAGATGATTAAAAATGAATCCGATAGCACTATGGATATTGGATGGACAAGGGATTTCAGATACATAAAAGGAGTTTATATATATAATGGGGAGGGTTAATAGTGATTTAACCAAGGTTGGGACTTTGGTAAAGGGGTATACATTGGGAAAAACAAATAAGGTTATTGTTTTAACCTTGGGTTAAGGGAGTCGGGGAAAGGAATATGAACAAAGGACGATTTTATTTGAAGTTTAGTTTAAATTAAACTTCGGGAATCATATTTTTTGTTTTAAACACATATAAAGTATGTTTAAAGATTTTTTGAATATTTTTATTATGTATTTAATTAAATCTAGTTGATTTAATAACCATAGAGGGTGGGATATTTATATAATGATATATTTAGCCAAAGGGGTTATAATGTGGGTTTTATTTACACATGTGGGGATAAATAACTTTGGCTAAAGTTATATCAATGGGTTTTTGGAGTTATTTTATAAATGGGAATTATATAAAATAGGAAAAGGTTATTCTATAGGGAGTTATTAAATAAGTTAAGGTTAATATGACAAGGGGAAAATGTACACTAAAAACACATCAACATAACTAAGAAAAGTGAAGTTTAAAGGTAGATTTGCATTATAATAACTTCATCACTTCAATCTTAGGATAAAGTGTGATTTCAAGGATTTAATGCTTTCATGTGATGTGGGAAGTTAATAAAACAGGAATTAGAGTATCTTTTAAGTAAAAATGAGGTTTTTAATTATGATTTTCAGGGAAATGAATGCATGAATGGAAAATGATGCGATTTTAGGGATTAATATAGACATTTTCAACTTTCAACTGATCAATCATAGAGCCTTGGGTCTAGTCCCAACAAAAGTCAAGGAAATGCCTTGAGCCTTTCTGACTGATAGCTTAGAATGCTTAATGGCTATGGGGAGGGGAAGTTATTTATTTGCAGCCCTGGTGAATAATATTTTCATTGATGCTTCTTACCTTCTTCTACCTACCCAAATTAACATGCTAACATTTTTTCTTCCATTTTGATAAGGTGCATTTGTGCTAGCAACCTTTACAACATTTATTCTTTTTGAAATCAGTCAACTATCTACTTCTACACTTATTTCATCCAAGAATCCATATTAAACTATTGGATTCTTTTATTCTCTACCTAACTATGGAATTTGCATGGTTAAACTGTATGACAATTCATTATTCTCTATCTACAACATTTGAAATTGAAAAATGACGAGTCAAGATTAAATTGTTCAACTCATCACAGATTATGGAATTTATTGACACTCTGCCATAATCAACTGCAAAAGGTTAAAGTAGTGGCATTTATACTTGCACACTTTCATGTTTTATTTATTTTTTTCTTTTTGGGGTATATTATTTTTTCTAAGTCCTTTGATTGTTCTTTTTAGGACTTTTTACCCTCTTTTTGATTTTTTGATTTTTTGATTTTTTACAAAATATGTGAATACAACTTGCAGAAGGAAAAGTATGTACAGATTTACAAGATTACCAACAGTCAAGTCAAAATTATGAATCCTATATTTATAGGTTACTAACATCGGCTTCACTTGGGGATGGAATTTCCTGGTGAAATGTCAAGAACTCTGAGATCAGTAGCCTTATCGATTGACCTTGGTGACCCTGTAATTGTCTTCTGTTTTCTGCATCAAATCATATTTATGACATCTTATACTGCAAATCTTAGGGCCTTCTCTTTGGGCTTCAAATTTGTAGATAAAATCTCCAATCCAATCTACACACTTGCAATGAATATTTACAATGATAAAGTAAATCAATCTAACTATTGAGTGACTCTGAAGAATAGTAGTGTTTCAGCATCCTACCATTCACTGGTCTCTCTTGAAGTTCAGTTCCATCCAAATTCCTGATGAAAAAGGAAATATTACCTCTGTAACCATATATCTCATAGGGTCCTTGCCATAGAAAGTCAAACTTCCCATGTTTACCTTTATCCTCTCTTCATGAATCCCATCTCAAAACTTAGTCTCGTATGAAAAAATCATCTTCTTTAACCCTTTTATCAAAAATATTTTTCATTTTATCCTGTAAATCTTATGATTTTTCATAAAATTCTTCTCTGGTTTATTGGAGATGTATGGTTTCATTGATTCTTTGTTGAATATCATTTGTTTCCACCTGTGATTCCTGCATAATCTTCATGACTAGGACACCCAAGGAAGAAGGGAAAACTGCATCTGTATCATAAACAATCTGATAAGGTGAAGTTCCAACAGAATTTTTTGTGGTAATTCTATCAGCCCAAAGGGCATAGACCAGCTTTTTGTTCCATGTCTTTTTTTTTTCTTGGAGTAATTTTTTGATGATATTGATTAAGCTTTTGTTTGATGATTCGGCTAAACCATTACCTTGGGGATAATATGTTGTGGAATGACCTAAGGTAATATGGCATTTATGAAAAAAAGAAACCATTTTCTTGGATTTGAATGCTGTTGGATTGTCAGTAATAATCTTATGTGGGTATCCAAATCTTGATAAAATATTACTTTCTATAAATGAGATTATAACTGAATCAGTGGCTTGCCTAGTGGGAATGGCTTCTATCTACTTGATAAAGTAATTTGTAGCAGTTAAAATCCATTTATGTTGGCTTGAAGATGGAGGATGGATTTCACCTATGAAGTCTAACCCACATAGTTGAAATAGTTTTTCAGTGGATATAGGCTTAAGAGGTAAAGGTAACAGTTTCTTTTTCCCTTCAAAAATTTGGCATTTGTGGCAAGAGGTGACAAACTTTTTAACATCAGAAAATAAAGTTGGCCAGTAAAAACCAGCTCTTAGTATTTTTTCTATTGTACTCTTCCAGTATAGTTGGCCTCCAGAGTCACCTGCATGAAATTCCTCAAGAATTTTGTCAGCCTTAGATTTTAATAAACAATTTAGTAAAATTCCAGTATTTTCTTTCCAATAAAGTGCATTTTTTAAGATACAAAACCTCATTGCTTTCTGTTTGATGAATCTTACCTTGGTTTTAGTTAGCCCAGGAGGAGCTTGTAAATGTGTTAGTAAAAAGATAATATCAGAGTACCATGGTGAGTCTAGATAGGCCTCACTGATCCATGGAGTCGCCATCTCCTCCTGGTCATCTATTTGTGCAATGAAATTAATATCTAAAGCATTGCAATTTGATTCAGCAATAAATTTGGCTAAGCCCTGTCCTTTAATGAGCTTAGTTGGTTTGATTTCTAGATCGTATTCAAGGATAGTGGCTATTCACTTTCCTCTCCTACTATCAAGCCCATCTTGTGTCAAAATATATTTAATTACTGCATCAGGGACATATGCAATGATGTGTGAATGAAGTATGTAAACTCTGAAATTCTTAATGGCTTTAACCAGGGCAAAAGCCTATTTTTCCATTATATTGTATTTCAGGGGTGCATCTCTGAGGGCTTTACTAAAGAATGCAATTGGCTGTTCAAAACCTTGATTGTTTTTCTGCAGAAGAACTGCAGCTATGGTGTGTTCAGATGTAAAGGAAAATATTATGAAATCTTTTGTATAATCTTGCTTTCTAATAAATCTTCAACCAAATGATGTGCTGTGTCCCTGTATCTGGCTAGTCTAGGGTTATGAACAGAGTATTCTGCGTTTATTTTCTTGATAACTAATTCAGAATATCCCATGACCATTACTCTTTTCCCTCCCATTTTTCTAATAATTTGCAGACCTAAGATTAAAGCCTCGTATTCAGCCATGTTATTGGTGCATTTGAAATTCAATCTACAGGCATGTCCTTCAGAATGGCTTGTTTCAATATTGGTAATCCATACACCTGCTCCAGCTCCTGATTTATTTACAGATCCATCAAAATCCAAATGCCATAAAGCTTCATGACCAATGTAATCATCCATTATTTTAAGTTTCTTATCAGTGAGTTCAGTTGGATTGTCATTATGATCAGAGTTACTGAGAATAAAGGAATCAAGATCAATAGGAGTTGAATAGATTGGATAATTGGCAGGTCTATCAACAGTACTAATCATGAACTTCATTAAGGTTTCTATGTAAAGCTTTTTGGGCTGTCCAAACACCGAGATAGTGGCATAACTCATGTCAAGTTGTAGAGATCCCTACAACTTTGCTCCCCATGAGCGAGAAAGAAGCATGCCATACTTTGGCGGGATGTCAGCTACCACAAAATCCATGATCATGCTTTTACCAGGATATTGGACTAGGTTTAGACACAGATCTTTAATCAAACCTATGCATTGGGCTTTGGATGAATCAAATGAAAACAGGTCCTTATATCGTCGATTTATGTCTAGATTCAGGGTTTCCATTATAGCTCTGGGCATTAGGTTATGGGAAGCTCCAGTATCTAGCATAACATTGTGTAATATTTGATCATGTATAGTAAGAATTAAATAGAATGGAGGTACTGACCCATATGAATGCTTACCATCTACATTGGGACCAAAGATTAATTCAGGCCTATCTTCACTCATATTAATTGTATCCTCATTTTCATTTACATTCAATGCTTTAGAAATCATAGATATATACAAGTCATTTTTAGCCAATTCAACTAAAGGAACAATTATCTTTAACTTGGATATTTCAGATTGCATGTTAAATGTTGACTGAGATTTGATGGCTTGAATTATTTCATCTTTTGGAACTGTGGTTTGTGATGATTTTTCTTGTGTTTCAAAAGTTTTACCTTTGTTTTGAGCTTTTATTTTGTCTTATGTTTGAGTTTCTTGGTTTATGCTATCTTTAGTTGTTTTTTCAGGAACAGTTTGAGTGTTAGCAGATGGCTTATCAGATTTGGGATTCTCAACAAAAGATTTAGCATTTGATGATTTTGAGTCTGCTGGATTCTTTTTTGGCTCGTTGACTGTTGTTGAATTGGTGGTCTTTATGGTATTAGCCTTTTGGGAATCTTTGGAGGATTGAGCCACCTCATCAGTAATATCTAAAATCTTTGGGCTTTGCTTCTTTTTAGGACTGGGTGGGTTCAAACTTTGTTTATTTTCTCTTGGAAGAATCTGCAAAATTTCATTTTGGGAGCCTCAATCTTCTTATTTTTTTTTGTTTTTTTAGGTTGGAGCATTGTTATTTATGGTAGGCTCATTGGTTTTCTTGATCCTAAGGTTGTATTGGCTATGAATTTCATTTTTTGCAAAATCATAACCTTGCTTATAATTAAAGGATTCTCCAGATTCCACTTTGAACTGTTGAAGCTAAAAGAGTTCCTGGTCCTCTTGAGTGAGGAAAATTGTATTGTTTTCATCTATCCCCATAACTATGTTGATGTCTTCCTCCTCCTCAACATTGTTTTGTGAATTCTCTGCAAAATTTTCTTTGAATGCGGGTCTTATATTTTGATCTGGGGAAGGCTCTTTACCTTTCCCAGGATTGTTATTTTTCCTACAGTTGGGATTCCGGATTTGGGATTGATTCTCCTATTGTGGTTTTCTTTCAATGTGATCTAGTCTCTCAACTAATTTTTCTAATGTTTTGTTGATAAAATAAAATTTTCCATCTAAGTTTGAAGCTTCTTCTTTGATAGTAACCCTTCTCTCATTTCTCATTATGGATTTCTTGGCAAGGATATTGATTTCTACACCTACATCGTTCAGTTGCATTTTTTCTAGGGTCTCTGCATCCCTTTCTCTAAGTTGATATGCCATGTCTACATCAAAACAGTCAAGAAATTTGAGCAGCACGGAATATGGTGTGGGTTTGAGGTCTACAGGAATGGAATTGTAAGAATTTTTGTATCTAGTGCAAAAATCTTGGACAAACTCATTGGGGGCTCTCTTAACAACATAAAACTTGAATAAAATTTGCATAGGATTCTTCTTCTTCTCCCGTTTATTTAGGAAGGCTCTATGGAATGCAGCTAGGTCTACTATGCTACCAACACCTAAAATTCTAAACCATGTTTTTACTTCTCCAGTTAAGCTTTGTGCAAATATCCTCATTCTGACAACAGACTCATCTATCTCATAAATTTCCCAAAAATCATTCATTCTACTGATATGTTGTTGTCCAGTGATTTGTGAAAAGTTATCAAACAATGGGATGTCCTTTTGGTAATTTTGGGGAATGTCATGTAGATTTTTAGGTAAGACCAAAGGAGTGTATCTGGATGCCATGGCTTGGATTTTTGTTAAACTGGGAGGTATAGTAGTATTAGTATGGATAGTGCTGAAAGTGGTACTCGAAGAGCTTGGAAAAGGAGATGAAAAAGAAGTAGTATGGCTAGTGCTTATGGTGGTGGTAGTTGTAATGGACCGAGTGAATGATGTATATATTACTTTAGGCTGCAAGGACAACTCAAGAATGAATGGATCTGTTGATTAACTAGTGGTGGATTGAGGATATGATGAATATATGATCCTATGGTGCAGAGGCAACTCAGGGCTTATAGGCTCTTGAGGTGAACTGAAAGTAGAATCTGTAAATGAGGTGGTAGCATACAAAGTAGAATCTGCTGCTGGAAAGACTGTGGTGTAGAGTTGGGAAACTGGAGGTTTGAATTGAGACAAAAAAATGGCTAACTTAATAGCTTCTTCAATGTCTTTAATTTTTGTGACACTTACCCTTTTTACTGGACTTTGACTTTTAGTTTTGTCTAATTTAGTAGGAAATGAAATAATTTTTTTGTTTTTGTGCTACAACTGATTCAAGATCGAAATGGCTTTCAATGGATTGAGGTTGTAGTATGCACTCGACGGTAGCTCAAACTATATTTCTTGGAAGGACAGGATGGAGGCAGTACTCAAAGACAATGGTTGAAGGAATTCATTGACAATGATGTTCCTAAACCCGCTGTGGCAGATGTTGAAAATCTTGATGCATGGAGTAAAATACCACATTGTCTCAAGAATCCATGGGAAAGCCACACCATATGCAATGTGTAAGGCTTTGACGGATCTATTCCAAAGCAGAAATGACCATAGGAAATTGGCACTCAAATATAAACTTAGGAATATCAAGATGGAGAAGGGTAACTCCATACCAAAATATCTAACAAAGTTTTTCCAATGTCGGGATGAACTGGGGAGAGTTGGTATAACAGTCGTTGATGATGATTTGGTGAGTTTGGCTCTCCTAGGACTTCCCAAGGGTTGGCACAGTTATCAAGACTCTGTCAATGTAAGGGAAAAATTGCGAGATTGGGAATGACTATGGTCAGAGTTGGTGCAGGAGGAGTTCAGACGGAACAACAGAGATGGGTCTTCATCTAAGAATGAAGATGAAGAGGAATGTGCTTTGGATTCCAAGGTGAGGAAGGGGAAGGGGAAGAAAATCCATTCTAAATCTGAGTCCAAGAATGGCAAGAAGCAGGACGTGTCCAAGGTGAAGTGATTTCACTGACACGAGCATGGGCATTTTGCTACTAACTGTCCATAAAAGAAGAAGAACAAGAAGGATGGAGGATCTACAGCTGGTGAGGCTCTTGCCTCAGAATTTGAGCTTGAATTCTCATTGATCGCATGAATAGTGTCAAGTGCATTGGGATCTATGCAGTATTTGGATAGTGGTGCTTCCTTTCACATGATGGGAGACAAGGAAATTTTTAGTGACTTGGAGGAGAAGGATCTCCAGATGTATATTGAAATGGGTGACGAAGGGCAGTAAAGTGATATCGAGATTGGTACCATTACCTTCCATAGGTAGTCAGGTAAACCCTTTTGATTAAAAGATGTAATGCATGTACCAGGTTTGAATAAAAATTTAGTCTCATTTGAAATGTTGGAGGATAGAGGTTATGATGTTGTTTTTAGTGAAGCAAAATATTTCCAGTGACATAAAAAAACAGGACAAGCCAAAAGGATAGGTATTCGAGTTAAGAATATATACAAGCTGGAGGTAGATGGCTGCGCAAAAATGATGGGCAAGGAAGATCAAGTGGTAAGCCAGGATGAGGGTGAATTATGGCACAGAAGATTGGGCCATCTTCACCATGGAGCCTTGAAATTCATGCAGCAGATTCCTACTAGTCTTCCCAGGGGTACACTTGCGCATTCAGACACATATGTAAAGGTCACCTTTCCTAAGATGGAGAACCGAGCTTTGGGTATCCTTGAGAAAGTTCACACAAACGCGTGTGGACCATTCTCTATTGCTTCGACAGCAAAACATAAGTACTATGTAATATTTGTTGATGAATTTTCTCATAAGTGCTGGATCTTCTTCATGCAGAACAAAGATCAGACATTCTCTAAGTTCTTGGAGTTTAAGGCACTAGAGGAGAAAGAGTCAAGAAAGCAAGTGAAGGCTTTAGGAGCGGTAATGGTGGAGAATACATCTCTAATGAATTCAAGAACTTCTGCAGCAAAGAAGGAATTTTAAGAGAACTCATAGCACCTCATAACCCACAGCAGAATGGGGTCGCGGAGAGAAAGAACAAAAATATTGTTGGTGCAGCATGAGCGATATTGCATAATCAACGCCTACTAATGCATCTATGGGAAAAAACATGCAACACATCGATACATGTGCAGAATCGTTGTCCTCATAGGATACTTGGCATGAGTACACCTGAAGAGGCTTTCACTGGTAAGAAACTTGATGTTTCATACTTTAAGGTTTTTGGCTCATCTGTTTATGTGCATGTGACCAAGGATGCTAGGAAGAAGCTGGAACTGACAACTGAGATCGGGATTTTTGTGGGGTACACTGAAACACCCCATAATTGTCGAATTTATTTTCGAAACAACAGAATGACTATTCTGTGATGGGATATAAAATTTGATGAGGAGAAAGCCATGCGTTTTTCCCTTGAGAAGGAGCTAGACTTGCATGTAGAGGAGGAACTATTGGTTCCCAAGGATGAGTCTCAAGATGTGGATCAGCCACATGAGGAGGTTCATGGAGTGGAGGAAAACACTTATGCGGAGTCATCCATCAGAAATGGCTGAAGGTGCACCATGCACTAGTACAAAATGGCTAATTTTTTACTAAAAAAATGACTAAAATTTTCATATAAATGACCATTTTTCAGTCGGTGACCAATAGTAGCTAGTTTATAGTATCTTATAATGCGGCCAACTTTTACTCGTTTTTAGCTTAGTCATTAATTGGTTGTCTCAATTTGGTCATCTAGTAGTATATTTAGTCATTAATTGTTCCAATTAATGACCAAATATATACCATATGATTACCCAAGAAATCCAATTAATGACCAAAATGTTGGCCGTGTTATAAGATACTGTAAATTAGCTACTAATAGTCATATATATGTAAATTTTAGTCATCCTTTGAAACCAATTAATGACTAAAGAAATATGACTAAATTTTAGTCGTGTTATAAGATACTTTAAATTAGTTACTACTAGTCGTATATATGCAAAATTTAGTCATCAATTTTAATAAAAAACTTATCATTTGTAGTAGTCATTTATCTTTTTTTGGTAGTTTCAAATTCATTATATAAAAAACCGATTTAGTCATTTCTATTCATTTCGTTTAATTTCATTCATAATCATTACAAACAACTAATTTAGTCATATATTCATTTTATTTGTGTTCATCATTAATCAATATAAAATACTAATTTAGTAGTTTTAGATTGATTTTATATGTTCATTATTAATCAACATAAACTAATTAGTATGATTTTGCAACTACATTTAAAAAAAAATGTCATACAATGTGCATGTTCATCTAATATGATAACGCAAAGTTACATATGTTAATTACAAGACTAAATTATATAAAGTGCAAATAAAAATAATTTTAACCACAAATTTTATTATGTAAAATGTCAAGTATTACAATATGAGTTTCCAACTTAATATTGGTTGGACTACAATTTACACATGAAATATTGTTTCATCATTTCAAAACATCACTGTTGTTTTGCAAAGGCATTACAAGTGAATTCACCAACTCTGAAGACTTCACCATCAGTCTCTATGTGTGTGTCTTATGCAAGATATTGGCTCTAAGGTTATTCACTAAACCTGTTCTCTTCTCTCCCTCATTTTGCATTCATCGCTTTAGTGTTACTATTCTCCTCTTTCTTCAATTCCCGCTTTTTACCATCAACATTGAATTCCTCTCCTGAAAATGAAATAAGATACAATGCAAAGTATAAGAAATGAAAGACGATGATAATATAATATAAACTAAAGTAGACTATAAAGGATTTATACGATAGATACCTCACCATCAACAATGTCAATGTCATTTCCCCCCATGAAAGCAAGAAACTCGAACAAGTTTTCTTTAGTTGGGGACTGTATAAACAAATAAAATAAAACATCGCCGTAGAAAATAACACCTTAATAACTTCGTTATATTCAACTTTTAGAGAAATCTTAGGCATAATCATGGCAACTAAGTTACATGTTAAAAAGCTCAGGTTGTAAATAACTTGTTAAAAACAATAATTTGAGGTGTGTTGTTTAACCCTTGTCGTTTTATTTGCAAAAACATTTCATTCTCTAACACGTGAACTTGGTCAAGTATATAGACAATATGTGCTCAAATAACAAGATGAAAGTAAACTTTTTTAATAGTCATGAAAATATTTTAACACAAAACAATTAAAAGGATTTCAATTAATATCATGTAATACTAAACTCATCTTCAATTTTTGGATTTTTTTTAAATGGACATGATACCAAGTATTTTAAATTTCATAGTTAAAAGAAAAAAATATCAGAGTATATCATGAAATGAACATTGAAATTATAAGAAATTTGTTTACCTATCCACCAATGTCTTGTCTAGCATTCCTAAAACACTTTCTTGCCCAAAATAACCATGAGGTGAAAGAATCACAACATTAAAAACCATAGTAATCCCTATTAGAAATGTTTCCAAAGTTGATGGCTCAGGTTCCTAAAGAATCTCCGTCAACAGATGAATCATATCCAAGACATGCTTTGCATTGTCTTGCCATCCTTTTTCCAATCCCATTTCCTGTAACCTGTTCACACCAGAGTCAAGTAACAATCAAACGAAGGCATTGATATATTTTTTTATCTTTTATATCTATAAAATTTGAATATGATTTGTTTCAGGAACATATTAATTCATATTTAAAGTCTTCCTATCACTAGAAGGTATCAATCAAGTAGTACATCAAAAAAATTGACTTTAATGAGGTCCTCAAACAATTCCTACAATACAATTTTTTTCTTGCTGTGATATCTCGGATAGAAAAAATAACATATCTACAAAATAAAAATCCATATATTATTTGTGTTAAAACTCTGTATATCGTGTATTCATAAGTATCTTTTTAAGATGTTCTTCTGCATTTACCAAAGTAGATTGTAACTTGGTTAAACTCTATATCCTTTCACTCAACATCAATTTCTGCAAGATAAATGTCACACATTATTCTTTTCCATTGCTCAACATGCTACAAATGATAAATTGAAAGTCACATAAAACCAAGAGAAAATCATTTTTTCTAACCAAAACAAACAATCAAATAGTGCCTCTAATAAAACTTCACACCTCAGAAATTACTCTGCCACGTGCATTGGATAAAGCTAGGATTCTTTGAACCATCTTTAGGTCATACTTAATGGGATATTTGTATGTTTACTGTGATTAAAATTTGTTGTTAAAAGAAATATATAAATCTAGGTTATTATCAGTATAATTCAAGTATAATTCAAAAAAACAATAACGACATTGCAAGGTAGTGGAGAGAGAAACATATTCATAATTAGTATTCTCTATTTTAGTTTGATTTGAATTGATTTTGTATTTGAATATATAATTTTATATAAATAAATGAAATAGAAAGATGAGAATCAAAATAGCCCATATAATCCCAAACCTTCCTTTCCTGGTTAATACCTATCTCCTAGCCTTGCTAAAATAATGTGCTTTAAATTATTCAAAGATTAGATTGAATTTGCTACAAAAAAAATTGTGGTCATTGTGATGTTAATTATAAGCTCCAAAAAGAAAGTTTTCAATTGAGTTTATCTCTGGTGGTTGTAAGAAATGATCGTTATACTTGCAACCCAGTTTAAATTTACATAAGTGACGTGTTGAGCTCATAACAAGCATATTGGAATAATGACATTGAAGCTTGTTTTTGACTGCGTTTCAGTAAGGTAAATACTTTGGTTTCCATTCTTTCTAATTCACTCCAAAAACAATTGGCCAATTTCTACATAAGTATTACATGCAAGATCTAGGTCATTTAGGCTCTATCCAGATAACAGGCAGGTTTCATATCTAGAAGTTCCTTTCCACATGCAAAGGAATCAATCAACATTTACAAAGGTGTTTCAACTGTAAAAAGGAAGAGCACATGGGCATCTCGAGGTCTGCTATGTTTTCAAGGTAGGATAATCTACAAATTTATATCAGCAAAAAATGTTATTCTAAATTTTCATTAATTCTGAAGAGCTTTCATATCATAAGTTGATCTTCCTTGGTGGAAGTGTTCCCTCCCTACTATCTGTTGAAACTTTGAGTTGCAGAGAACCAAATTCTCTTCTACATGTCTGCTTGATACGGTGTCCACCTCTTGGTTGTACTCACTATAGATGTGATGTTTGTCACAAAGTTTGCCAAACTTCAGCCTTAAGGTTTAAATTCATTGAACCTAAAAACAATTGAGTTTCATTGAATATCATGTCCATTGATTGAGTCCACAACTCAAGATTGTAACCTCATGTCACATCTCAAGCATGCAATATTTCCTTAGATTTTTTGTGTCTGTCGTAATTTGTTTTTTCTTATTAATGTTTATGTATTACTATTTTAGGTTATATTTCATTTTAAAATAATTTATTGTAATTGAATGCTCCTCTTATTTTTGGATCCATACACCAACTGGATGACCAATTTGGAATATATAACTTCTAAATCCTTATTCTCTTGCCAAAGTCATCAAAATAGTGGTATCCTTTACTTTTGTGAAGTTTTTGGTTGCTTCCTGGATTTGGTGTCTCCCTCTTGGTTGTACTCTCGGTAGATGTGATGGAATCAAACAGAGGTATGGTTACCAGATAATTCTTTGTAATTGAATGCATATTTGATTTTTGGATCCCTGCATCCAGTTAATGACAAATTTGGAATCCACATAAATATATAAATTTCTCAACCCTTCTCCCCACCAAACTCATCTAAAATAGTGGAAACCTTTATTTTTTCACAGCACCTAATCCACATTTAAAAGAAATATGGTTAGAATTTATGATGATCAGGATTGCCCTAGTCATTTTGAGTGGTAGCTCTTTTAATGCACTGTCAAGGAAACCATGTGGTGAGCTCGTGGAGATTTCTGGTTTTGTTGGTCTTTATATTTTTTCTCGGGCATTTTTGACTAGCTGAGGTAGGTTCAATCTATTTAAGGAAGATTCCAAGAGATGAGACTAATGTATCTGGAATCAAGGAATAAAGATTTATGATCCAAAGATCCCAGATAATAAATGTTGGCAAGGAGTAGTGAACCTTCTATAACTTTTTATTTTTCTTCCAATATTCATGGCTTCTTTGATGATTTCTCCTTCCCAGCATTATTTCCCCACATTAAGATATTTCGAGCCAATTCACACTTCTTTGTGAAATGACACTTAATAAAATATGTCAGATACACTTTCATAGTTTTCTTTGCACATGCTACAAATGATTGGGCATTTCTAGGACCTCTTTATATGTTTTCCCATGTAATATTTTTGGTATTAAAACTAGCCATGGGAAGATTCTGGTTCTAAGAGTATCTTGGAGCTTCCAAATGAGATACAAGTTTCAAGGTTCTAGGAATTCAGTGAATGAAATTTTGATTTGTAACCCAAGTTTATCTTGTAGTTTCCAGCCTCATTATTTTCTAACCATATTAGATGGTCAAGGTTCCCATTTGACCTAATAGAGGTAGTTTTGAGTGCTCCTATGAAATATTCCATTTCATTTCCATGTAAATAGACTGATATCTATTTCATTCTTCCATCACGATTCTTGAATGCCTCGATTTTTGAATGGGGAGTCGTAACCATTACTTAGAAGTTAGAAGATGTGTTTTGAGCATAGCATGTCTAAAATAAATCTTGATAGATTTGGAGCATGTCCCTCTATCCATGAGTAATACCAACACTAACCTTATACCCATTCCTAATCAGCAAAGCTAAGTGTTGTTTTATGAGAGGGAAGTCCTAAACTAAGTGTTTCCACCATTGAGCCTCCTCTTACTATCTTCCTTGGGTTTTTGATCTGATATTTTGTACTATGTGGGAATAATTATTTGTTCTTCACTAATTTTTCTGCATACATTTTGTGGAGAATATTCCACACACACTTTATTATCAGAGCCTTGGAAAATAGGCCTCTATTCCTACATAAGGATTACATGAATGATCTAGGCCATTTAGGCTCCATCCAGATAATATTTTTCCTATCTCGAAGTGTGTTTCCACATGAAAAGGAATCAATCAGAATTCACAAAGATGTTTCAACTGTAAAAAAGAAGAGCACATGAGCATCTTGAGGGTTGCTCTCTTTTCAAGGTAGGAGAATCCACAAACTGATATCAACAAAACAAATTATTCTACATTTTCATTCAATGCCAAAAGGGATTTCATATTAGAAGTTGATCAGCCTCGACGGACGTGTTTCCTCCCTACTAACTGTTGAAACTTTGAGTTGCAGAGAACCAAGTTCTCTTCTAGATGCTAACTTGATATGGTGTCCACCTCTTGGTTGTACTCACTATAGATGTGATATGTGTCACAAGGTTCACCAAACTTCAACCTTGAGGTTTAAATTCATTGAACCTAAAAAAAATTGAGGTTATTTGAATCTCATGGCCATTGATTAAGTCCACAGCTCAAGCTTGTAACCTCATGTCACATCTCAAGCATGTAATATATCCTTAGAGTTGTCGTATCTGTCATAACATATTTTTTTGTGTTTATTGATGTTGATGTATTACTATTTTATGTTATATTTCATTTTAAACTAATTTCTTGTAATTGAATCCTCCTCTAATTTTTGGATCCCTGCATCAACTAGATGACCAATTTGGAAAATATAAAATTCGAATTCCTTCTTCTCTTTCCAAATTCATAGAAATAGTGGTAACCTTTACTACTATGAAGTTGCTGGTTGTTGCCTGGATTTGGTGTCTGCCTCTTGGTTGCACTCTCGATAGATGTGATGGAATGAGACATAGGTCCGATTACTGGATATTTCTTTGTAATTGAATGCTTCTCTGATTTTTGGATCCCTGCATCCACTTAATGACCAATTTGGAATCCCCATAAATATATAAATTTCTCAACCCTTCTACCAAACTCATAAAAAATAGTGGCAAATTTTATTTCTGCACTGCACCTAATCCAAATTCAAAAGAAATATGGTTAGAATTTATGATGATCAGGATTTCCCTGGTCAGTTTGAGTGATGTCTCTTGTAATGAAATGACAAGGAAACCATATGGTGACCTTGTGGAGATTTCTGGTTTTGTTGGACTTTGTCTTTTTTCTCGGGGCTTTTTGACTAGCCGAGGTAGGTTCCATATATTTAAGGAAGATTCCAAGAGATGAGACTCATGTATATTGAATCAAGGCACAAAACATTGTGAGCCAAAGATCCCAAAGAATAAATGTTGGCAAGGAGTAGTGATCCTTCTATACCTTATTATTTTACTGCCAATATTCCAAGGCTTCTTTGATGATTTCTCCTTCCCAACCTTCTTTCCCCATAGTCAGAGATTTAGAGGCAATTCATACTTCTTGTTGAAATGACACTTAAGAAAATATATCAGACACAATTTCAAAGTTTTCCTTGCTCATGCTAAAAATGCGTGGGCCTTGGCAGGACCTCTTTTATATGTTTTCCCATGTAATATTTTTTGTTATTAGAACTAGCCATAGGAAGATTTTGGCCATAAGCAGATCTTGGAGCTTCCAAATGAGATAGAAGTTTCAAGGTTCTAGGAAGTTAGGGAATGACATTTTGATTTGTAACCCAATTTTATCTTGTAGTTTCTAGCCTACCTCTTGTTCATGTTTCTCCCATGCTTTAGAAATATCACAGACAAATTTGGAGCACACTAGACAAGAAAATCTACTAAAGACAAGCAAACATTTTATAATGGAAAGACACTTAAAACAAAATTAAATATGCACAAAGCTATGACCACAAATGGTTGGAGAAGGTACCATCAATGGGTATATCAGTGAAAGTATATCCAAAGTTATGTGATACTATAAATACATGGAATAGAAACAAGTATAATATGAAATTATAGACAACTAGAAAATCTCAAGAAGTTTTGAGCCAGAGCACAAAATAGGCCAAATATGAAAGTTACCGAAGATGCTCATGAATCTCTTTTAAGAAATGCATGTGAATAGTATGACCACAAGGTAATATGCTGATAACCTTTTTAGAATCGAATAAATACTGCATAGGAGTTAACAAATGAGGGTTCAGATATCCAAATAACTTCAGTCTAAATTATGCTTTAAAAAGAAAACAACAACTACTACACTATGCAGATAAGTATCACCTACCTCAAAACACACAGGGAAGTTGCGGTGCATTTATTTTTCCACACAAGGGTGGAAATCCTTCAAGAGGATAGAGTAACAACATCATAGAAAAAGGTACATGAGAAAATAAAGCATTCTCACACTACAATGAAATCAGGGAAGAAGCATTGATAATTTCAAAAGAAGCTGTGATAATTTGAGAAGTCATAAAGAACATACCACATTTATAACAGTGGAAGAAATTATCCTTGCTGAAAGTTCTAAAAACCAACACAACTAGGTAAAGTCAACTGCAAGAAATACATCTAAATACATTTCACAATATCATAAAATAATACTTTACTTGTGAGCAAGAGACATCGGATGCATAAATAGAAAATCATACCTGCAAATTCCACATCTGTCACAGTGATATTGTAGTTTTGAGTCCTAGAAAACCAAAGTGGAAAGTACAATTAGAGCCAAAATAATATATATCCAAACCATTTTTTTGTAATTTTGTGAGTAAAACTTACTGTTTTCATGAACCAAAACTATTAAACCTGAAAATGCATTAAGAACGTACATCATCATCAAAGAAATTGCATTTTTCAATAGTGAAGACTAGTGTACCTTGAAGACTATTATTACGAATAGAAAAAAACACTAGTGAAGATAGATTTCCTATAGTCAATTCATTATTTCGCAAATCCAAAAACAATAAAGGATTTCCCATATTTGTAAAAGATGGTAAGAGACTGCAAGTGAGATTGTTGCATATTTCCTTTCCAATCTCTCTCTGAGTCAAGGATGTTGCATATTTCCTTTCCAATCTCTCTCTAAGTCAAGGATGTTGCATATTTATCTATGGAGTATTATTATCATTAATGTTCACCAAATTGTCACCAAAATGATTCGACATCATTCTCACGGTGACCATAAATTGTTACTTCATGAGAAGTGTCAGTAAAATGACTATTTCCTTCCCAATCTCTCTCTGAGTGAACGATGTTGTAGAGACATCTTAAGTGCTTGAGATTCCCTCCATTGAAAACACTGAAGCCTATTTATAATAATTGCAACCTGTTATCACCCTAGTAATTCTTAGGTTGTGGGATGAGGATTTTGTAGTTAAGAAAACCGGGGGTAACCAAGAACCTCTTTTAGAATTCAAGATCTAGCCTTCCTGAGTTCCGGAGAGGGATCTCTCCTAAAGATTTAACTTTGTTTATAATTGGATTTTAGGCTAGCTATGAGTGGACAGTGGGACTTATTTTGAAAGTGTGGTGATGCAGGAATTCTGCTAGAAAGCAGATCCCGCATATAAAAACACAACTGCTGACTAAACTCTGAAAATACTCAAAATTTCTATAATAAAATCATGAAAACATTCAGGTCAATTTTACATGGAGGCGAAAAGATCCATACAAATAAACTCCCTTAACTATATAAAAATTTTGTGGCCAGATATTACATTGGGCGGCCTCTTGGCTCTTGGCCCTTTAAATCACTCCTCACTCACTCCACTCTTAACTATCTCAGCTCTTCAACTATTCAAGTGTGTTCTCCTCACAAAAACCACTCATATTTATACATAAATAATGAATTTAATTAACTCCAAAAATCTCTCCACATAATCCTCAACTAAATCTAATTTAAATTCATTTTAGGTGTGGACTCAACAAAGTCCCGTACATAGAATTCCTACTCCCTAATTTTGCTACCTAATTCTATTTTCTCTCATATCATTTTAATTAATAAAAGAATATTTACAAAATCCTCACTTTTATAATTTATCTCCTATTTTATTTAAAAATAACAAATTAGTTAATAAAAAAATTAAAATGTCACACCCCCCTTTATTACATATTGAAAAATGAAAATTGGCCTTGATGCTCCTGCATTAGACTCCCAAGGTTGAAATTAATCATGATCGCCTGATCATGTGTTCGGATATGTGTATGCCTGGATCCCATATCTTGTGCTGCAAATTCCCACTTGTCGCTGCTTCTATCTGTTGTTCTTCTCCAGGTCTCCACACTTTATGCTGCATTGCCCCACTGACTATGCTTTCACAATCTTCTGTTGTCTTTCTTTTGCTGCTTTTTCTTTGTTTTACTGCTGCTGGCCTCTTCTGGGATACTTTCATCATCATCTGCCTCATCAGTTCAATTTCTATGTCTAATAGATTTTCTCCAGCATCTGCAATAAAATCTATACTCACAAAACAATTGTTAGAATAAAAAACATAAGGCTTCAGTGCCCCTTCCGCTGCTGCTGGCAACATTTCAGTATGCTGCTCTGAAATTCCCTCCTCCATCAGCACATCAGTATGCTGATTCAATTTCTCTATGAGACTATCAGTTAGTCCCTCCTCCACATCATCTGTTTGAAAAATGTTTCCCTGTTCTGTGTCTTTCAATAACTTTCCTTGGAAATAGGTCATTTGCTTTTCCAACTCTCTCCTTTGAAGATCTAACTTCCGATATAACTGAACAATCTCAACTGGAGTAGAACTCAGAAATTTTACACAATTTTCCATACCTTCACTTGCTGTTGACCAATAATCAGATGGTTCTTCTTCCCTTGCTTCAATATTCTGCCGAATATTTCCATAAGACCCCTCTGTCTTCATTCCTTCCTGAGATTTGGCTACCTCAGAATCATTCTGAACAAATTTCAGATTCAACTCTTCTTCTTTAACAAACTTCAAAGTTTGTTCAACACCCTGTGATATACCTGTCATCACATACAAATCATTAGTCTTAAAAACATAAGACCTTGTGGACTCACTGAATGCTTCAGTCGACATCTCTCTTTGCTATTGTGAATCCTTCATTTGATTCAGTTCTTCTGTAGATTTCCCTTCTATCTCATCACTACTTCCATTCTCCCTCTAGCAATCTTCCTGAATTTTCTTGGTTTCAACATCATTACATTGTAAAATTTTTTCAGCAATCCCATTAAACAAATACACGTGTTTACCTCCTTGGAATTTTCCTTCAGCATTTCAACTTTGTTCCTTCTCCATAACAGCTTCGACTTGTTGTCTTATCCCAAACAAGAAGTCATTTGTGATTTCTTCCTGTTGTAACCAACCAACACATTCCTTCTCTGAAAGGAATTCTCTACCAGAATTTACCTCGAGAATTTCATTCTCCTTTGTGACAGTTCCATCAGACTGTTCACAGTCTTTCGCATATCCTGCAAACATACATAAACTGTGAGAAAAATTGCAAGGTTTCATAGCCTCACTTTTTCCTCTCGCCATCACCTCTTCATATGCTTCTGAACTATCCCAATAGTTCATGAGATCTTCCTCACTGATCTCGTCACCCAGAAGTTCACCATGTTCTGGGCCACAAATGGAAACATCCATTTTTAACTCAGCCTCTCTGAGTTCTTCACAACTCAAAATCTGCTCGAGCTTCGTCAACTCCTCCATCAACTGTATGTTTACCTGCTTTTCACTTCTTGCGTGTAGCTTCTGCCACTTCACCTTCTTTCTCATGGTCCAACCATGTGTTTGGTTCCTCATATTTTCCTGCAACAACTTCATTAACAATTCAAGGTGAATTGTTATCTCAGCCTTCTCCCACTCATACTCTTCATCAGATCTCCGAAAATGACTATCCACAGTCATCTTCCCCTCCTTTGTGAACTGCATCTGTTCACGTGTGGACTTAATGTAAGCCACTTCCCCGTAATCCTTCACACTTTTCATTCATCAAAATGCAACTTCTCCTGTTGCGCTTGGTTTCTCTTTATCCTGGGACCAATCCCTGGCAACCTCTTGCTACAATTTGCTGCAAACAACACCTTAGCATGCATATGTTATTTGATAGTAACCCAAAGGGCTGCAAACCCACATTCACACTCTCATATGCATATAAAAATTCATTTCAATTTAATGCCCCAATAAAATTTGAAATTTGGCAAACCCGCCAAACCCACAAACACACACTCTCTTCAATTTTCCAAATAAGAATGTACCTCAATTTTCACAATCTGGGCAATCTCAATTTAACATGTGGAAGCTATATTACTTAAACATTGATTATAGAACCATTGGAATATCCATTTCAATTGAAATCGAACCAAAATTAGAATGTTTCCATAAATCAAAAGTTCACATTTCGTCCTCACCTCAAAAGAGCTTGAACCAACATTCGAAGTTTACAAAACTTCATTTAAATGCGCCACGACCAACATATATCCACATCTCCAAATCAAATGTTATGAATATTTACTAAGATTTGGATTTCAAGACCCAATTCAATGGACTCTTCCTTCTCTGGATTAACTCTCAATTGCCAACAACTGTTGTTTCAGACTCATACATCAATGGTGAATAAAAAATTATCGATAAACATTTCATGAAATGCTCACGGCAACACCAACACCAAAGTAATACTTGGTCCCAGAAATTAACACATAGCAATTCAATTTATCATTTACAAGTGAGGCGATACCACCAGTTTAGCGCCTCAAATCCTTCTTTACTTCTCAGTGCTCATTGAAACTTCTGCATTATCGAATTTTTATTTGATTCATAGTTTCACTACCCCAGCATTTTCTCGGCTATTTCTAATTGAACTCTCACACCAGTAATAAATCTGGATTTCAATAACACTTGGGCTCACAATTTAACTTACCATTTTAAACCATATGCTGCTTCAAGGATACAATGCCAGTAATTCTACCTCTTGAATCTCTGCAATCGATTTAGACCCCTCGCGCTTACATTCATTACTCGAGCCCAAAGTTTCAATATATATATGCGCCTTTTACTGTTCGTTTACCAAACTAGATCAACGCCTCACCGCATGCATCTTGTCATTTACATCACACGCATCACAGTTCTGTTCTTCCTGCATTTAATGCTGCAAATCAGATTCATACCACTGGTTCAACTCTGCCTTTCAACGCTCTTGCTCTGCGTTTGACCAGATCTGCTTCACTATTCGATTTCACTTCGTGGTTTCACACAGAAACTCCCACGGCATCACATGGATTTTCAAATGATATTGCCATTTACCAATTTCTGAATTTGAATTTAGATTTCTTTCTACATCATCAATCCTTCACGTTTATATCTGCATTCAACATTATCGATAATTACTACACAATCGAACCTCATCGATTACCTGTACTCCACGCATTCGGTTCATTCCAGCGTTTGTGCAACTCTATCTTCAACGCTTGATTGCTATCAATCACGATTGGTTTCATGCTTTGTGGAATTCGCACCAAATCATCTTCTATCTGCTGGTCCGCACGAACCTGAACCCAATCGACCACTGGCAATGTGATTTTGCCCAATATTTGGACTGCGCCTTCGTGGCATTCAATGATATAATGCGATTTTCATGGATCACACTAGCAATCTGCACCTTCAATAATGCCAACCCCAGCGTTCAAATTTATGTATCAGTAAGATATAAATAAATACTTACAAATTTTTCCAATCTCAATGCTACGGTTCTGTTAACTCGATCTTTTAAAACTGGCCAATTCTCATAAACTTTCTCCCATTGAAAAATACAACTGCTGTATATAACCCATAGATTAAAATCTTCACAGTGTTTGATTTCATTTTAAAGCTTGAACCTGCCATTTTTAATTTACGTCAAGTACGCCCTTAATTCAACGTTCGTATACACCATAGCGCATTTTTTTAAATTCAGTGTTACATCATGAAATATTAACGGAAATAATCCTAAATTCAACATTACATATAATCGACTTATCACAGCAGACAACCCAACACTATTTGAATATTCATGTCGCTTTTCTTCTTGCCACAATTACTCCATTTAGCTTATAATCATACAACATCGGTCACAAATTTTTAACAATGGTTACTTTCAGATACGCTACTAAATGGCGAATGTACAATTACTGGACTTGCTCACCCATTCAGCGATTAATACCAATTGTTTACACTTACAGATTTCATGTGAGACACGCACTGTTAAGAATCATTTGACACAGAACATACTCCTGCGTATCTTCTAGAACTAACACAACTTGGAAATCGGTGACTGTCATCATACTCTTTAGCTTCAGGAAATCATTCACTACTTCAACGCTGATCCGACACTTGCTGAACATTGCAAACTCGACTTTATCAAGCACTGCTTCAATAACCCGGCTCCAGCTCTATTCAACGCACATCTGCTACACCACAAACGCTGTCACACTCGTCCTTATGCCTGTCACCTGCAACATCCCAGATACGCATCCAAGGCATGTGGGAAAATCGAAATTTATTCAGAAAATATATGGACGAAAATAATATTGCATGGCTAATAAGCATTAGCTGCCCCTCTCTGCAATTTCAATAGATACTTCAGATTCTCTCACACAATCTATCCATATATTCAAAACAAATATCCTTTCCTGCTCTGATACCAAAAATGATGCAGGAATTCTGCTAGAAAGCAGATCCCGCATATAAAAACACAACTTCTCACTAAACTCTGGAAATACTCAAAATTTCTATAATAAAATCATGAAAACATTCAGCTCAATTTTACATGGAGGCAAAAAGAGCCATACAAATCAACTCCCTTAACTATATAAAAATTCTGTGGCTAGATATTACATTGGGCGGCCTCTTGGCTCTTGGCCCTTTAAATCACTCCTCACTCACTCCACTCTTAACTATCTTAGCTCTTCAACTATTCAAGTGTGTTATCCTCACAAAAACCACTCATATTTATACATAAATAATGAATTTAGTTCACTCCAAAAATCTCTCCACCTAATCCTCAACTAAATCTAATTTAAATTCATTTTAGGTGTGGACTCAACAAAGTCCCGTACATAGAATTCCTACTCCCTAATTTTGCTACCTAATTCTATTTTCTCTCATATCCTTTTAATTAATAAAATAATATTTACAAAATCCTCACTTTTATAATTTATCTCCTATTTTATTTAAAAATAACAAATTAATTAATAAAACAATTAAAATGTCACACCCCCCTTTATTACATATTGAAAAATGAAAATTGGCCTTGATGCTCCTACATCATGTGGTGGGAATAAAAGGTGTTTCAAGGTAAACCACAGGGGGATCTACCAGACCATTGGGCTATGGAGTCAACTTTCTAGGCAAACAGAGCTAGGAAATAAGGTTAAAAGAGAAAATATACTAAGGGCAGGGTAGATGACCTTCAAAGGGTTTTGAATAGGTTTTTTTGATGGAATGGGTGAAATCTGAACAAAAGGGTAATTAAGAATCCTTAAGTTACAGAAATGAAGATTGAAGGAGGGGATCAAATTGGTACTAAGAGAATTTAAGAATTCTATAGTCTGGTTATCAAGCAGAAAACATAAAAATGAACAACTAGTAAAAAACAGGGAGCTTTTTATCACTAATCCTGTTTAAATTCTCCTAGTTAATCATTAAAGACAGAAACACATTAAAATGAATGTATGGAAACTTTTGAGAGATAAAACAATGAAAACAGGAAAATACTAGACTTATCTGGTCAGCACAAGAATCCTGAATTATGATGTCTTTAATCTCAATTCCAGTCTGATGCTTTACTGATTGACTCACACAAACTTCAATATATCCAGAAAAATGACTATAGTAGTCTTGATAAATTTTATTCCACACTGAATACTTCGAAAGATGAAGTATTTATACAAATAAATTGCTTACAAAATATCTCAAAGTTTGAGAGAATATCTCAAGAAAAAATAGCAATTATTACATAAGAAGAGGGACAGCAGCAAAACAGTTTGCAATTTGTCCTCTTTTACAAGAAAAAATAGAACTGTTTATCCTAATCAAACTAATTTTTTTTTATTAGATGGAAGCGTTGCTGGCAGTTGGGACATTATCTAATAAAATATGACTTGTAGAATACTCCTTTTCACCTTTTGTTCTGATACTCTTCATCTCTGCTTTTCATTGTTTCACTGTTGTAATTGAAAATTAACCAGCAGTAACATTCTTTTTTACTGATACTCTTTGACATCTGATACTCTTTGACCACTGATTTTTCATCTTGATATACTTTTACTACAAATTTTTCATAGTAAATCAGTGAATTCTTGCCATTGCTCTATGCTGGGAATTTTCATGCTCTTTAGCTTCTTGTAACTTTCATCAGCTTCTGTATACTTTGAAAAATTGGGTTTGACTACAAAAATATGTTTGATTTCATTTTGCAAAAAGAACAAGTTTTCAAGATATTCCAAAATGACTTTACCAGTAGGAGACCCTTGAGATAAAGCGTTGTTGACCTGTTCTTTGGCATATGCCCTGATTTTGTTGTCATAATATTTTTGTGGCATTAGCTTCTCATTCAATTCATGAATATCTGGTAAACCTGCTTGTGACAGTACTGTGTATTTGGCCTCAAATCTGGTGATAGCCAAGTTCATATCGTTGCACCTATCCTCCAAATTATTCATCATGTTTCTTTTATTCATGACCTTTTTGATTTGGAGTATACTTTCAGTTCTAACCTGAATTTTTAACTCTTCAAGTTCCTCTCTGTGTTTACTATTCAAAAATGTGATAAGCTTTAAGGCTTTAGCAGGCTTATCAGCCAGTTCTTCTTTGGTCTTCTGTATTTCTATATATGCTCCTTTAAGTAACTCTTTTTGTTCATAAATTATCTTGATTGAGGGCCATTTCAAATGTATTCCCTGAATGATGTTATTCCATAGATAATTCTTAATGTAGGATACCTACTCAGTGATATTTACCTACTGTTGAAGAATCTTAACCTGTTCCTACAATCTGTTGGCCCTCTGTTCATGTCCTTTTGATGTGATTAAGGCATCTCTTTTGGCTGTTTCCAGATTTTTGATGGTGTCTTTTAAACTGATTATCTCTTTATCTTTTATGGACATATCCTCCATAAATTTTATTATGGCAGCTGTTTCCCCTGTTGTATTTACTTGTGATGTTGATGAAGAAGTGGCAAAGATGTCCTTAGAAATAATTGACACTGATGTTGCCAATACTCATTTTGGTGCCAAATGTTCTGCAAATTTTGAGGGAATAGCTGTACTTACAGTTGGAGTAACTGTAGGAATGGAAACTTGCTGAGTTTTCTTCAAATTTTCATTTTCTTGCATAAGAGATTCTATCTGAGTTTCCTTTTTTTTTATCTGGGCTGTCATTTTCAAAACAAGTTGCATATTTTCCTCTTTCTCTGTCTTTTCCTGAAGAACTTCTTTTGTTTGAGGGTGCTCACTCTGTGGTAATTTGAGCTGATTTCTTAAGGCTGTAATATCATCATTCTTCTGTCTTATTAGCTTCTTATCAGCTTCAGTATTAGAAGGATTTGCTCTAGACTCAATTACCAAATATTCTAAGGATTTTATGCTCAAATCCTTAGCATCTAAAGATGTTTTATCCAACTTCATTTGAGTTTGCAAGTTGGATACAGTCTTTTGGAGCATAGTGGCACTCATTGTTTTGCTTACTAATTTTGAATATAACATTTCTGATGCACTCCTGTGAAATTCTATCTGATCTAGCTCATGAATAGTATCAGCATTTACTGCAAATTCTATATTTTTGTAGTCTGAAGCTTATTTTGGATGTGCTACCACTGGTTGGAGAAAAGACATGATCATTTGGTTGGTTGAGTAATCAAATGTAGTTACTAATCTGTCCTTATCTCCTGGTTTTTCTTTAAGAAGTTTAGAATAAACTTCATTTTTTATTTCTTCATTTTTCTCTGCGATTAGCTTGAACCTATTTTGAATATCAGAATCAGTTTCTTCGGTTTTTTTAGAAGAAGAAGAGGGAGCTTCTGTATCCATTTCCATTTCAACTATCTCTTTACCTTTACCTTGTGCTTGTACCTGTTCATTTTGAATTTCTCTGAGATCCTTCTAATACTGAAGCTGCTAAGAAGTTAAACTGAAGTATCTTTTATTTGATACTTCTGATGGCTGGTTAACTGTAACCACCTGTGTACTGTTCAAATTGTCTGTCTGCTCATCCTGATCATCATCAATTAAGTTATTGGCCACCCATTCCAATTGATTGGCATATTTTTCAATAAGTGGCTTAGATTCATGGAGAAATGGGGGCAATTTTCTTTTAATTATGAGATTGCTTATAATATCCTGAGGGTCATAGCTCCAATAAAAACTTTCCTGAAACTCGAATACTGATAGCTTGCTGGATACTTCCTTTAAGGCATCTCTACTATTTACAATGAAAGAGCCAATTTGACTTTTCAATTTAAATTGTGCCTTCTTTTTGGATGCTATAAAATTTATTGCATCAGCATTCAAAATCTGCCTTATGTACTCCAGAGAAAAAATCTCGGTGGTCAAAAACTTTGGCAATTTGTATGGGGCTAAGATTGCACCATATATTCTAATCTCAGTGTGATTTTTGTATAAATACCAATCACCCACTTTATAGTTTTCAGACAACTTTAAAATCCTTTTGATATCTTCATTTATTCTTGGTGGTTCTGCTTTATCCAACAAACTGATAGGAGGTCTGATAAATAGGTCATTGAAATCACTATAACTGTACTTACTACTATTCTTTCTCAGAAGAGAGGTCCAAAATATTACTGATAGTGGTTTTCCTTCCATATCCATCTTCTGTAGTGCAAAGGAAAAATTATCTGCTTGAAAGAACAAGAAGAGATGTAACAGATATGAAGTATATCTGAACACTCCTTCATCAGGAAATTTTATCAGCTGATAATGAATATTATCAGCAATAAATTTGGAAAAGTCAAAAATCAACTCTGGCTGTGTCCAGGCGACAAAGTGGAGAGGGAGACTAAGATAGAAGCATCTATGAATTCATCATTAACATAACCCAAAATAAATGACAGCATGGAAATGACCTATCTGGAGCCTTCTGGAAAATCAAAGGTATCATAAGGAGGATTCACCTTAGGAAGATCGACATGAGTGGGCATGAAGTTCTGGAGAATTTGGAACTTCCTAGGGAAATCTAGGTCTAAATACATCTGGGTCAAGTCCCCAATTGACAATGACACTGCTTGTGGATTATGGCTTAACTGAAGCATTTCATTGATTGATTCAGCAATTATAAAAAATAAAACTTCACTATCTTTGTTAACCATGCACCTTTGATCAGGAATATAATGCATTTGACACATCCTTATAAAATCCTGAGCAGGATGGGTAATGGGAACGATATACTTGGGAAAATTAGAATCCCATACAGGTATGTCATTGGCCACTTTCTTTTTAAATTTATTTGACACCAATTATGTACTTCTAGAAGATAAAATTCAAGGGTGGCATTTACAATTCTGTAATCTAAGTCAATCAAAGGATTACTTTCTTCAGTGGTGATAGGAGGCTACAGAGGTCTGACTACTTTAGTAGAATCAACAGTTAAAACAGGAGTAGGTTTATCAATTCTGGGAGGTTTGGGTTTTGGAAGCTTGTTGGAGGCAGGCTTCTGGGATTTAGGACCTCCAGTTTTGGGGATTACTTTTTTCTTGGTCATTTTAAATGAACAGAGCAAGATTAAATAGTTTGCTAAGTTATTTTTCAGATACCTGGGACAATTGAAGAGTTTTTATGGCAATTTGAGACTCTGGGTAGGGTTTTAAGGTGATAAAATAGGTTTACTGTATGTAGAAGGTCTTCTAGATCAAAGTCAACTGTGAAAATGATCTTGGAATGGCTAAAAATCTGCTAAAATGGAAAATGTGGATTCTGGAGAAATTTTGATAGGGTTTCCCCTATATTTTTAAGGTTTTTACAATTTTTCAGAAGGGTAATTCGGTTTTCTCTAGTAAGAGGTAGTTTAATTGGAATTTGAAGATTATTACAGGTTGGAATGGTGAAAAATACCTATGAAAGGTATGATTTGTGGTCACAAAGAGTTACTAGTCTGCAACAATCTTCAATTCTGTTGAATTTGGCTGGAAAAGGTTGTGGAGATTCTCGAGAACAACTTTTCAGAGTAAAAATGATTTACAGGTTCCGAGGATACTTGAAAATGGCATCAGGAGGCTTTGCAAAAGGTTAGCAATGGCTTCAAAGGTTAATGCGTGAACTTTTTTTCTGAAAATAATGAAAAAACTAAGGCCAAGCCTTAAGTCAAATCATGATAAATCATATTAATTGCAGGCTTAATGGCGGGAGCGGTTTGTGCACTTGAAAGAGAAACCGGAAATGGTTTTCGCATTATTTTTTAGCAGTAAATGGTTTTTTCCTTTTGGAATGCGATCGAATGAAAGGAGGACATGTAGCAAGCGGCGGTTTATCAAAACAAAGTTTTTCGAAAAATATTTTGGGAACTTCATTCGATCACTTTAAAAATGCGAAAAGGAATTTGCATCGTCCAATCTGGCAGAGTGGAGCGAAGGGTCAGGATCTAATGCAGAGTTGTGGGGTAAATGCAGTGGGGCTGGGGCTATTAATCTATACTGTCGATTTAACAAGGGGAGATCAACGGCTGAAATTTGATTCTATAGGAAATGGTGGGGATGGGGAAAAAGGCTTATCAGGTTCAATTTGGGCTGTCGGATCAAAGAGCTGATGATGATCGAATGTGTGTTACTCAACACGATGGGGACGGATGGGAATGAAATAAGTTAATCGCATTTGATGAGGATTGTTATATTTTCGAAGAGAATGATGATCGGACGGTTGAGGTTCAATACCAAAGGGAAAGGAAGACTGAGATGATTCATCACATTCGATGACAACCATCGGATTATAATTGTGAAGATGATCGGATGATTAAAAATGAATCCGATAGCGCTGTGGATATGGGATGGACAAGGGACTTTTGATACATAAAAGGAGTTTATTTGTAGAATGGGGAGGGTTAATAATGATTTAACCAAGGTTGGGTCTTTGGTAAAGGGGTATACATCGGGGAAAATAAATAAGGTTTATTTTGACCTTGGGTTAAGGGAGTCAGTGAAAGGAATATGAACAAAGGATTATTTTATTTGAAGTTTAGTTTAAACTAAACTTCGGGAATCATATTTTTTTTTTTAACACATATAAAGTATGTTTAAAGATTTTTTGAATATTTTTATTATACAGTTAATTAAATCCAGTTGATTTAATAACCATAGAGGGTGGGATATTTATATAATGATATATTTAGCGAAAGGGGTTATAATGTGGGTTTTATTTACACATGTGGGGATAAATAAGTTTGGCTAAAGTTATAATAATGGTTTTTTTTTGTTATTTTATAAAAGGGAATTATATAAAATAGGAAAAGGTTATTCTATAGGGAGTTCTTAAATAAGTTAAGGTTAATATGACAAGGAGACAATGTACACTCAAAACACATCAACATAACTAAGAAAAGTGAAGTTTAAAGGTAGATTTGCATTATAATAACTTTATCACTTCAATCTTAGGATAAAATGTGATTTTGAGGGTTTAATGCTTTCATGTGATTTGGGAAGTTAATCAAATGGGAATTAGAGTATCTTTTAAGTAAAAATGAGGTTTTTACTTATGATTTTCAGGGAAATGAATGCATGAATGGAAAATGATGTGATTTTAAGGATTAATATAGACATTTTCAAATTTCAACTGGTTAGTCATAGAGCCTTGGGTCCGGTCCCAACAGAAGTCAAGGAAATGCCTTGAGCCTTTCTGACTGATAGCTTAGAATGCTTAATGGCTATGGGGAGGGGAAGCTAGTTATTTGCAGCCCTGGTGAATAATATTTACATTGATGCTTCTGATCACCTTCTTCTACCTACCCAAATTAACATGCTAACATTTTTTCTTCCATTTTGATAAGGTGCATTTGTGCTAGCAACCTTTACAACATTTATTCTTTTTGAAATCAGTAAACTAACTACTTCTACACTTATTTCATCCAAGAATCTAGATTAAACTATTGGATTCTTTTATTCTCTACCTAACTATGGAATTTTTCATGGTTAAACTGTATGACAATTCATTATTCTCTATCTACAACATTTGAAATTGAAAAATGATGAGTCAAGATTAAATTGTTCAACTCATCACAGATTATGGCATTTATTGACACTCTGCCATAATCAACTGCAAATGGTAAAAGTAGTGGCATTTATACTTGCACACTTTCATGTTTTATTCATTTTTTTCTTTTTGGGGTATATTATTTTTTCTAAGTCCTTTTATTTTTCTTTTTAGGACTTTTTACCCTCTTTTTGATTTTTTGATTTTTTTACAAAATATGTGAATAAAACTTGCAGAAGGAAAAGTATGTACAGATTTACAAGATTACCAACAGTCAAGTCAAAATTATGAATCCTATATTTATAGGTTACTAACACAACCATCATCTTAACCTCAACCTTGGTAATTATTTTGATTGGTTTAATCTAATGTTGAAATAGAACTGGAAATATTCTCCATTATTGAAGACTCTTACATGAATACAAGCATTTTATATACCACTTCCATTTGCTAATTCTACTACAAAAGGAATAATACGAGTAATGTTGGTTCTTGACATTTATTGTGGCAAAAAATATGAATATGATATGTTATCAGATCCCATCTGAAGCTTTAGTTTTTCATAATTATCTTTACCAGTAGGAGAAACTTTTGAGTTGCTACTGAGCAGCTTGTTCCCCATTTTCTTATTTGAAAATCTCAAACTGCGCTCAAAAAAAGAAATGAAAAATTCACCATTTCTTTAACTAACATGTGAAATGTTATCCAAAGAATGAATATTCAATGATAGCCTAATTGTATCGACCTCTGTTTTTTCAACTCCATCCCTACTAGTGGATTTCTTAGCCACCACGAAAAAAAGTTGAATATTTTCCTTTGATCACATGTAATGAGTTTAGTGTATTACCTTCACAAGAGATGCATCCTAACAAAAATACTTGGCTTCAGATTGTACAATATAGTATATACATACCAACATGAAAGATGCCATAACTGGATCTACTCTATTGCAAATTACAATCATAAATATCAGCTACATGACTTTGTAGAAAGAGGCTACATATGGCCTATATCATTTGATGATTAGAAGGTTGATAAGTTAACAATTTTTGGCAATCCTTTATTGAGTCATTTTAGAACTAAAAAAACTCATGTCATATGCAATATGCTAGATAGAAGATGCCAACATAACATCCTGAAAGCTAAAACTATAGTGTTTCCATGCCATTTTTTGAAGCACAGGTAGCAACAAGAATTATATCTGTTGTATAAGTTTCATCCTTAAATTTCAACCTTAAATGGTTGACAAGGTACCCACTAGTCAAACCAGTTTGTGTAAACTAGCATGGACCTGTTTCAAATAGTTGACACAATATATACATAAGTCACTTTATATATTTAAGGTTATTTGTGTACCATTGAACTAATATTTTTGCTTAATGAGCCTGTTGTGGATATCCACCACCTAACCTATAGGTTTGATTCTCTCTGTAGAATTTTTACAAGAATTCTAACCATCAACAATATTTACTGGAGTTTCACATAAATTTCCACTGTCTACATGTTTAAATGATGAGATAGGTGTTGTCATTACATGACTATCAACACTCAATAAAATGACCTCCAAATTACCATTTTCAACTTTTCTTGAGCCTGAAGTATCTTCCAAAGGTGGAAGATCCATATTTTTGTAATCATAAACACTATTGCCAGAGAGGTGAAAAACATCAGTTTGTGGGGTGTTTCCTACATAGACATATTAAGTGCATGGGATTTCCTCCATTGAGAGCACTGAAGCCTCTATATAACAATCACAACATTGTGTTAACCTCCCCCTTGGCATTTAGATTGAATGGTGCATATTTATCTCTATATTATTGACACAATATCTTATGATAGATGTTTCAAATCACCAATAGACGTTGGGATAGGTATAGAGAACTTGTCACAGAAATTTTGTTAAATATTTGTACTGCTAACTAATTAAAAATAAATGCAGCAATGAAATTGTTCCCCCTACATTATATGCTATTTATTCCAAGACTACATCGTTTAACTCACAACCTATCTAAATTGATGACATGCAACAATATTTCCTTCACAACAGCTTCATCCTAACAAAAATACCTAGCTTCAAATTGCATAATAGAATCTAAACTATGTCTTTGTTTGTTAGAACAAGTTAGTTTTCCAATTGCAGTGATGAAAAGAGGCACATTGCTAACTTTTGGGTCTTTATGCAATGTAGGTTATAGTGGAGATGTTTGGTTTCCTCAACCTTCTCCAAAATATCATCCATGGTGCTAGATGCAAACCATGCCATGACTCCCTATATCTCCGGGACTACAATAGATGCCGAGTTGTCTGATTTTGTCTAATTTCACCCCTTTGTTTCTAGAAATTCTTTAATTGACAAACATACCACATAAATAATTCAATAAGTCAATTATATTGCATCATGTTCCATTGCAAAAAGCTTTAATGTTGTCATTATTTTATCATTTTTGTCATATTTGTAAGCAGAAAATAAGAATCATAAAAAAATACAAATATATTATTGAGAGTTTTCTGACTAATTGTCCCTGGCCCAAACCCTATTATGGTTTTTCGTGCATAGAGAGCTATGCATGCTGATAGCCACATAGACAAGGAGCAGAATTAATATTGAGCTAAGGGATGAGCTCTTATTCCTGTGGCACAGAGCGCGGAATTTCAATGTTTAGGAAGTTGGGGCAAGTATAGATATTTTTTTGGTCATAATTTGGGGGTTGTTGTTAGTGACTTGGTATCACAGGAAATGAATTACATTCTACTTTTCATTACATGCACTTATGGTTTCTTGCCTTTATGTGGATAGTGTTGATGATTTCATGTGGAATCCTACAGGGAAAATATTTGATTGCAGATGTTATGTAAGTTCTACACCTACTCCTTACTATTCACAAGAAACAAACATGAAAAAATGTAATAAACTATATGAAATATGTGATCTATTAATAGACAAATTGTGACTACAAGTATGTACAAAAGAGGTGCGAGTATTGATTGTTGAGCTGAATGAGATTTTGGCTGGTGATATTGGAGATGAAGGCGGTCTTTGGAAAAATAAAAGTTGTAATCACAATCTTGAGTGCTTTTGTATTTTAAATATGCTTCAAAATTCAATTGATAAAAAATTTAGAGTGCATAGAACATGTTATAGAAAAATATGGACATCAAAAAGGTTGTATCCATAGAAAGTGACAAAGGGAAGAAAACATAAAGTACAAGAATTAAAACAAGAGATCCAAGAACCTGCAAAGCACATATAAGGTTTGCACAGGGTTTCACCTATGCAAACAAAAAAAATACCCTTTCCAAGACCACAGACGCTCATGTAAGAGCGGTGAGAACCTAGTATAAACCTAGAAGGAAATCATGCCTTCATAAGTACTCAGGCATCATGCAAGGGAGCAACACATAATTGGTCAGGAAAAATAAAAATATCCATGACTCATAATGGAACAATACATGCTTATTCAGGAATAATTCCATCGCTCCTGAACTGTCACACAAGTGTGCATGGAAAAACATGTTGAAGGCATAAAAAGATATGATATTTCCAACTAAATCTAAAAACCACGACCATGACAAACCACAGCAAGGAAACCACAGTATGGGAGCTGGGAAAATGGTTAATGATCAATGCATCATAAAAAATAACATATAAAGGTGAAACTGATCACTGCCAAAGCAATTGGGATGAAATTGAATGCAAAGGGTGTCATGGGAAAAAAATGTGACATTAAATAGCATGCATAGCTTTTGATCATGAGTATATGTAACAGAGGCATAAGGACCAAATTGGAAGAGATTTACATCTACAGTGAGTCAAAGACTGAAAGGATGCATTTTGGAATAGTATGAATCCTTAACTTCCAAAACACAACAACTTCGAAAATCTGGAGTTCTGCTTAGAAAGAGATCAATTTCACAGTTGATTTTTCTGCAAACACAATTTGTTAAAAAATAAATGTAGTTAAAAACAAAAATCAACCTTTTAACTTATCAAATATCAGGATTAAGACTAGATCCCCATTCTAAATTCGCCCTTCATCCAAATTATTACCATCAATTGGGTCAGCATAGATTGAATTAAGACCAGATCCCCATTCTAAATTCATCCTTCATCCAAATTGAGTCATCAGAGATCAATTTTAGAGTTTAGTTCTAGGTAGGCATGATAAAAAAAAAGAAATGGAGTCAAAAATCGACCTTTCAAAACTCATCAAAAATCAGAATTAAGACTAGATCCCCATTGTAAATTGAACCTTCATCCAATTTATTACCACCAAAAATCTGAAGCTGTAACCCCATTTTATGAAGTATATTAATAAGAAATTTCAAAGAAACGAGCTCAATAGAACTGTCAGATTCCTCTCCCAATCTGGCCTTGACCCTGAAAAAGTGGGTGTTATTTTAAAAAATATATAATGCCACCCACTTTACATTTGGGAAGAGATCCTTGGCTTGCTCTGTCAAAATCGTAAAAAGGATGCCTCTCTGGAATTTCTTTGGGATGAGTTATATAAATAGAAAATATAAATCTATGCCGGGAAACACACTAGAAAGGTGGGATGAATCTCCCTTCAAAAGCGTCAACATTCCTTGCAAACCAAATTCCCAATGATACAATCAAGAGTAAAGCTTTGAAATATTATTAAATATGGCTTCTACTATCACTATGTAAAACATACTGCTTTAGTTTTTCCTTGCCCATCATCTCCTAGCTATATTAGGCTATCCATTCCAGCCCACAATGGGGAGGAATATGAGCAATATGATCTCCTATAGCTTCCTCATCCAGCTTGTATAAAGTACATCAACGTGGTCCATGCCCAATCCTCTTCTATACCATGGATTACTTACATAGAGCAAGGCCTTGTTCTTTATGGAAAGCCATATGAAGATACTTGCTTCAAGCTTTTCATTAGGACTTGATTTTCCAAAGTGTTTTCCACTTCCATTAGATTCCATCAGGAAGTTTCCACCACCATTAGATTCCATCAGGAATATCTGTTAACAAACATTGCATCGGATTGAAACTGAGTCTGGGGGAAGAGAATCACCAGTCCAGCTCATCCTTTGTCTCCTTGAGTCGAACATGAATCACTTTTAGTCAACCTGTGTAAGCCTCCCACTTCTCTCCTTCATTCCCTCCCAGCTCTGGAAGGTTTTCCCTGCTCCTTTTCATTCACTTATAGCTCTAGAGGTTTTCCTTTTTCCACTTTTGTTACCAAAAGGTAGTGTTTTATGGAGAGGTAGCATGAGCTAGGTAGAAGTAAAATTTCCCTCACAGTTTGTAGATCAGATGAAGGCACAAATTTTCTTTTAAAATCCTCTTCATTTGTGAGCAATGCTCCAAGTTCAATGTATTGGATCCACATAGTGATCAAGAATTAGAAAGAACTATCCATCTTTGCCCATAGAACCATAAATAATGTAAATTTGAATGTACAAAACATAAATGAAAACCATACACAAGAAATATTCCATGTTAGGATGTGGTTCAATACAGGTAATGAAATTTGTCCAAAAATATATTGCTAACTCACTACAGAGGATTCAATCAGATAATTTCGATGAGAAAGTAAAATTAAATTGCATCAACATAGTTAAAAATCATAATATCATATTTTGGTTATTTGCAAGAAAATATACATTAGTGAGTAACTTTTGACTGCCCTTATCTCACATTTCTTAATTTTATAGTCTATGGAGCAACATAAAATACTGACAGATGATCTGTAAAGCTTGAAGAGTTGTTACAACACCAATCAACCCTTTCTAAGGTAAGTTTTCATGGACTAAAGGGAAATGCTAATGAATGTTTCTATTTAGCCACTGTATCAAACAAAGAAAAGAATCAACCAAACCTAAAGTGTAAAATGCAACAATGGGCACCGCAGAAAGCTATAGGACAAGACTCATGGTCCAAACAATATAAGATCCCGTCCCATTAAGTGGCCTGCGGCAAGAAAGCCAATGGGAGCTCGAACCACAATATGACATTTGCAGGTGAATGTAGAACACAGTCCCCAACAGAAAGTTCCCATACTTTAGACATATCAAAGACATATTTGGAGCACGCTGAACAAGAAAATATACAAAATACAAGCAAACATTTTAGAATGGCAAGACACTTAAAATAAAATTAAAGTTGTGCCAAGTTGTGACCACATATGGCTAGAGAAGGTACCATCAATGGGTATATCAGTGCAAGTATATCTATATTTGTGTGATACTATAAATAGATGGAATAGAAACGAGTATAATATGAAATTATAGACAGCTGGAAAATCTCAAGAGGTTGTGAGCAAGAGCACAAAACATTCCACATATGAAACTTACCGAAGATGCTCATGCATCTCTTTTAAGAAATGCATGTGAATAGTATGACCACAAGGCAATACGTTGATAACCTTTGTAGAATCGAATAAATAATGCATAGGAGTCAACAAACGAGGGTTCAGATATCCAACTAACTTTAGTCTAAATTATGCTTTAAAAGGAAAACTACAATTATTACACTATGTAGATAAGTATGACCTACCTCAACACACACAGGGTAGTTGTGGTGCATTTCTTTTTCCACACAAGGGTGGAAATCCTTCAAGAGGATAGAGTAGCAACATATCAGAAAAAGGTACATGAGAAAATAAATAATTCTTGCACTACAATGAAATCAATGAAGAAGCGGGGATAAATTGAGAAGAAGTAGTGATAATTTGAGAAGTCATAAAGAACATACCACATTTATAATGGTGGAAGAAATTATCCTTGCCGCCGGTTCTGAAAACCAGCACAAATAACTAAATTCAACTGCAAGAAATACATCTAAATACATTTCACAATAGCATGAAAGATTACTTTAGTATGGAGCAAGAGACATCATATGCTTAAATAGAAAATCATACCTACACACTCCACATCCAGCAGAGTGGTATTGCTATTTTGAGTCCTAGAAAACCAAAGTTGAAAGCACAATTAGAACCAAAAGCGTATACATCCAAACCATTTTTTTATAGTTTTGTGAGTAAAACTCTTTGTTTTCATGAAGAAAAACTATTAAACCTGAAAAGGCATTAAGAACGTACATCGTCATCAAATAAATTGCATTTTTCACTAGTGAAGACTAGTGTACCTTGAAGATTATTATTACGAACAGAAAAAAACATTAGTGAATATAGATTTCCTATAGTCAATTTGTTATTGTTGAAATCCAAAAACAATAAAGGATTGCCCAGATTTGGAAAAGATGGTAAGAGACTGCCAGTGATATTGTTGTATATTTCATTTCCAATCTCTCTTTGCGTCAACTTTCAAGGATGTTGTATATTGCTCTATGGAGTATTATTATCATTAGTGTTTACCAAACTATCACCAAAATGAGTTGAAATCATTCTCACTATGACCCTAAATTTTTACTTCACGAGAAGTGTCAGTAAAATGAATATTACCTTACCAATCTCTCTGTGAGTAAACGATGTTGCAGAGACATCTTAAGTGCCTGAGATTCCGTCCACTGAAAACACTGAAGACTCTTTATAATAATTGAAACCATTATGTTAACCTCCACCTTGGTATTTAGTTTGACTGGTTGAATCTAATGTTGCAATAACACTGGAAATAGTCTCCATTACTGAAGACTCTTAAGTGAATACAAGCATTTTGTATACCACCTCCATTTGCTAACTCTACTACAAAAGGAATAATACGAGGAGTATTGTTGGTTCTTGGCATTTCTTGTTGCAAAAAAGATGAATCCTCAATGTTATCAGATCCCATCTGAAGCTTTACTTCTGGCATAATTATCTTCACTAGTAGGAGAAAATTTTTAGTTGCTACTTAGCAACTTGTTCCCCATTTTCTTATGTGAAAATCTCAAACTGTGCTAAAAAAAAGAAATGAAAAATTCACCATTTCTTTAACTAACATGTGAAATTCTATCCAAAGAATGAATATTCAATGATATCCTAATTGTATCAACCTATGTTTTGTTAACTCCATCCCTACTAGTGGATTTCTCAGCCACCCCACTAAAAAAAGTTGAATATTTAGCCTTTGATCACACGTATTGAGTTTTGTGTATTGTCTTCACACTAGATGCATACTAACAAAAATACTTGGCTTCAAAATGCACAATATAGTATATACATACCAACATGAAAGATTCCAAAACTTGATATACTCTGTTGCAACTTACAATTAGAAATATTAGTTACATGACTTTGTAGAAAGAGGATACATATGGCCTATATCATTTGATGATTATAAGGTTGATAAGTTAACAATTTTTGGTAATCCTTTATCGAGCCATTTTAGAACTGAACAAACTCATGTCACATGAAATATGCTCGATAGAAGATGCTGATATAAAATCCTTAAAGCTAAAACTATAGTGTGTCCATGCCATTTTTTGAAGCACAAGCAGCAACAAGAATTATATCTACGTTTTATAAGTTTCATCCTTAAATTTGAACATAAAATGGTTGAAAAGGTACCCACTAGTCAACGCAGTGTGTGTAAACTAGCATGGACCTATTTCAGAGAGTTGACAAAATATATACATAAGTCACTTTATATATTTAAGGCTATTTGCGTACCACTGAACTGATCTTTCTTCCTAATGAACTTCCTTTGGATATCCACCACCTAGCCTATAGGTTTGATCCTCTCTCTATATTCTTTAGAAGAATCCTGACCATCAACAATATTTACTTTAGTTTCACATAAATTGGCAATCTTTACATGCTTAAATGATGAGATAGGTGCTTTCATTACATGACCATCCACACTCAACAGAATGATCTCCAGATTACCATTTTCAACTTTTCTTGAGCCTGAAGTATTTTCCAAAGGTGGAAGATCCATATTTTTTTAATCATAAACAATATTTCCAGAGAGTTTCAAAGCATCAGTTTGTGTGGTGTTTCCTGCAGAGACATATTAAGTGCTTGGGATTTCCTCCATTGAGAGCACTGAAACCTCTCTATAACAATCACAACCATTGTGTTAACCTGGACATTGGAATTTAGTTTGACTAGTGCATATTTCTCTTTGGAGTGTTGACACAATTTATTATGATAGATGTTTCAAATCACCAATAGATGCTGGGATAGGTATAGAGAACTTGTCATGGAAATGTTGCTGAGTATTTGTACTGCTAACCAATGAACAATAAATGAAACAATAAAATTGTTCCCCCTGCATTATATGATATTTATTCCAAGTCTACATCGTTTAACTCACAAACTGTCTAAATTGATGACATGAAGCAATATCTCCTTCACGAAAGCTACATCCTAACAAAAACACCTGGCTTCACATTGCACAATAGAATAAAAAATATGTCTTTGTTTGTTAGAACAAGTTATTTTTCCAATTTCAGTGATGGAAACATTCACATTTCTAGCTTTTGGGATTTTCTACAATGCATGTTATAGTGGAGATGTTTGGTTTCGTCAAACTACTCCAAAATATCATCCATGGTGCTAGATTCCAACCATGCCATGACTCCCCATATCTCTAGGACTACAATAGATGCCCATGTGTTTGATTTTCTCTAATTGTACCCCTCTGTTTCTATCAATTGATTTAACTGATAAACATACATCATAAATCATTCAAAATAGTAAATTATATTGCATCATGGTCCATTGCACAAAGATTTAATGTTTACATTAGTTTATCATTTTTTTCATCTTTGTAAGAAGAAAATAAGAATCATAAAAAAATACAAAGATATTCTTCAGAGTTTTCTGACTAATTTTCCCTGGCTCGAACCCTAATAGGGTTTTCCCTACATAGAGATCTATGCATGTTGATAGCCACACAGACAAGCAACATAATTGATATTGGGCTGAGAGATGAGCTCTTATTCCTATGGCACATGTCATGAGATTGTGTTTTTGTCAATGTTTAGGAAGTTGGGGCAATTATAGATATATTTTTCATCATAATTTGGGGGTTGTTGTTGGTGACTTGGTATCACAGGAAATGACTTGCATTCTTACTTTTCATTACTTGCACTTCTGGGATTCTTTCCTTTATGCGGACGGTGTTGAGGATTTCATGTGGAATTCTACAAGGAAAGTATTTAATTGCAGGTTTTATGTAATTTTCCCACCTACTCCTTACTGTTCACAAGAAACAAACACTTAAAAATGTAATAAATTATATGAAAGATGTGAACTATAATAGAAATATTGTGGCTACAAGTATGTGTAGAAGAGCTGTGAGTATTGATTGCTGAGCTGAATGAGATTTTGGTGGGTGATATTGGAGATGAAGATGGTATTTGGAAAAATAAAAATTGTAATCTTAACCTGGAGTGCTTTTTTATTTGAAATATGCTTCAAAATTCAATTGATACAAAACTTAGAGTGCATAGAGCATGTTACAGAAAAATATGGACATTAGAAATGTTGTATCCATAGAAAGTGAAAAAGGGCAGAAAACATAAAGTCCAAGAATGAAAACAAGAGATCCAAGGACCTGCAAACCAATAGAAGGTTTGGACAGGGTCACACATATGCAAACAAAAAAAAATACCCTTTCCAAGATCACAAACACTCATGCAAGAGCCTGGTATAAACCCAAAATGAAATCATGCCTTCATAAGTACCCAGGCATCATGCAAGGGAGAAACAAATACCTGGTTAGGAAAGATCAAATATCCATGACTCGTAAGGGAACAACACATGCTTGGTCAGGAAGAATTCCATCGCTCATGCATTGCCACACAAATGTGCATGGAAAAACATGCTGAAAGCATAAACAAATCTAAGATTGCTAGCTAACCCTAAAAAACCATGGACATGAAAAACCACAGTAAGGCAACCATAGTATGGAAGTTGGTAAAATGGTTAATGATCAATGCATTATAAAAAATAACATATAAAGTTGAAACCTGATCACTGACAAAGCAACTTGGATGCAACTTAATACCAAGGGTGTCATGGGCAAAACATGTGCCATTAAATAATATCTAGAGCTTTAAACCATGAGTATATGTAACATAGGCATAAGGACCAAATTGGAATAAATTTACAACTATATTTAGTCAAAGACTGAAAGGATGCATTCTAATATAATATGCATCCTTAACTTCCAAAACAAAACAACTTCAAAAATCTGCAGTCTTGCTTAGAAAGAGATCAATTTCATAGTTGAGTTTTCTGCAAACATGATTTTTTAAAAAGGAAAAACAAAAATCGACCTTTTAACTTATCAAATATCGGGATTAAGAATAGATCCCCATTCTAAATTCACCCTTCATCCAAATTATTACCATTAATTGAGTCAGTAGAGATCGAATTAAGACCAGATCCCCATTCTAAATTCATCCTTCATCCAAATTATTACATCCAATTGAGTCACCAGAGATCAATTTTAGAGTTGCGTTCTCTATATGCATGATAAAAAAAATAAATGCTATCATAAATTGCCCTTTTAACTCACCAAAAATCATAATTAATACCAAATCCCCATTGTAAATTCAACCTTCATCCAATTTATTACCACCAAAAATTTGAAGCTCAAACCCCATTTTACGAAGTATATTAATAAGAAATTTCAAAGCAAGAAGCTCGACATAACATTCAAATTACTCTCCCAATCTGGCATTGACCCTGAAAAAGTGGGTGTCATCAAAAAAAAATATAATGCAACCTTATTTACATTTGGGAGGAGATCCTTGGCTTGCTCCATAAAAATCATGAAAAGGCTGCCTCTTTGGCATTGCTTTGGGATGAGTTATATACATAGCAAATATAAATCTACACTGGGAAGCACATTGGAAACGTGGGATGAATATCCCTTCAAAAGCGTCAACATTCCTTGCTAACTAAATTCCCAAGGAGGAAATCAAGAGTAAAGCTTTTAACTATTATTAATATTTCTTCTACTACCACTGTGTAAAACATACTCCTTTAGTTTCGCCTTGCCCATCAACTCCTAGCTGTATCAGGCTATCCATTCCATCGCACACTGGGGAAGAATATGAGCAAGATGATCTCCTATTGTTTCCTCATCTAGCTTGTATAAAGTACATCAACTTGGCCCATGCCCAATCGTCTTCTATACCATGTAGTACTCACACAGAGTAGAGCCTTGTTCTATATGGCCAGCCACATGAAGATCCTTGCTTCATGCTTTCAGTGGGGACTTGATTTTCCAAAGTGGTTTCCAACTCCATTAGGTTCCATCAGGCAGATTTGTTAACAAACATTGCATTGCATTGAAACTGATTCTCGGGGTAGAGAATCACCAGTCTAGCTCATCCTTTGTATCCTTGAGTTGAACATGACTCATTTTTAGTCCACGTGTGTAAGCCTCCCACTGCTCCCCTTCATTCCCTCCAAGCTCTGGAAAGTTTTCCATGCTCCTCTTCATTCGGTTCGAGCTCTAGAGGTTTTCCTTTTTCCACTTTTGTTACCAAAAGGTAGTGTTTTATGGAGAGGCACCCTGAGTTAGATAGAAGAAAAATTTTCTCTCACAGTTTCTAGATTAGGTGAAGGCATAATTTTTCTTTTAAAATCCTCTTCATTTGTCAGCAATGCTCCAATTTCAATTTATTGGATACACATAGTGATCAAGAATTAGAAAGAACTATCCATCTTTGTGCATAAACCATAAATAATGTAAATTTGATGTACAAAACATAAATGCAAACCATACATATGCAATATTCCATTTTTAGGATGTGGTTCAGTACAGGTAATGCAATTTGTCCCAAAATATATTACTAACTCACTACAGAGGAATAACTCCGATAATTTCGATGGGAATGTAAAATTAAATTGCATCAACAGAGTTAAAAATCAGAATCTCATATTTTGGGTATTTGCAAGCAAATATACATCAATGAGGAACTGCTTACTGCTCTTATCTCACATTTCTTACTTTTAAAGTCCGTGGAGCAACATAAAGGACTGATAGATGGTCTATAAATCTCAAAGATTTGTTCTTGCACCAATAAACCCCTTCTAATGTAATTTTTTGTGGACTAAAGAACAATGTCAAACGTTTCTATCTAGCCACTGTATCAAATAAAGAAAATAATCAACCAAACCTGAAGTGTAGATTGCAAAAATGGGCACTACAGAAAGCTACAGGACAAGACTCATGGTCCAAACAATATGAGATCCTAGCCCATTGAGTGGCCTGCAACAAGAAAGCCAATGGGAGCTCGAACCGGCATATTCCATTTGCAGTTGAATTAAAAACACATTCCCCAACAGACTGTGACCCTAAGTGGCATTGTCACAAAGTACAAAGCCCCCAAAAAATTAGAATTTGGTTGCGCTATAATAAAAGGAGTGAAGGTGACACTTAAATTTAAGAGCACAAGAAGTGGTTCTATTGTGGGAACAAGAGGATTAGATACATTGTTGGCATAATTGAATTATGTGACAAACATCAGAAATTTTGATTATTCAAAATCAAAATAAGTCAGGGTTTCGAATATATTGGGGTCATTGCAAGTGTGAAAACAACATATGTAATAATGACAAAGACACATATTGACTTGATTTTCATTGCTATAGTAGATATTTATTTGACCTCCCGGCCCCTCAAAATTTTGAAAATATGAAAATTTAAGAGAGTAAGGTATGGAAGGATACACACCATTCTGTATATGATTTCCTCTGGCCCACTAGTGGTGGCCATTTTGGCCCTCTGCATGGATTTTTGTGATTTTTCCTCAGTCTACTATGTAGTGACCTTCAGGTTGAAAGGGATGTAGTCCTTCAGGTTGAAAAGGGTGCAGTTGTATGTAAGGTGATTCGATCGCAAGGGATAAAAAATAAGAAATTAAGAACAATGGAAACCTTCGATGCATAGATTTTCGATCTAGATACCCATAATTTGTTCCAAATGGAACAAAAAAAATGTGAATGTCTCGTGTAGCCTAGGGAAAGCTTCAAATTCAAATTCTATGAGTCCCTGAAATCTGAAACTACAGTCAGTTCTTGAAGTCAATGACATATATGACATTTATGCGAGTTGGATGTGGGCTATAGGAAAGCTTAAAATTAAAAGCCTACAAGTCCCTGAAATCTGAAAAATTGTGGTAAGTTCCCAAAGTCGAGGACATATATGGATTTTATGGGAGTTGGAGTTGGCATATTGGGTATACAATAAAATTAATGCATAATTTACACATTTGTAGTTGAACCACGAATCTTCTTTCAAAAATACAATTAATTGTGGCAGGAGGCTAGCTTTATTTATTTATTTTATAGTTGTTGTGGCAGGAGGATGGCTTTATTTACTTATTTTATGTAACTTTTAAATAGTTAGTTGTATTCCTTATCATGTGAAATATTTTTTCTATTATGTGAATTTAAAAATATTGATATAATTTATATAATTTTTAAATTTGGTAAATGGAATAAAAATTAATTTAAATGTTTTAAAAAATTCATAGATTTAGTCTTAAATAAAACATAACTAATATAAGAATGGGTAAAATTTTGAACCTCGAGTATGTCTTATAACTGTTTTTTCTTGGTTTAGAGCTCATTTTCTTTGTATGTGAGGAAACAAGCTAAAGCATGCCCCCTTTCAGACCACTAGTGGGTAATTACATGTGGCGTGGTTTTCCTTGAATAACAATGATGAGTCAATATGCATTAATGGATATCAACCAGTGATGGTTTTCCCATTTATTGGTTTGAAAACTGAGTTATGATAGGTTTTAGGTTTTTCGATTGTTTAAAAAAAATGAATAAAATTAAAGTATTGAAAATATAACCAAAAATATCTTTGAATTAATATTTACACATAGTTAAAACTTTATAAAATTGAAGTATTGGAAAAAAAACCAAAAATAAAAATGAAATTAATATTAGCATAGAGTTGTCTATGAGGCATAGAATATAGGATGACAGGTTGTTTTTTAAAGGCACTTTGTGGTGTAAAGGTCATGAGACTTTGGCACATATTGCAAGGTACTCTTCCATAAGATCCATCCTTGCACTCTCAATGCATATGGGTTGGCACATTCATCAGATGGATGTGAAAACTATGTTTATCAATGGAATCACTGAGGAAGAGGTGTACATAGAGCAACCTGAAGGTTTCGAAATATTCAACAATGAGTCGCATATGTGACAACTCAAAAGAGCATTGTATGGGCTGAAGCAAGCACCCCATGCTTGGTACACTCGGATAGACAACTATTTCACCAAACTGGGCTTCACCAAAAGTGAAGCAAATGAAAACCTGTACCAAATTGTGGTTGAGGGTAAGCTATTGATTATTATTCTTTATGTTGATGATCTAATTTTGACTAGTGATGAGCAGATGATACATTCATGCAAGGAGGATATTGCAATGTAGTTCGAAATAAAGGACATGGGACTCCTTCATTATTTCCTTGGATTGGAAATATGGTAGCAGGATGGTGAACTTTTTGTGTCTCAAGGCAAGTACGCAAAAGAGATACTAGGTAAGTTTAACATGGAGAGCTGCAAACCCATGGATACTCTTCTAATAAATTGGAGGAAAGATGATGCTACTTCTGGAGAGGTAGTGGATGTTACTATCTATAGGCAGTTAGTTGGTTCATTGATGTATCTAGTGAACACCAGAACAAACGTTTGCTACGCAGTTAACCAGCTTAGTTAAGCTATGGTTATGCCTACCATGCTCTTTTAGAAGGCAGGGAAGCATGTATTGAGATACTTGAGGGGCACATCAGAGTATGGTGTATGGTAAAAAAAAACATAGGGAGCGAAGCTTTAAGGCTTCACAAATGTATATTGGGTGGGTAGTCCATCATACAGAAAGAGCACATTAGGAGGGATTTTCAGCATAGGATCGACAACATTTTCCTGGTACAGCAAGAAACAATTATCTGTGGCACTCCATTCAGCGGAAGCAGAATACAAGGCAACAAGTCAAGCTACATGCGAGGCTATCTAGATGAGAAAGATCTTGGTTTTTTTGTTTGGTTCTCAGATGGATCCAACAATGATTCATTGTGATAATCAAAGTTGCATTAAACTCTCGATTAATACTGTGTTTCATGATAGGTCCAAGCATATAGATATCTGGTACCATCATCTCAAATATTGTGTGCAAAGAAGAATAATGTTGCTTTAGTACATTCCCATGGAAGATCAGGATGCAGATATTCTGACGAAGGCACTCACCAGGAGAAAATTCGAATACCATAGAGATAGGATCAGGGTGAAGGATAATCCCTTTCTTGTTGAGAGGGAGTGTTGTGATTCAGCAAGAGAATTTCAGCACCCACGCCTAGTGAATTAAGCACCTACACTAGGGTGGGGCCCATAGTGCTATTTTTGGGTGCATGTCTATTTTAGTTATCCCTTAATTAATATGGACAGTAAAATGTAATATAGTCTAAAAAATAACTTGTAATAGTTAACTGAGAGTGATAAAATCAGTTAGCTCATAGATTTCGAGTTAGAGGTAGTTGGTGAGGCATGCAGAGTAATTCTAGTTGTAATAGACTTTGAAGTGCAGTGGTGCATTAGTTAATGCAGGTTGTAATCAGTTTAACTCAGTTAAGTGAGTTAAACTCAGTTGTGCTAGTTGTAACTTCTTGATACACTAGTGAGATATCAAGTGAATTAAATATTAATTAATTCACAATCAGTGATCTCACATGCAACTGAGGATTTACTATTATTAGCTACATGCATGTCAGATCTAGTGGAGACCCGGTTGAGATCTAGGTGAAAGGGAAGTCAACTATCAGTTGTAGGATTATTGGGTTGCACACATGCAACAAAACACCCATTGGAGTTCTCATGATACTTGCACAGTCAAGGAAGGCAAGAATTCCTATCTTTTAGGGATTGAATTCATTAAGGATTAAGCAAGCAAGGTAGGTTGTCTAGAGGCTGAGAATTGGCTATGTTTTGGTCAATTTTGTTCATGACAGTGTGAGACAATTAGCTGAGTACTGGAGGGCTCTTGTGAGAAGATTTTTGCATGTAATTGTTTCATGATCCATGTTGAATATACAATAGAAGATAGTGTGGTTTTTAGCTGTAAGCTTTCCTCGGGAAATTGTCTATGTTGTGTGTGATTTGATTCTTCTTTACTTCATGTGACTAGCAATTGTGTTTAATTCCGCAAAATATTTGTAGAAGAAATTCAGTACTTAACTTTAGTACATTGTTAGATCGGGTGAATCCAAGATATACATGCATGTTGTATAATTTCTACACGAGTTCCCACTATTGCACAAGAGCTTCGTAGTGTTGTTGCCTCTTGTCCTTCCAATAATATATCATGTATTTGAGATTTCAAACAACTCTTATATCCTCCATATTCCTTCATTCAACTTGGGCCAACCTTGTTGTGTTTCCCCTCCTTAACTTCCAATGTCACACTATGAAAAAATATGTAATACTCAACTTCAATACCAATTGCAGTCGTTATTGCTGTATTTTTTCTTCAATTGTCAAAGCCCCTTCTATAAAATAGCTTTGATACCATTTGTCATGTCCACACACTAGTGGTGACTTAAATTTCACTAATGGGCATGGTGAAGTATCTCCAAAACTTTTCGTTTCAACACTACAATGGTTCACGAACTATGCCTATAACCAAAAATTAGAATATTTTTCATTCAGTGTTTACTTTCTTCAATAATGCATTGAAAATAAACATTCATTTATATTCATCAATTATACTTCATAAAAAAAATTAACACTAGTTATGCATTGTTGTGAAACCAACTCCAAAAATAGAAGAAAAGAGATATCAACACCTTAGAAATAAGCCACTTTGAGGGGGCAACCTCCAATACATTACATGAATGAAAAATTCTTGGATTATACAAATGAAAAATCCTAGTTTCTATATAAAGGAGTCCATGGGGCCACAATGTAATCCTAGTGGGGCCACAATGTAATCCTAGCCGACCTAACAATAATAATGTAAGGGCACAATAATAACAATATGGGGGTTACAGGGGTAAAAAAATAACAATAAGGGGGGTTATACTAACATAATAAGGGACTACACTAGTAATATAGGGACCTAACATGCCCCTCTCCTTCAAACAAGTGTTGTCCTCAACGCTTGATTATTTCTTGATGCTTCTGTATAAAATTCTCATCCTCCCATGTGGAATCTTCTACAGGAAAGTTCTTCCACTTTTTGAGATACTTTGAAATTTATCATAATTTTTGAGTTCTTTTTTTTGTGACCGCTTTAGAATTTATTTCGATGTGATTTTGATCTTCCTGTTGTTTCATTTGATTCTGCACCAAAGTTAGGTTATCCTTTGAGAGTTGGAGAACTTGTTGTTGATGCTCGAAGTGATCTTCCACTACTTTATAATCCATATTAGATTTTATTTTATCCTTCAAACCATCCAAATTAGCCTCCATTTCTGCTTTTAAACCATCAATGTCATCTTCGGTTGCTCTTCGTAAGATCGAAATGTGTTGCACTTGGTACCTTAATTTTGATATCTCATACTTCAATTCTTCCTCTTCATGCATCATAGTATAGATTTATGAGGGCTTAATGAATATAGAATTATTTTTGGGATCCATTGTAGAACCAAATACTGATAAAAATTCTTCAATATGCTCTTAGAATCACTTCAAATTGCTTTTTCAAACAAGACTTATTCAATTTGAAAACAATTACACACCTTTTTCTTGCTTTTGAGGAGCTCGATATTGAAATTGACTTATCTCTATACTTGCAAATCCTCAATATCTAAAATTCTGCCCTGTAGTAGTCCTCTAAAGATTCTTTCATATGCAACAAGTTTGACTTGATTTGGATTCTTCAAGGCAAAGTTATGTCAAATATCCTACAATGACCTAATTATGGGCTGGTTCAGTAGAGCGAACTTGTACGACTTGCCACGTGTCACTGTTTGCTCCTTTGGCTCTGAAATTTATAGAAACGAAAATACATTCTTTGTACTTCCAGTTTCTTTTTATATAATTCTAATCTGATTCTCAGAGAGAGAGTTATGCATATTTTCCCATGATCACCTCTTTGAGATGAAATTCGGGGGCCTGCAAAAGACCTAACTTCCACAGATCATATCTCCAAAAATATTGCAAACCAAGCTCTGAAATTTTGTGATGCTATTCCACAGGAGTTTGGCTTTGAGCTCTAAAAATTTCAGCTTCTGAACCTTCGTAAAAACAAAGTTAGAGTGAAAATACTGCGATGACCTTTTTAAGTGAAATTTAGGTGCTTGCAAAAAGCCCTAACTTCCACAGATCATATCTCCAAAAATATTGCGAACCAAGATCTAAAATTTTGCGACGATTTTTCTCAGGATTTTGGCTTCACACTCTAAAACTTTCAGCTTCTGAACCTTTGTAGAAAAAAATTATAGCGAAAATTCCACGATGTCCGGTTTGGAGCAGCGAAAACCCTAGAATCCAAATCTATGATACCAAATGTTGTGAAACCAGCTCCAAAAATAGAAGAAAAGAGATATCAATGCCTTATAAATAAGCCACTTCGAGGGGGAAACCTCCAATACATTACATGAATGAATGATTATTGGATTATACAAATGACAAAACCTACTTTCTATATAAAGGAGCCAATGGGGCCACAATGTAATCCTAGTGGGGCCATAATGTAATCCTAGCCGACCTAACAATAATAATGTAAGGGCACAATAATAACAATATGGGGGTTATAGGGGTACAACAATAACAATAAGGGGGGTTATACTAACATAATAAGGGACTACACTAGTAATATAGTGACCTAACATGTACATTCATGAAGGGTGGGGCTACTCCCGAACAAGTCTTTCCAATATACTTAGAAAATTATAAAAATATTTACAATTTACAATTTTATATAAGGTTGCACACAACCTACCTTAACACCATCACACAACTGCTCCTGTTCAGCTCACAGAAGCCCTGCCCATTAGAAACCCCAATTTTTTGTTTTGCAAACACTTGGTTATTCAACTCGCCCTAGGCACACGACTCAACTGCCTGGGTGGGTGCCATGTAGTTAATCCTCACAACCTGTGACACCATGCCCATTCCTTAATCCACCAAACTTCCCTGCACAACCCACATTTCACCCAACTACCTGCACGACCCATGGTTCGTCCAACTCTGCACGACACATAGTCCACCTGACTGTCTGCATGACTTTCATGTCCGCATGATTTTATGCATGACCTGCACATCTGCCTGACTTTCCACATGACACGCACCTCTACCCGACTCTCTACACGACCCACATGCCCGCCCAAATATATACACAACCCACACATCTGCCCGAATTTCTGCATGACAAGCATGTTCTCCTTACTTTTTGCACAACCCACACGTCTATCCAACTTTCTGTACGACCCGAGTTCCTTTAGTTCACCTACCCTTCAGGCTCATGTACTTCAGTTCTCCTATCTTCTCCTTTGATATAAAGTATCTTGACTGAATGGTAATTCAAATGAATGGCTTGTCCCTTCAATTTATACACTTCCCCCTCGTTTCATTTCTCCAAGAGCTATGTCACTTCACTTCACACTTGAGTCGGCCCTCCCCTACGCTGCCCAACCAACCTGTCCATCATTCAAAACATGCCCCTTCATATTTCCACTAAGTCATGGGACGACCTTCATTCAGTTAGGTGGGCGCCCTCGATCATCTACATGCACCTGTCTGTCGCACCTCCTGTTCGCCCAATGACCGTCGCACTTCCTAGTTACCCAATGTCCATCGCACTGCCTAGTCGCTCGTGCCCGTCACACACTTCCACCAAGTTGCACTTAAATGAACGCCTTTAACCCAACTCTCCCATTGAATGCCTTTAACTGAACATGTCGCACTTCTTGTTCACTTGTGCCCGTCACACACTTCCACCAAGTTGCACTTAAACGAACGCCTTTAACCGAACTCTCCTATCGCAAGTCTTTAATCGAACATGAGTAGCCTTTAACTGAATATGGGTGCTCGTCGATACAAGATGCCCACCAATACGCCTACATGCCCATCACACAACGCATGTGCACCCATACTTGCATCGTCAGTTTTTCAATTCTCAAGGTTTTCACGGGAACTTGTCCAACTTGAGGCCCTCACATAATGCCTCCCATATTGGAGTAGGATTTCCCAATTTTTAATTTTCCTTTCTAGAAATTTAACCTCCAACCTTATTGCCACATATGTAGAGTTGGAATTTGGAACAAACCTTAATATTATGGATTTTTTGAAGATGTTTTAAATTTAATAAATTGATTGTGACTGTCAATATTTCTCCATCCTCAGTTTCCTTCAATATTTCAAATTAGTTTGGATTCTTGCCTCATTCATCCCAAACTCCTTGCCATTGCATTATAAATTCTCCCATGTTTCTTGAATTCTCATCTCCTCTCCTTTTAGCGTCCCTACATCCTACATGTGGATATATTTGAAGCTAGATGGAAATGAGAATAGGGTCCTAGTGATTTCCATGATTATGGTGTTGACGATGGTTATTTAAGGTTCATCTTGCAAGTCACTCAAATTAAAATTCATATTTTAGAAATATCAAATGGAAAATAATAAAATATCAAGATAAAGAATTGGATATTTGAATCGCTTTCATGGGTCTTGTACCTCCATCGATTCCATGTCAGTCTAGAAATTATAGGTCTTTTGGTCTAGGTTCTTGTCCATTTAAAATGGAAAATTTTAAAATTCAAGTTATTTACCTTAATCCTAAAAGAAAGGAATCGACAACTTCTACCATACTTCACTTCTAAAATCAACAGGAAGTATTATAGACACACATCCATGTTACTCAAAAAGGTTACAATGTATCTAAATACCCAGCTTCACCTCACACCGGCAAAGGATATCACATAAGATTTTAGATTCATTCAACTTGCAACATTTGTTTTTTCAATTTTAACATATTAGCTTCTATATTTTTTAGAGAAATTTAATGTTGGTCATTGAAAAGAGTGTAGTGATATACTTCAATGTTCAATTTTTTTTTATAAATTAGATGTTTTGACTAATGTCCGATATTTTATCTAATAGTCTATGGGGAAATAAATCCTTGGATTATTATTTTGTAAACATCAGATTTAAAACTTTGAAAAATAAAATTCAAATATACTTTGATTTAGAAATTTTCTTTTCACATAATGAAAATTTACCTTATTATTGTCACATCCAAAGTAGAGATCAAAACATATTATAATCTGATTATGAAGTCTTCACATTTCATTTCATTTAATGATAAGAAAATATTGCGCTGAAATGAAATAAAGAAATGATGATATGTTTAGACAATAAGGTATAATTCTAACATCCCTCACTATGCATTTAATAGCAGTTTGTATAATTTCAACATCCATCACTATTCATTTTATAACGTTTTTTATTTTTTCAAAGACGAAATCCATTAACTCGCACATTAGTTGGACGAATTCTAATTTTTTCTTAATAGATGTAACACTATCACTATTTTAGTTTCTGTATTCTTTTGCATCTTCCACAGTTATATTGGAGAATATAATTTCGACCACTTTTCCATCCAAGTTTCATAGTTGGTTTTAGTTTAGTACAATTGAGTTGAGTTTAGTTCAGTCTCATTGCAGTCATTTATTATTGATGTATCCAATGTAATATTATTTCATAATATTGGGAAGAGAAACCTCTACTCCACGATTTTCATTTTTTGTCATGGTATCAAAGCAGTTGGTCACATAATATTCCAGAGAGAGCAGTGTTTCAATTTTTTTTTTTGTGCTCAATGAGAATAACAATGAACACAAAAGTCATGAGGAGCTCAAGGTCAAGAAGAAAGTAACAATATCTGGAAGTAATTTTCGATAATTTTTTTTGAGTAATCGACACACTTATTGTCTCTTCTTAAGAGCGACCCCATGATATAATGAAATGTGTTACGCTAAAGTCAACTAAAATGGGAGTAAAAACAACGTTACATTTATTCCTTAAAAGAAAGGTGCAATACTCCAAAGATATGAACATAATTCATAAACACATGATATGAAAAGTCAACCCAAACAAGGTATTTAACATATTTTCATGAGGCACACTTTAGGTTTGATTTTCGTCCATGGTTCTTTTCCTTCACATGCAAATTGAATATTGTTTTTACTTTGAAGTTTCTCTCCCAATGATATTAAAAAAGGGGATACTCAAAATATGTTTTTTAAAATAGGATATTCAAATTTCTTTTCAAAATGGGTCACAAAATATGATTTTATGAGCAATAATGTTAGGTCCCTATAATACTAGTGTATCCCCTTATTTTTATTGTTATGTAGGCTCTGATTATATTTTGACCCCTTATACTCCTATATATAGAAAGGAGGTCTTTTCATTTGTATCATCCAATAATTATTCATTTATGTAATGTAAAAGAGGTTTCCTCCTCGAAGAGGTTAATTTTTAAGTCCTTTATCTATATTTTCTTCAATTTTGTGATCCGATTACATAAAATTTGTTATCAAAGCTTTGGATTTTAGGCTTTTGCTGCTTCAAACATGACATCTTGGTATTTTAGCTATAATGTTTTTTTTAAGAAACTTAATAATTTGAAATTCAAACCACATGGAGAAACAATCATGGTGAACTTCATGTAAAAATTTTAGAGCTTGGTTCACTATATTTACGAAGATATGATCAGAGGAAGTTAGGGTTTTAACATGCTCCAGAATTGAATCTCAAACATGTGACCTAGGGAAAATCATCATAACTTTCTTTCCGAGCATAAGATTTGAATTACGTAAAAAGAAACTGAAAGGGCACAAAATATATTTTCATGTATATTATTTTCAGGGATGAAGGTCAAAACAATGACACATGGTACTCCATACAAGTTTTCTCTATTGAACCAATATATAATTAGGTCATAGTGGGAGATTCAGCATAGTGTTTTTTTGAAGAATCCAATCTCAGTTTGACTTGTGGGGTTGGAAAGAAGACTCAGACGACTACCAAAAGATGAAATTTCAGACCTTGGAGATTTGAAATTACAGAGCTACAATAGATTCAATATCAATCTCATATAAAGCAAGAAAAATGTGTAATTTTTTTTTTTTAAATTTTCATAAGTTTGTTTGAAAAATCAGTTTGAAGTGATTCAAGGGGCATAGTGAAGCATAAATATCATTGTTTGATTCCAAAATTACTCGAAGAAAAAAAATGGAAACACCTAGTAAGCAAACATAAATCTCTCCTATGACGCGAAGAAGAGGAAGAAATGCAACATGATACATCAATATTACGAGACCAAGTGCAACAATTCACTCTCGCAAAGACTAACCAAAAATGAAATGGAAGCTAAGGTTGATGGTTTGAAGAATGGATTAAAATTAGGAATGGAAGTTTTGAAGGATGGATTAAAAGCAGACATGGAAGGATTGAAGGATGGTTTAAAAGCATACATGTAAGGTTTGACAAAGTTGCTACATGAAATTTTTCCTAATGGTGAAAAGGTATTAGATGAAACTCATGATGAGAAAAAAATAAATGTTAATCATTCTTTCATATACTCTAACGTTGGATTGAAGATCCACCATATTCCAAGTATCTATATGAGGAAGTTTGATGGAAAGTATCTGATAATATGGATACTATAGATGGAGAAATATTTTGATCTCCATAATGTGCAACACACACAAAAGGTACACATTGAAACTTTATATTTAGAACCCAATCATTTTGTATGGTATCGATGTCTTTTTTCTTGTAAACCACTTGTCACTTGGTCAATTTTTATGGAGGAAATGATAACACATTATGAGGATACAAAGAGCAATACCTTCTTTAGCCAATTGATAAATATCAAACAAAAGGGTTCAATGGCGGAGCATATTGAGGACTTCCCAAACATGAATATAAGGGTAAATAATATTCTAAAGGAACATAGGATTGATGTATTCATAGGGAATTTGAAGGATAACATCCAAAATGAGATTCACCTTTGAGAACCTGATTCATTGGAGAAGGAATTTAGGGTGGCAAGAAAATTTGAAAGAAAAATTATGGCAACAAGGAAGTCTACCACTCACAACTATAAATATGGAAGTTTTATTGCTCCTACCCTTCCACAACCTACAAGGTTTACATCACAACAATTTTAAGAAGAAATGGAAAAAGAGATTTATTACAGTTGTGATAACAAGTACAAGAAAGGTCATAAGTGTACCGAGAAAAAATATTTTACATAGATTGTGAAGAGGAGGAAGAAAAGGAACAAGAAACATCAAAAGAAGAGGATATACACCAGGAACCAACCCTGGAGAAATAATAAATGAATTTGACCATATTTGGTAATGCATTGGAAGAAATTACCACTACTCAAACTCTCAATATAGAAGGATATATCAAGAAGAAAATGGTTATAATTTTGATTGAATCAGGTAGTACCAATAATTTTATTCATTATAAGATAGCCAAGGAATTGAACTGCTTCATATATCCAACACCAGAGTGTCAAGTGATGTTTGCAAATGGAGGAACTATAAATTTCTCTAGAAAGTGCCATAATATGAAGCTAACCATGGGGGAATATGTATTGAATAGTCTAATTCTTTCCATTCCAATGGGTGGTGTTGATGTTGTACTAGGATTCCAATGGTTACCATATATGGGTACGATAGAGTTTCATTTAAAAAAGGAAGTGTTGATTAAAACAAAGATTTTGTTATTTTTAAAGTTGAAAAGAAGAGAGCTTGAACTTGTTATGAAAAAAAGGGAGCTTTATTCATGTTTTTAAATAAAATGGGGATTTTATGAAGTGAGGGCTTGTTTAAAAGAGTTTTCTTTTTATTTTATTATTATTATTAAATTAGAGGATTTTAATAAGAGTTTGCAAGGTGTTTTAGAAGGGCTTCTGAAGTATTTTATTAAATGCCCTTCTTGTGGAAAATTTGTAGGCCCATTTTTTTTCAAAGTTGAGCAGTAAAGAATCCTTCACAACTATGTTTTTTTTCCAGACAACAGCTATGTTTGCAAGCACATTTACTTGTTGAGCTATAGTCATCCAATACTAAAAAAATGAGAAAATCCAAGAGGCTAAGAAAGTCGAAGCAATAACAAGAGATGTATGAAGTTTTTTGAAAGAATTAGAAGTGAAGAGGAAAAATAATACCTTCATATTGAAATATATAAAATAATGTATAGATGATAACATTCTTCCCCTCATTGCAGATGCCAAGACAGGCAAGGAGGCCTGGGATACCCTTGAGATAAATTTTGGTATGATGGGGAGTAATCTAGTTGAAGACGAAGAGTTTGGTGAATCCCACTGTGCTTAGTCACAAGAGGATGATGAGTGTGAATAATTTGTAGAAGAAGCAGAGAAAGAGTACAAAAATTCTCTTGAATCCCACTGTGCACAAACAGAAGTGGATGAGAATTTGGTGAATCCAACAACAGATATTTTTTATGACAATGAAGGTCTTTGAAGCATCCAATGTTATGGTGAATCCAAAAATTCAATTTATTGATGTTAAATTTGATTAAGAATTGTTACCTCATGACGAATGGTTGGAGATGATGCAAAAAAAAGATGATATTGACATGTTGATATTTGGTGAGAGAATTCCACTTGAGTCTGCAAACAAAGTGGAAGAAAACATATTTGAAGCATTTGAAGAAACAAAGGGAGAGAAGGAAGCACAATGAGAGAAACCTCTCGTTGCAAAGTAGAAAGAACATAAAGAAGATGGTTTTTCAAATATTTTTAATCCTAACATCGATTTCCAATGTGAAGGTACACAAAACGATTATGAAGAAGAGTGAATGTTCCTTGAATCATGGCTTGCAACACCACGCCTTGATACATTTTTCATAGAAGTTGCAGAAATTAATGTTGAAGACAACTTGGATGATGAAAAAATCAATGCAAATTTAACCTATTAGAGTCACGAAGAGATAAAATTTTATTCTCATCTGATGTTCCAACAAATTGATGTTCAAAAAACTGATAATGAAGATCACACTACAAAATATGACATGTGGCAGTAGTCCACAAACACGCCAATTTTTGAAGAAGTACAGGACATGCTTAGACAACCTATAACAATGGAAGACCTTCACCAGTGCATGAAGAAAATGAGGTTTGAAGGATACAACAAAAAGGAAAATTTGAAACAATTTAGAGGCTACATGATATGGAATAAGGAAATAAGAAATGTAAATATAGTTGAAGTCATTTTTTTTTAAATTGTAAGCGTAGCTGAGACTTAAACCAACAACCATTTTAGTTTAAATTTTTGTGGTTTAAATTAAGGGGGAGTGTTGGACAATCTAATTCCAACCACTTTTACATCTAAGTGCCACAATCTATTTTAGTTTAATCCAGTTCTGTTGAGTTCAGTTTAGTCTCACTGCAATCATTTATTAATGATGTCTCTAATGTAATATTAGTTAACTGTTTCACAATATTGAGATGAGCAACATCTGCTCCATGGTTTTCATTTCTTGTCAAATTAAGTGTATTGTATAAACTATGCATTTTAAATTTGGTTTGTGACCCAATTTGGTTGGGCATGGTAATGAAGTTTCTTATATAAATGTGCTTTGTAAAGAAGTCTTTCATCCATGACATAGCAGTATTTGCTAACGGCCCAACCTCCCATATATAATGTACTTCTGATTAATATCTGGGATCCTTTTCTAGTATTTCCTGGATTCTTGAAAAATGAAAATTACCAATTGAATGAAACATTTTGAATGTCGTTCTATAGAGAAATACATTCCAAATATGATAATCATAACTTTCCAGTGTAGATTGCATGCAACCCACTAAATATGAATTTTGCATGCTTTTATTCATTGACAAATATTTTTTCCTTTTCTCCAAAGCATACTTGAAATCTATATGTTTCAAGAAATCCTTTTGACAACATTCACTTGAAATCAGATCATTGATATAACTTCTTCTTATGGGATATGTTGTCCTAAGCCTTGTATAATTGGAATATTTTGGATTGATATGAAACGGTCTACTCCTACTCCTAGTTACAATATTTTCTTGCAATGTCTTCATCATTACATGATCCTTTGTAGAAGAATTTTCATCACCATTATGAGGAATATTATCCTCATTATGATCATTTTGAACATATTTAAGAAATCCATCATCATCATTTCTTGGAAAATATTCATTATCATCCTCACTTGAAGAAAATTCTTCACTACCATGATCTTTGCTTTTGAAATCCTGACTCGGACGAAATTCTTCACCATCTTCATCCATGCTTTCGAAATCTTCCCTTGGAGGATTCAATTCTTCATCACCATGAGTTCCTTTGAAATGCTCACTTAGAGAAAATAAATTATTCAGATCCACACCTCTAAAATTATCATTTACGAGAAACTCTTCATCCTCCCCTTAATAATTAGTGCTCTCATAGTCCTTAGGATTAGGACTGATTGGAAGATATGACTCTCTATTTATAGTAAAATTATCATTTTCAAGAAATTATTCATCCTCAACTTCATCAGTGGTGGTATCATAATCCTTAGTATTAGGACTCATGGAAATATTGAATCTCTATTTAATGGAAATTATTCATCCTCCCCTTCCTCAGTGCTACTCTCATAATCCTTAGGATTAAGCCTAAGTGGAAGATTTGAATCTATATTCATTGGAAATTCTTCATCCTACCCCTCCCTTTCCTCACTGGTGCTCTCATAATCCTGAGGATTAGAACTAAGTGGACACTTTGAATCTCTATTTATTGGAAATTATTCATCCTTGCCTTCATTAGTGGTGCTCTCATAATACTTAGGACTAAGAGGATGTGGAAATTTTGACTCTATAAATTATTCATCCCCCCCTTCATCAGTGGTGCTCTCATAATCCTTAGGATTAGGGCAAAGTGGAAATTTTTACTTTGGAAATTATTCATCATCCCCTTCATCATTGGTGCTCTCATAATATTTAGGATTAGGACTAAGTGGAATAATAGACTCTTGATTTACATAAATTTCTTTTTACTGCCCTTCATCAATGTTGTTCCCATCACCCTTAAGATTATGACCAAGTCAAAAATTTGACTCTTTATTCATAGTGAACGAACTCCTATTATATTCATCAATATGAATAAAGTTGTTACATGACAAAGATGTTGATGTTGCAGAAAGAAACACTTCGCTATCAGAAGAATCCATGAATTTCAACAAGAAGATTTTGAATGATACAAATTCACTATCCCAATGACAATATATAGCTTAAAGACTGAAAATTTCTCTCTAAAATTTCCCCCAAAAATTTTTCGTTAAAAATTTTCCCTCCAAAGGCCCCCCCCCAAAAATTTCGCCAATAGTTTTCCCTCCAAAAATTTCACTTGAAATATTTCCCTCCAAAATTTTCGCCTAAAATGTATTTGAAAACATTTTACTAAATTGTTGGTCTTAAAATAGTTCACCCTACTTTCTATTTAAAATATCCACAAAAATATTCCCTTCATGCGTTCCTTCAAAACTAAAAGAAATTTTTTATTTAAATGATTTAACATTGACTACGTAACTACATTAATTTTTATAATTTATATTTTATTTTTTAGCTGACATCGAATAAAAGTTAATATAAACATGTAATATTAACTACATATTAATTTTCTTAATTTTAATCTCACATTCAGGAAACGTTAAAGCAATCCCACAATCTTAACTATGTAATAACAATCATTATTTCTATTCCTCACATCACGTTAAGTTTTCTCGGTTTTGTTAAAATGTTTGGAGCAATTTTACAGAGGCGTTACATTGGCATCGATAACACATTGAACGAGAGTTTTTCTCATTTGAAAGGTTAGTTTTCTTTCTATTTTGACCATTTAAACTTGAATTTAGGGAAAATTGGTTCTTTTTATGGTTTTTATGCTCCAAAATATTTTTTTTTACTGTTTTCCTTTTTTTTTTAATTTTGTTTTGCAATATCATATTTTACGGGAAAAACCACATAAAAGACCCAAATTTTTTTATAATTTTATAGCGAAGAAGAAGAAGAAAAAAATTCAAATTTGTAGGGTTTTTGAGAAAAAATAAGAAAAATGATATATTTTTAAGACTTAAGGGTTCCTCCACGAAAAAAAACAACCATTCACATAAAAATAAAAAATTATATTGATTTATTTATTTATTCTCAAAAATGCAAAAAAAAAATACATATTTTTTTAAAATCATATGTTTTAATTTATATATATATATTATTTTTTTATTATTATAAAAAAAAAAGGCAATCATTTTTTACTATAAAAATATGTTTTTTTTTATTATTTTTAGCTTTCTTAAATTTTTATTTAATAATTTTTTTTTTCTGTCTGAGCTGGGGGTAGGAGGCCAATGGGTGGGATACCACAATCAAACCCCCACCTACCCTAGGGTCGGAGGCCGATGGGTGGGCTGTCGTAATCGACCTCTCACCTAGCCGGGGACCGGAGGTTGGCAGGCAGGCCTGCCCGAGCCTAGCTGGTCCGCCCACCGGCCTCCGGCCCCTGTCTCGCCTCAATTTTTATTTTTATTTTTAATTTTATTATAGAAATCATTACAAATTTATTTATTTTTAAATTAAAAAAGATATATTTTTTACATTTTAATAGTTTTAAATGTATATAAGTTTTTTTTTTAATTTAAATAATTTTTTTAAAATATTTTAATAGTTTTAAAATTGTATAATGTTTTTTAAAATATAAAAAATAATTTTATATATATATATATATATCTATATATATATATATATATATATATATATATATATATATATATATATATATATCATGAAGATGACATCAAAGAAGATCTTTGTGAATGTTTTCGGACCAAGGGCAACAATTATCAAATCTAAAGTTGCAGCTGGATGCGCCATGGATATTGTTGGACGCACTTTCGATACTACTAGACGCACTATGAATACTATTGAACATACAAAAACTGAGAAACGTAATAAAAGTCAAGCGAGTGGCCTATCTACTGCATTCAAGATTATTTTAGAACGAAAGAATGCACAAGAAAAAAAATATATATTCATGGCATCTTCAAGAAAGTGAAACCGATGATGGCATACATATCTATCTGTATTGTCATATGATTAACTTTGGTGAATCATATGAGGTGATGGGCAGAGTACGAGACATATGTTTGGTGCCAAATATAGACATTTTTTATGTTCTTGCAAGATTGGCCAATGCACGTGAAAATGTTAGATATCTTCTCTCAAAGGTCAAATATGACACATAAATATAATCTACACAGTTGTGTGCAGAAATCAGAAGCAAAATTTCAAATAACATTGTAAGTATGCTTATTTATATTTATGTGTTATGCATTATTGTATGGATCACTCAAACTTTTATAAGTTATTGATCATTGACATATTGTATTTTGTTTCATAGGATTTTGATGAGAGTCTTTCAATAATGTTGGAGGCTAATTATTATCTAGAGACAAATATTATGATTGCGATCAACACTTTCCACATAGAGACAAAAGAATAAAGGAGAAGGAAGCAAAGACCAATAGCTCATGAGATTGCAACAGTACAAAGAGGGGATCAACAAAGAATCACTAAGGTGGGTCAATCTAGTAAAGCTAAACAAGTTTCTTTTGAACATGTGGAAGATGAAGTTGAAAAATATGTTAGCATTAGTGAGGAAGAGATTAGAATTGTTGTTTAAAAGGAGAAAAGAAATAAAACACCAAAAAGAAAAATTACCAAGAATGTCTCTCATCTAGAAGATGATGAATAGCTTGTTTATCAAAAAGAAGATATGTTAACAAATAATAAGAAGAAATAAAATGTTGGTCAACCTGTAAAAGTCATGAGCAACAGTGAAGAACAAAATGAAATCTGTAAAGGCAATAGAGAAATCATAACACCAGGTGTTGAGATAAAGGATGAAATTATTAAAACAAAACAAAATTTAATTCAATGTCAGTTGAGGAAGAATAAATTAATTAATGGTGTCCAAACATTTGAGCTTAATTTCAGCAAATTCTATAGGCCAGATGAACATCAATCTCAATATCAAGTTAGAAAGGCACATCACCTACATGGACATAATATGAAAACATTGTTCAGGTTCAATCCATATGAGCATGTGGTGGATTATGTGGTTCTTGTTGATCCAAATCAGGTTCCCAACAAACATGCATTTGACAGGACAAAAAGTTTTGAATATAAATATTATGTGATTGGAGGGAAGCATTCAGCGGAGGCTAAAATGAAATTCATTGAGGAATATCCCAATAAATATCTTTTTTAAAATTGAAATGCATCATTTACGTAGGTTTAACAGAAAAAGAACCAAAGTTATTGGCATGGGATCATAATGCAGATAATGAGTACAAAATTTATATGAATTTCATCGAAAGGCTTAGATTTATTCATAATGAATTTGTAGAAAAATATGGTGGGGATAAGTCAGTCTAAGCTTTAGAAATGAATGTTTAATGGAAACAAGTTATCAAATTGAGGATAAAATTAATTAAAATCATGGAAAAGTACATTAAAATATATTCAGAGGCATGGATAACATTTTTCAGTTGGCATTTAGAACTGGGGAGATATGGGAATTGATTAATGATATTTTTGAGCGGTGGGAGAATATTTCCATAAAAAATCAGAAGGTTACAAGGTGTAAACCCATAATATGTACCAACAGTAATGTAGCTCCTCAAATGAAGAAACTTCCAGATGATATGAATATCATACCTTGGAGAATAATGCAAGGAGTGAAGGATGAGAAACTACTCAAATAAATAATATGTAGTGTGAAGTCAGTTGAATTATCAATGGATGAAATGTGCGCAGAATTTCATAAGTAAGTTTGTTGATTTTTTTTTACTTTTTCTTTTATTATAATTTTCTTTTAAATATAACATATTTTTGTTGGTAGAACTTGCTATGCATATCATTATATTAACAGTTTTTAATTTATTTATTCAGCTAGAATATTTATATGAAAATACAAGAACATATGGTTAAAATGTTGAATGAAGACAATTGGGATGATGTTATGCGCAACTAACGAGAATCAAGTTCTACAACAACACTTAAATATTTGTATCTTGAATTCGATAAAGTATGTTGATTTATAGATTCATTTTATTCATATGAAAAATATTTTTATTTTATTACTTATACATATATATTTTTTATGTCATTAAATATATTGAAGAAGGATGCAAATGGAGTACCAAATACTTTCAAAAGATTTATTGAAAAAATTAAGTTGGAAAAGATGAGAAAGAAACGTCTTAGGAATGTTGAACTTTATCTTACTCTTAATCATTTCATTTGGAATGGGCTTGACACTATCCAATATCAAATAATAATAAGTGACTATGAAGACATTGCAAAACCCATACCTAAAAGGAAATATGCCCTAGTTATTGTTGATATTCCTCATGGTTTCAATTTCCCAGGCATTGAATATGATAGTGAACCTTATACTTATCAAGATTTTAGTAAAGTGGTTATGGGCTTTCAAGAAGTCACAACATCACCACTTTGGAGATTTGTGACATTTCATTCAAACACACAATTTGCAATGTTATTAACAAGCTTCAAGGGAAAAGCAAACTCAAGGATGCAACTTATATGGTAAGACATTGAAATTGTATGTTTGATTAATCTTAAAAAAAATGATTTATGTACAAGTTAATTGAACTTTACTATTTCATGTTATAGGAAGAAGGAAAATCTTATTTCTTTTGAAGATCAACCTATTATAAATGATTGTGTGTTCATCCATGTTGATTGTTGGACAAAAGAGGATAGTTATAAGCTTATTCTTATGAATCGAGTAGATGGGAAGAGTCATAGTAAAGTACTAGTTCATGATGTCGTCGTAAGAAAACTAATGTCATATGAGGATAAAGATGCAAAAGGAGAGATAGTTAACATTTATCAAAATTGCAAGCATTGATTAACTATCCTATAGATCGATGTTCAAATGAAGAAGATTGGGTTTTCGATTTATTCTCATGTTCATGTAAGTCAAATTTTAATATTTTGTGTTTTTTTTTTTTTTGTATTTACGTGTTTATACTAATATTCTTAATTATTTCTTTTTTTCTTGATAATTAGGTACAACACTAACATTTTGCCTACAAAAATGAAGAAATTGCATTTCCATTGAGAAAGACTCATTGCAATGCAATTTTATTCAATAAAGAATTAATTCTCAATTTTTTCCAGATGAAATGCAAGAAATTGGTTTGAGGAAAGGAAATTTTAATGAATCATGTGTGCCAAAAATCAAAAGGAACCTCAACCATTATTATATGGAATGATTGTAAAATCACACTTTGGAAGATTTGCAAACATCAAAGATCCATTAAAAGAGGACAATGACTAAAATGAAGCTGAAAATGTTGTGAAAGAAGACATTAATGATGGTCGAGAAGATGTTGAACATGGATTAGTTGATATTATTGATTAAATTTAAGTTATGCTTGCAAATAAAGCTCAATTTTGAGAGCTATTCATCAGTTTTACTTGTAATGTTTAGACTTTGAGATTTTATGAGAAGAATCATTATTTTTTGCAAAAAAACTATGATTGCTATTAATTTTTGACATAAAATTCATTAAAAATGCTATTTTTAAAAGTTTTTTTGTTAATATTTTCCCATAAAAAACGTTTATTTAATATGTTATTTTTTAACAAAATATCTCAAAATTTGTATTTTTTCATTGTATTTATTTATTGAAAATGTGTATTTTTTTGTCATATGTTTAAAAAGATTTGTTTTTTAGCGACAATTATTTGATGTGCATTGAAATATTAATTAATAATACATAAAAATATACAAAATCCTAACTTTAAAATATTGACCCTTTTTTAAATTTTTGTAACTATGCGAAAAAATGAGATTTCATATAAAAAAAACAAGTACATAAATACACTTAAAAATGAACATCTGTGGGAAGAAGAAGACATTAGAAAATGTAAAGTGTCAAAATAAACCCTCTAAAAAAAGTAGTTGATTCTACATCACCACTTTTCAAAATTGACATGAAAATCATTACACTTAAAATAAAAATCATAAGAAAATTTAAAGTGCAAAAAATATGCTCCCCCCAAAAAAGGGTGATTCTGCATCACCACTTTTCAAAACAGGGTGTTTTTTTGCCACCTCAAAAAGAGGGTAATTGGTAATTTTTTCGTTTTATCGGTAACTATGTTATTCAAATAATTTCTTCAATCATACGCTCAAACATGTGCATATACATATTATTATTCATATGCCACACTTGCACTTATTCCATCCTATTCATACATATTTATTTTTAAATTTAATTTTTATTCTCTCTTGTTTTTAATCATTCACGTGATAAGTCTCATAAGCATAAGCATAAGCACACTACTTTAGTTCATTTGGTAGTTAACAACAAGAGATCACTCTTGTACACTTCTCATATAAACATTCCATGTGACATGGAATTCATTAGGTAACCTTAATATACTATCCAAAGCATAGCAAGTTCTAGTTTTTTTTGCTTACCATTCACACATTCATATTATTTTAAAAAATAAAATATATCATACAAGAATAATTTTTAGCTATAGGAAACTCCCTTTTAATCCATTTTCATAGATTTTGTTAAAATTATGCAACTATGGTAAAATTCTACTTTGGGCATCTTATTTTATGGATATTTTGATTGCATTGAATTTCTCTTTTTCGAGAGGACCAAAATCGACCTAAAGATCACTCAAATTAGATAAGGGAAAGTCTACTTATGAAGGAAATCCCACATATGCACATTTGGACAAGGTCGGCCCTAAAGCAAATGGGACACCCATGGAAGCCTATAAGTACAAGTGACCTAAATCTCATTTGGACGAATATTCTTCTTTTCTTCTTATTGTTGGTTCATACATGTTTGAGGCAAGGATGGTGAAAGAAGTTTGCAAAGGTCTAAAATTACAGGGTCTGAGGCTCGCATCTGATCTAGGGTTTATGGGTTATATTCACAAGCTTGTCAAAGATAAATTTTTACCATATTTGCTAGCACACAGGAATAAAGGGAGCGATTGGAATCCTTCTATCACTTTCACAACTCCTCATCCATGCAACCTCGGAGTTTGACTGAAATGGACCATTGACAGAATTTTATCATAGTTTACTGGAGACTAAAAAATTTGTCTCTGATATATTTCAACATTGGAATTTTTTTTTTTGAATTTTATTGGGTTGTATTTCTAAATGATATTTTATTGGGCTGATTGTACTCTTTGCTAAACATTTTATGAAAATCTAATAGAAGAAGGATTTCAAAGGGTTTTCTCCCTAGTCTTTGACCAAATCTGGTGTCTCTTGTTGGTTTGTTGATTGTCTCCTTTGTCATTTCATTAATTCTTCTATATTTAGTTATTGTTGATGAATGGAAAGGCTAATTATAATTGAACATATTTCTAATTGAAGTATTGAATTGGGATAAAGTAATTGATGCAACATAGAACAATCTGAAAATTTAACTTGGTATCATAGCTAAGGTGAATGACAAACCCAAAAGGAGACAATAATTGAAGCAATCATCTTTGGAAAGTTGAAAGAGTCAATCTAGACAAGATGAATTCCTTCTTCAAAGAAAATGAGAAGTTGGGTGACTCAACTAATTTTGTTGCATGGAAAGTCGGGTTAGAGATCATAGATGATAACAATGATGCTCTAGATTACACTCAAGGAAAAGTACCTGAGCCTCCAAACAATGTTTCTGATTTTCTCAAGAAAAAACGTAAGAAAGGTGAGTTAAAAGAAAATCAAATTATATTTGATGGTTTACAAGAAATTTTACTTGCATATGTTCGAAACTTGACAAGGTCCAAGGACATGTATGATAAGATAGCTAGCATGTATGAAGTCAAAAATTTGAATGAATTCATATCCTTGAAAGATCAACTCAAAGACACAAATATGAACAAAGGAGAGCTCGTGCAATCCTACATAATGAGGATATCTAGTCTTAGAGATCAATTGCATAGATTTGAGGAATTTTTCTAATAAGGAATTAGTGATCGTAACTCTAAGAGGTCTCCCTCCTTTCTAGGAAACCTTCATCACTACCATAAACAACAAAAATCTCCTCTCGTTATTTGATGAAATTTATTTAAATCTCACTTAATAAGAATCAAGTATGGTATCAAAAGGAATGATTCAAAAGCTTGAAGAAGGAGAACTCTTTGAATTCATCACTCATGACAATAAGAATAAGAAAGGGAAAGGAGGTCCATCAAATTCAAGAAAGTGTCTTCCTCAAAATCCAAATAAAAGAAAAGAATACTCACAGGTTGAATGCTAAAATTTTCACAAGAAGGGTCACTATGCTCAAGATTTCCCTGAAAAGAACAATGTACCATGTTACTATACTAGAAGCAACAACAACAGGTTCAATTATCAAAGAAGAAGAGATGGTCGAAGGAATAACCGCAATGGAAGAGATTAAAGAAGAATAAGAGATTCTTCAAGTGACCATGAAGAAGAAAATTTCCCACAAAATAAGTCAAGATTCTCCAAGTATGAGAGTAATGTTGCAAATCAATCTAAATATATTCTTATTTCCTCTCTTACTAGTTCATCTGCTCCTGATTCAAGGGATAATTGGTTGATTGATAGTGGGGCCACTCATCACTTCTCTGGTTATAAGGAAGTTCTCTCTAATTTGGTGGAGAGGGAGTAAAAATTGAAAATAATTCTTGGAGACAAATCCACCCATATTGTTAAAGGTTTTGGGTCTGTCAGATTTCATTTGAATCTGGGAGAATATATTTTGATCCATGATGTGATGTATGTTCCTCAGTTAAAGAAGAATTTAGTATAAATATCCACTTTGGTAGATAAGGGTATGAGGGTTTCCTTCATTAGATGAAAGGTTATTACTTGGTGTGTTGGATCACCTATGATATATTAATTCAAATAGGGATCAATAAATGAAACACTATAAATTCTTACTAAAATACCACTTCTAGAATTGGTCCATGACACTAATAATATAGCCATTCTATGGAACCAAAGATAGGCCCATATAAATTATGATGATGTTCCGAAATTGGAGAAATTGGTCTTAGGGATTCCCAAGGTTCAAGCTCAACATGATCGATTATGTCCAGGATGTGCCAGTGGGAGGAAGGCAAGGATACTATCCCCCTCTAGCAAGAACAAGTAAAATAACATCCTCAATATCATTCATTCCGACTTCAGTGGTCTGATGACAGTATGTTCACTTGGTAACCATCTCTATTATATCACCTTAACTTAAGAATCTTCAATTAACACATGGATACATTATCTGAAGAACAAGGATGAAGCATTCAAAAATTTCAAGGAGTTAAAAGCTTTGATCGAAAATCAAACAGGGAATAAAATCAAGATATTTAGGTATGACAATCATGGAGAGTACACTTCAAATGTATTCATTGATTTTTTTAATAAGGAAGGTATCAAGAAGGAGATAATTGTGCCCTTTACTCCCGAACAAAATGGAGTAGATGAATGAAATAACATGTCTATTGTATAAGCAACTTGTGCCATGCTATGTGATCAAAATTTACCGAAGTTCCTTTGGGGATAAGCAACAAATGTTGTCATATATGTTCAAAACAGGGTGCCTCATCAAGCATTGGAAAATTAAACCACCAAATAGGTATTCACAGGTGTCAAGCCCAATGTTATCCATCTCTATATCTTTTCTTTCCCCATATACTGTCATGTGCAAAAGGATAAAAGAAACAAGCTAGAATCCGCTAGAAGAAAATATACATTTGTTGGATATTGTGAAAATTATAAAGGTTTTAGAATACGTATTCCTAGTCAAAGGAAGGTTGAGATTAGAAAGGATGTAAAATTTTATGAATATGTTTCCCTTGGAAAAGCAAAGGACCTTCCTCCACCACCTCCACCCGAGAAGAATAATGAAGATATAGATATTTTAGATGGACCTTCCATGATCGAATATAAGATAGATATTGTTTATGATCCCATGGAGCCCACATATCCATTAGATCCTCCTCCATGTGATCATACTACCAGTAAGATGCCACTTTGGCTTCGAGAAACATTATAGTATGATGAAAGATGAGCTTCATTTCAAATATAATTTAGAGAAAGGGAGAAGCCATGTAGGTATCAAGGATATGTTGCAGCCATTAGTACTGTAATTCAATCTAAACCTTCTGCATTCGAAGAATCCATAAAATAACAAGTTTGGAAATATGATATGGAAAAATAATATGAATAAATTATGAAGAATGACATAAGGGATGTCATGCCAAGACCGAAAGGGAAATCTATGGTGACTTCAAAATGGTTATTTCATATCAAGCATGGAGTTGATGGTAGCATTGAGAAATAAAAGGAAAGCTTCATGGATATAGGGTTCTCTAAAAGGGAGGGAGAATATTATGATGATATATTTGGACCTGTGGTACGATATACAACCATTCGTTCTATAGTTTCCATTTCTGCAAGTCAAGGGTGGGCTCTTCATTAGATGGACGTGAAGACAACATTCCTTCATGGTATGTCACAGGAAGAAGTATACGTTGAGAATCCATAGGGATTTGAGGTGGAGGATTTAAAGATACATGTTTGTATATTGAAGAAGATATTATATGGTTTGAAGCAAGTCTGTAGATCATGGTACACACACATAGACAACTATTTGATGAAGTTGGGATTCACAAGAAGTAATGCCGATATCAACCTCTACTTCAAGGTAGTCCAAGGTATGATATTTATTTTGGTTTTATACGTTGATTATATATTATTGATAGGTAGTGAGCCCCTGATCATTGAGTATAAGTGGGAGCTAGCCCTGAATTCAAGATGAAGGACCTTGGAGTCATGCACTACTTTTTATGGCTTAAGGATTAGCAAAGGCACGATGATATTTTAATTTCATAAGGAAAATATAATATGAAGTTGTTGGAAATATTTGGAATGATAGAATGAAATTCACTACCCACAACAATGGAAATAAAATTCAAGAATTTATGTGGAGAAGTTGTAGGACCCGATTTGGTGAATCCATATGAGTACAGATAGTTTATTGGGCTTCTCATGTTCCTAGTGAAAACTTGTCTAGACATATGCTATGCATTGAATACGTTGATTCAATTCATGAACTAGCCTCTCCATGCACATTGGGTCACTGGAAAACACATTATAAGATATTTTCTTGGATCGATCACACTTGGTTTCAAATATTCTGTCGGAGATGTTTGACTTCATGGATACACCAATGGTGACTAGGAAATAAATGTTGTTGACAGGAAGAGTGTGTTTAGATGTTTTTTTATCCTTGGATCTGCCATGATATCTGGATGAGTAGGAAGAAGAAATTTGTAATATTGAGTATCGACGAGGCAAAGTATATTTCCGCTAGCATGGCTAGGTGTGAATTAGTTTGGTTGAGGAATCTCTTTGGAGAGTTATTTGAGAAATTCATAGACACTACACTGGCATATTACGACAACAAGAGTGGGATCCATTTGGTAGAAAACCATGTATTTCATGAAAAGTCCAAGAATATAGAGATTTGATATCACTTCATTCGAGACATAGTGAAAAGAGGAGTCATTTGACTCCATCACATATCATCAAATGAGAAAATTGTGGATATTCTCGCCAATGATTTGTCAAAAGGGAAGTTATTAGTCTTTGGAGAGAAGCTTGGATTGATCGATGTGACCCCTCTTAATAAGAGGCATCACTGATTGAGGACACTGAGCCAACTCTTCTACTTGTTTGAGCTCCCAAGGTGTGGAATTGAGATATAGGGATCCTAGTATTAATGGATCTCTAGACAATAGGGTATCACCCCTATTTGTTACCCATAGGTTTGGAGTAGTAGCTCACCCTATCTAGGTCTTTACAAAGTATACCCCAATTTGCATCATACACATAAGCTAGACGTGTTGGGATTGTCCCTCCACATATAGCCAATGGGTTGAGGAGGGCTTAGGGGTGTGTGTTCCTTACCTTTTTTTAAGTCATATATCTCACCCAAGCTTGGGTTATGATGCAAGTGTTATACGATATGGCTCTTTATGGTCGTGGTAGGTAAGCTAGATCCGAAGAAGAAGATGCCCCCGTCCTTCAGCCCTGGCAGATCACAATCCTTCCACGATCTCCGTGGACGAACACCTGCACACAGAAGAGACGAACAGATACATGCATAGGAACTAGCATACGTAACTAAATATCGGTCAGAAAAGATATTACTCGCATTAACATGATTGCAAAAGGAGTGGAACCATAATCATAGTCATCTATTAAAGTAATAAACGAATAGAAGTTACAACCGAGTTCTGATGTCGCAGCCTCCTTCGTACGGGTCCCCGGTTGTCCACGTCTCGTAAAGCTCGCCAAGGAAAGGGAAACCTCTCCAGAGTCTCGTAACAATGGTCTCCTTGCTTAATGGGCCTTAAGGGAAAGAAGGGATTCTTTACAGCACAAAGGCACTTGGGAAGTAGGGAGATGCAAAGCTTCAACACTTCAAGACTAGCTTGCCATGGATTTGAGCAAGCTTTTATAGATGGGGAAGGAGGGAGTTGGGATCCCTATTATTATGGGATTGGCCCTATCAACAAGGAAGGTTCCATAGAAGGTGGCAAAACCACTTCCCTTCCATAGAACTCCCGCAGCCAAACCTCCCAACTCAAGATAGGCAATGGTTATGAGTTTGTTTGAACTCAACTTCCGCCATCCATATTTAAAAAACAGTCCCTAAAATGGGTGGCGCGATTGCTGCTCTATGACAGAGCGCCAAGTGGCGCGACCTCTTTACAGGATTTCCCTGATTGGCGCGAGCAGTGAACTGCCTACCCGCGCCAATGCAAAAAGAGCTGTTTTTCATGGATTTTGCAAGGAGATGTCTCAAGGGGAAATGAAGTTCATACTCAGAGGGATGCATTGATGATGTTTTCAAGGCATGACAGTGTTCACAGGTCACATAATGAGTCCTCCATTGTGCGGGATGGGGAATGGTAGGGACGGTGACAAATTACTGTGTAACAGATGCCCCCTAAAGCATGAGGCCCGAGAGAGAGAGGGGTGAAATGCTTTACGAGAACATGTCCAACCGAAGGCCCGCCGTCGGAAAACCTGCGCAGAAAGATACAACTGATATCTCAAGTACATGATGTATATATATGGTATGGACGCAGCCATCCGAACAGAGTATGCTATAATCCGGATCCAGGGTATGGGCGCAGCCATCCAACTAAGATCAAACAAATAGACCCAGGTATGGTCGCAGCCATCCAATCATTGAGTCATGTACATAATGACAATAATCCACAATCGCAGCCTGGATTACAACAGACACAATCCAGGGTCTTGCGCTCCATCTCGACCCAAACAAGTACAAGTTCTAGCATGCGAATGTGTGAGCTGACTTCGAACATGCAAGAACATCGTCTGATTACCAGCCAATAATGAAAGCCGTTAACAGACGCGAGAGAAACCACCAATAATGACGATGGTCCTCAAGGTACTCCAGGTACAATCTACGGCGTGTGAATAAATGAGCCGACGTCGAACACCCGCAGAATCATCCGATCGGAGGCCAATAATGAAAACCTCTCGTCGAATGCGACGAACCTGCCATTAAGGCATGCAGGCTCCAAGGTACCATCAGGAGTCTCTAGACCAACTTCCTGGATAATGAGTTGAAGTCGACAGGAAGTGACCTTGATCGAAGGTGGGCAATAATGATTCCCACATCATCGACACGAGACAGAGGAACATAATGTTTTGTTGTGAATCAGGACCATATGAGAAACAGAGGAAGGTTGATATTTGCAGAGGCCAACTTCTCTTGAACATATAAACGGCACGACAATGGACTTGGCAGTATTTGACATCAACGGATCAAAGGTCATGGCGACGAGGCAGTGAACAGATGAGAGGTCAAAAGAGATTACCCAACCCCATGGAAGCAAAGTGAAGCAGCGAGATGAGATGTCCCCAACCCGACACGAATGCAGACAAGTGCCATGTTCAAGAGCGACATACTGCCGACGACAACGATGATGGTTCCATTTTTTCCCCCACCATTTCTGGCGAGTACCCCAATTATTTTTAATAACAAGCTTGAAGGGGATAGCATATGCTTGCGATATAAGTCCGCCCTTTGGGCGAATCCATCCTAGTGCATTTAACGAGTCCTAGGAAGGAGAAACTCGGAGAACGTCATTTCGACTATATCCGATGTCATCAGGGTTTAACGAGTCTGACAAAGGAAGAACTCGGCGTCTTTTCATGTTTAGAGAGTTTGAAAAGACAGCTGAAAAGAAAACTCCACAAGTCCCTTTTCGTAAACAGTTCCCCAAATCCGAAAAGGTAGAAAACAATATCCGGAAAAACCTCCTAGTCGCGATAGGCTAGGGTATTCCTTTTTCGTAATCAATCCATCCCGGCCCGAAAAAGGGTTAAACTTATACCGGGTGAATGTCGATTCGTGTCCATTTTAACGAGATCGAAACGACAAGGGCCTCGGCGATCTTTTCATATTTAGAGAGTCAGAAAAGAGCTGAAAGATGACTCCAGAGTGACATTTTCGTGTATTTACCGAGTCCGAAAAAGTATAAAATACAACTCGTTTCCACCTTCTAAGTCGCAAAAACCTGTCACTGCACATACCCAACAAGCGTAAAATCCATTTTTCGACATAATACATGCAAATATTTGACAAGAAATAACTTTAAAAACTCATTTTAACGTCGAAAAGTTATAAATATGTCCAATGGTAAAAAATGAAATTACTTTTTACTATTTACCTTGTGGAGAGTAGCAGTGGTCCATTTGGAGCAGAATCTTCTGACGGCGATCGCGACCGATCCAGGCAACCATTCAGCGTCTCGTCTGTGACAGGTAAGAGGCCTCCTTTTCTCTTTCTTTCCATGTATTTTTTAATGAATTCCCTTAAAAAACCAGCTCTGTAAGGGCACTCTTGAATTTTTAGGGCCGGCCCAAGTGGCGCGGGTATCGGGCACGGACCCGCGCCACTGAGCTCTTTTCATCAAAGGGCCCGCGCCACGTGGCGCGACTGTCAGAAAAACAGTCGCGCCAGCGGCGCAACCCAAATTTCCGCCTAAAAAACCCCTATTTATGCCAAATTTTTCGAATTTTTGAGCTTACAGAAGATCTAATTAAGGGCTTTGAACCATGTGAATGCAGATAAACAGTCAGAATGGTGATTGAATGGAAGGAACGGGAACACGGAGATGAGGACGAAGAGGCCATGCAAAATGAGAATTGCATGAATGCTCTAAGGGACTGTGGCTTAAAGAAATTCTTCCTCACGCCATGCTTACGAGCTCAGCCCGAGCTCCTCCAATATTTGATCAACCTCTGGGATGAAAATGACCAGGTATTCAGAATACGAGACCAGGTGTTGGAATTGGAGGTCACCGACATTTACTTTGTTACCGGATTATCCCGCAGGGGTCCAATCCCTGTACTGACTGGGAGCAGACCATCAGGGGAGAAGATGGAAGAAGTAATGGCGCGGGTGTGCCATGGGGCACAAACAGGAACAGGGAGTAAGAAGGTGTACATCTCGACCATCCCCGACCTAGCACCGAGAGTCGTACTCCACACCATTACGCGGGCTGCTGGATCGCAGGCACCACACGAGGCTTCAAAGGCTCAACTCTTACTGGCCTCAGAATGCATGGGTCCCCGACTGTATGACTGGGCAACAGCTGTCACCATTAACATGAAAAGGCAGCTCACAAAGTGCAAAAAGGGCAAACTGAAGCAGTTTGGGTATGGTTCCATCTTGGTGTCGTTCATTCTGGAACGCATACCAACCTTCCAGGGCCAAGAGGCCCCTGTGGCGAGTCCAGCACCACGAGAGCCGAGAATGGCTCGCTGGGCAGCACTGATGCCCAGATCTGGAGGCGGGCAACAGATGTCCTGGAAGCCCGAGTTCTTCAGATGGATACGGCGCCAACTGATCGTTGTGGAAGATTGGCCCTATGCGGGAACTGACTTTACAGGGGACCCGGATCTCCCGCTACCAGAAGGAGACCACTGGGACGAAGAGCTGGGTAAGACCTCATATTTTTGATTTTATGTTTATATGATTTGTTTTTATTAATACACAGTTGTCTTAACACAAATATACATGCATGCAGATGTAGGACCTGAGAGACCAGCCGGGATGTCTCCTATCTTCCGGAGGACACAGCTCGCCCCTGAGATCCAGGGGGAAGGTGCCGGAGGAGGGGCACTGGTTCAGAACCTTGAGGGGATCGTTCATGGGATCCCAGACTATGCCCGACTGTCAGATGTACCATTGGAGTACCAGCGCCATACGGTGGGAGTCCCAAATCGGCTCCACCGAATCCTGAGGCGGCTAGTGCGTGCAGTAACGTGCTATCATGAGCACCATGCCGATTAGTCTCTAGGATTTAGCCACACCTATTTTTTGAGAGACTCAGTGTCTCCGGATGTATTAAGACACTTATGTATATTTTTTGAGTTTTATGTGACACACTTCTATGTAAACATTTCGATATCTATATATGCATATCTATTTCCGGATGAGTCTTCTTTACATGTGATGATGATTTATAAATTGCGCAAATGTCTATCTAACACCAAATTTGCTACTGTATCTGCGAATGCATTCAAATGTCTGGGTATATGATGATATGTAATATATTCAAAATTCCTTTCCAGTAATCGAATACGCAAATACAATCGTAAAATGGACGGGTTTCTTACCGAATAGTGCTCGTTCAGCTGCAACACTACAAGCTGTGAATCTAGGTACACGAGCAATTCGCGGATACCAAGGTTTATTGCCTCGGTTAATAATTCCAACACGGCGCTATATTCCGCGATATTGTTCGTGGTACGCCCTAAACAAACACCTTGCAGGTTGATCAGCTCACCAGCAGGATCGTAGATTACCCAGGCTGCAAAAGACAGATTCCTGGTACTGCGGGAGGCACCGTCCGCGAAACCAACAAACGGATGAGTAGACATCTGCACAACCAGGAAGACCCGATCAGCAGAAAGACGTTTACAAAGCACACCACACCATGCACACAAATGACAATCACACACCTATGTACACACACCACACCAAGAAATCATTTCAGGCGTAGTACTTCTTGAGGTACAGCCCATTTCTGGGCTGCGCTAATGGAACTCCTTCGTAGTCTATAAGTTCATAGGCCCCATTTTTCAAAACACGTTTTACTATATAGGGACCGTGCCACATGGGCTGGAGTTTACCGGCACCAAGCTTATCATGTGCCTGATCATACAAGAGGACTAGGTCTCCTTCAATGAAAGAACGGGGAGAAACAGATTGATCAAAATGAGATTTGACCCTCTTCTTTTGTGCTTCGATGATCAAAGAAGCTAGACGACGGGTTTCATCCAACCGTTCAAGATACAGAAGACGCTCTTCCTCAGGAGAAGAATCCGGTAAGAGCTCCACAGCTAACTTAAGCGAAGGAATTTCACATTCAACCGGCAAAGTAGCTTCCAGACCGTACACCAGTTGGAATGGTGTGAATCCGGTTGCACTTTTAGCAGATGTTCGGTACGCCCAGAGAGCTGAGAACAGTTGGAGATGCCAACTGGATTTATGAATCCCAACTGTTCGTTGAAGCATGGTGACCAAACCCTTGTTCACTGCTTCAACCTGACCGTTCGCTTGAGGGTAGTATGGCGTTGAGCTGTCGTGACGCAGGCCCAACGCAGCTGTCAGCTCCGCCATCATGTAATCACGGAAATGAGTACCATGATCAGTGACGATAGCTTGAGGGACCCCGAATCGTGCAATAACATGGTTGAATAAAAAAGAAGCAGTCGTTCTTCCGTCAGCAGCAAGTGTAGGCATCGCCTCGGCTCACTTAGTGAAGTAGTCGACAGCGACGATGATATACGCATGCCCCCCGGCCGAGTGAGGGTTACACGTCATAAAATCTACGCCCCATTTCGCGAAAGGGCCGACGGTAATAACGGGATGCAACGGCAACGGCGGCGCGCACATCTTGCGCTGAAAAATCTGGCACGGATGGCATTTTCGGACTGCAGTGATGCAATCTTTGAATATAGACGGCCAGAAGTAACCTGCCCTCAGAATCTTTTGGGCAGTGGCATATCCGGACATGTGTCCACCACAGGCGCCACTGTGGCAGTCATTCAAGACTTTCTCAGCTTCGTCCAAGGTAAGGCATCGTCGGAGCACTGAATCTACTCCAATACGATATAGGGTATCTCCCACTATGCGGTAGGGTTGAGACTGGTGCCGAATCCGACGGCGTGCAGCTTTATCCAACTCAGACCGGAATGTCGCGGTCTGAAGATACACTATGATGTCCCCGTACCAAGGATCACGAGTATCGATAAGAAACAACGTTTCGTTCGGAATATGATCTTCAGAGTGTTCAGGGAGAGAGTCTGTAGGGAGAGAACAAATCAAATCCGCGAAGACCAGTGATTTAGTTGACTTGGCAGTGGTGAACTCCAAATCAAACTCCTACAGGATGACGATCCATTTGGAGTACTTGCCCCCCAGCAATTGTCTAGAAAGAATATATGTCATGGGGTTGCAGTCTGAAACCACTGTTATCGTGCGCAAAAGGATGTAATGGCGAAAGCGCTGTACAGCGTGTACGGCCGCTAAGGCCAACTTCTCAACATGTGCGTAACGCGTTTCCGGGTCGAGAAGGTTCCGAGAGAGGTAATAAACAACATGTTCATCACCGTTCTCGTCATCCTGCACCAAGACCATGGCGATGGTGCTTAATGCGGCGGCTAGATACAAAGTAAAGTCGCGGTGGTAGTCCGGAGGACGAAGCAATGGAGCATTGACTAGCAATGTCTTCAGCTTCTCAAAGGATTCTTGAGCGATTTTGTCCCAATGAAAGGGAACATTCTGCTTTAACAAACGAGTGAATCCTTTGGCTACCTCGGCGTAATTCGGGATGAAGCGCCTAAGAAAATTCGCTTTCCCCTGCAGACTCTGCAACTGATAAAGGGAGGAGGGTGACGGGAGATTTACAATGGCCTCAACCTTTAGAGGGTCGAGGCGAATTCCGTCTTCCGAGACTATAAAGCCTAAAAGACGGCCAGAGTCGACGCAGAAGACGCACTTATGAGGATTCAGCCTAATATTGTAGCGTCTGCAGCGAAGAAATATCTGGCGAAGATGTTCTGGATGATCCTCTCGCTTACCCGAATGGGCAGGCAAGTCGTCCAGATAAGGCTGGACAATATGGCGAATATCATGAAAGGCATATGACACAGCACGTTGAAACGTGGCGCCAGCGTTCTTTAAGCCGAACGGGAGTTTTTTATATGCAAAAGTGCCCCACGGACAGATGAATGTGGTCTTATGTTGATCCTCAGGTGCAATGTTAATCTGGTTGTAACCCGAGAAACCGTCCATTAAGGAATAGATCTCACTCCCGGCGCAATCGTTGATAATCTGATCGATAAACGGAGTGGGATAATTATCCTTAGGACAGGCGCGATTGATATCGCGATAATCTACACAGACTCGAATGGTACCCTGCTTTTTATCGACAGGGACGATATTGGACACCCATTCTGTAAGGGGGATAGGATAAATAAACCCCGCGTTCAGAAGTTTTTCAACTTCTACCTTGATAGCGGCGGCTTTCCGAGGATGCATGGGACGCAAGCGTTGGCGCACGGGTTTCGCACCTGGATAGGTTGGAATCTCGTGCACGACAATACTAGGATCAATTCCCGGCATTTCCTCGTAGGACCATGCAAAGACATCTCTGAACTCTTTAAAAAGTTCCGTATAGACCTGGATTTCTTCAGGAGAACAGGTCACACCCACATGAATGTTCTCAACAATCCCCGGTTTGACAGAGATGTTGATAGGAACCGTTTGAGTAATGTTACTCAGATTGCCTTCCGAAAAGACCTCATGCGTCAAAATCGGTGTTTGAAGGGGAGGGGAAGGAACCTGAGTAGCATAGCGCTCGAGACAATCCGTCATTGCCCCCAAGCTAGGCATAAACGAGGAACGATGATGCCCATCGCCCCAAGGTAGCTCCTCCAGAGACATAGTTTCAATTATAGCCTCATCCGAGGGAAAAGTCTCTCTAAGAGGATCAGGCGAATCAGCCTGACCAAGCCAGGGGGATTGTGAGTAGACGTCAAGAGCCATGCTCATCGGAGCATGCTGAGGAGGTGGAGGGTCCGATGCAGCAACAATCTCACAGTAGCTGATCTCTACCGGCGTTAAAGGCATGGACTCTCCAAACTCATATACCTGCTCAGGTGTAGGAATCAGCCAGGGGTCATCAGTCCTGGACAACATGTTGACTTGAGCGGTATTCGGTGGCTGCGCAGGGAAAATACCCATGAGGACTGGGTCTTTGAAAAGACCAGGTCCTATGCTGTCTGGTGGATTCGGAATTTGATCCACATACGGCACGTTGTTCTCGGAGCTCGAGGTAAAAAATGACAACTGGTCTACTGTCACAATCTTGCCCTCGTGAGGGAACTTGATGAATCGAAAGATAGTAGACGGCACGCAGAGCATGGCATGGGTCCAGCTGCGGCCAAGAAGTATGTTGTAGTTGAGTTTAGCGTCAACTACTTCTACTTCCACGTTGACAGTTTTTCCTTGTAATGTAATCGCCAGACTCTCGAGAACTCCCAGGGGTTTAGATTCCCGGCCATCAAATGCCTCAAGGGCATTGGGAGATGACGATAAAGTTGGAGAGCCGATGGCTCTCCAACAAGCACAGGACATAACACAAGTAGATGCACCCTCATCTACGACGGCTCTGTGAACGTCCAGGCCGTTAATCCTGACTTGAATAATCAAAGCGATTTGATGTGGAAGCCGGGGAGTAAAATTCTCCAGATCAAAGGTGAGAAGGCTCGAATCGGCGGGATCAATACCACCGATGGCAAACAGCAAAGCCTTCCGTTGTGAAGGACAACTTTGAAGAACCTCAAGTGCAGACATGGCACACAGCGCCTGGGCCAGATCCTCAACAATACTGTAATGTTGGGTGGCACGGGCGTTTGGATTATAAGAGGATCTCCGAAGAACACCCTTGGGAGGTGGCTTCACAACGGGTTCGAGAGTCGGCTTCTCAATTTCCAATGAACCAGAAGCAGATGCGGGAGGCGGTCCATCCGCCACTGCCTTCCCGGGTGCCTGCTGCCGATTATTGTAATCCTTGGACCTCGTAGCGATAGTGATAGGTGCATTAGTCTTCATCATGAAAACTTGAGACCCAAACGGTGCAGATGATGAACCTTGTTCGACCATCTGGGTCTGCTGAGATGGAAATGGCTCCTTTAAAACAGCCGGAGTACCTTTTGAGCCTTTAAGAAGTTGACTGACTTCGGATCGTCTTGGGCAATCTTTAGTGTAATGGTCTCCTTCACAGATGAGGCAAGGAAATTTCGGCTTACGTTGTGAGCCATCCTCAGATCGAGATTTAGATTCCGGTTTTGGGGCATCAGATCTTGATTTGCCTTTGCCCTTCTTCTTCCCTTTGGAGGATTTGTCTGCAGGATTGGCCTGGACGGCATTTACCTCCGCGGTTTTACCAGAATCGGATGAGGCGGGATTAGCAGAGGTATTATTGGAAGAATTAGCCTTCTGCCTCCCATTCGAAGGCTTCTTCGAATTTTGAGAAACGGAACCAATGACACCATCCACGGAAGGGGTGGGTTGGGTCTTTTTGGCTTCGGGCCGTGGTGCATCAGGCAGGATGTCATAAAGCGTGCCAGATTGGGAATAAACCAGATCCAAGTACTGGGCACGCGCGATAGCTTGTTCCTCCGTCACACACGCTCCCATCGCGATATCCTGAGCGATTTTGTTCACAAAGGAGGTGGTGAACCAGTGAGTCAAAATCTGATCAGGTATGTGGAACTTGATCAGTCGACGACGGCGCCGCCACTCATGGATGTGATCCGAAATGTGAGTGGCCGAGTCCTGCTTCAGGGAAGACAGGAGGTGCGTCCCAGTCTCATACCGGACTGGTAACTGGAAACGCGTGAGGAAAGCCATAGCTAACGAGTTGAAATCCTGAAAAATACCACGGGATAGCTCTATGTACCACTTAGCAGCAGCTCCTGTTAACGTACGCCGGAAAAGACGCAAACGAACCGAATCGTCAGTCCAAGAGTTAGACGAGCACCAGAGGTGATACGTCATCACATGCGCCTGGGGGTCTTCTCCAGATTTGCCCTCAAACTTGGGACAGTCTCCTGGTATCTTGGTCGGAACCGGGGACCAATATGGATTATGAGCAATCGGATCATTGGTCAACTTCGAAACGTCCGGTAGATCCAAGGTAGCCAGGAACGGCAATGGAGGGTTAATTCCCATGCCAGTCCCAGAATAAGGTCCGGTACCCATGCTCCACGATGGTTGTGAATATCCTTGCCCCCATGGGTTCTGTCCCGTAGGATTCTGACCGTGAGGGGCATAATTCGTATAGCCAGACTGATTTGATTGCTGGTAACCATTGTGTGGGGCCTGATAACCAGGGTTCGAGCCCTGATTAGGCGTCTGCCCTGTATAAGCAGCGTTTGGATTTGGCTGCTGAGCACAGTTAGAACCGTGAGGAGGAGGATACTGAGAGCCCCCAGAGTGGTTATAGTTCGGTTGAGATTGACCATGAGGATAATAACTGCTCTGAGGATGAGTAGACTGCTGATAAGTGGAACCCTGCGGAGCCTGGTACGTAGGGCGCAGCTGTTGATTTGGCTGCGGCATTGAGTGAGCAGGCTGGTGAGCAGAGTGAACGGAATGAGGGGGCTGGCCTGAATGAACAGGTTGACCCGAATGAGGGGGCGCTCCCGAATGAACAGGTTGGCCCGAATGAGGGGGCGGCGCTGGTTGCGCAGGCTGACCCGGTTGTAAGTGAGCCCCAGGTTGCACCGAATAAGCCGGTTGGCCTGGAGGCGGGACACCAGGTTGTACCGGATGACCCGGTTGGCCCCGTGGTGGAACAGGACCAGGTGCTTGCTGGAAACCAGTTTGACCCGAAGCAGAACCATAAAGAGGTCCTTGCTGATATGCAACGTTAGAGACAACAGGATACTGCGGTTGCATCGGTAAGGAAGGCTGGATTTGCCCCCCAGGTCCATAGGTCGGTCCCTGTTGATACCCCGTCTGAGGCTGAGCAGGTTGACCAGCAGGGTTATAATATGGTCCTTGCGGATTATAGAATGGCCCTTGCTGGCCCGCAGAGTAGCCTTGATTGGGCTGTCCCTGTGGGTCGTACTGATAGCCAGGTTGGCCTGCAGGTTGACCTTGGAAAGGTTGTGCCTGCAAGTTCTGAGCCTGGTTGTACGGTAAACCTTGAACATAAAGATAGGCCTCAGGAGCAAGGAGACGCAAAATATCCCCATGCTCGTCAAGCTGACCCGGAAAACCATACACGGGAGTGCCGTCTTGTGCATAATGCGAAAAGAAAGACCGATAAGGATCTTGGGGGAGCTGTCCAGCTCCGGCGTTCGGCTGCTGTAAAAACAACCGATACTCCTCCAGAGAGATATTCTCCGGTATAGCAGTAGCTAGATAAATGTCCTCTGGAGTTGGCCCAGATCTAGAAGCAGATGTTGAGGCAACAGCAGAAGAGGCAGCCACACAAACAGTGGGTCGCACGGGAACAGAAGTGACGGGCGTCGAAGGAGACACCCCGGGTGTAGTGGCAGCTGGCCTCGAAGTAGGAGATGATATTCCCATAGAGGCAGCAGCTGAGATAATCTGACCCAGAGATCTGTATCCCCGTGGCAAAGAAGGACCAGCTGACGATGTGGTAGCCAGCTCAGACTCGTCTCCCTCAAACAATCTACGAGGGATGCGCTGATAGTCATCAGACCCGGGAATTTCCTCACCAGAATCACTCATGGTTGATCCTGCCGTTAAATCACGCAGAAGACGGCGAGGACTAGGAGGAAAAACAACAGCAATAAACGGCGAACCCGATGTAAGAGAAAGGAAATCAGCTCCTAATCTCAATTCAGACAGAGGGTCCGAAAAGGGCCAGTGGAAGTCAACTGGCTCTCCAAAGGGTTGCTCGGCGAGGACCGGTCCCCCGTCAGGGAACTCGGAAACAACAGGCTGCTATGGTTCAACAGAAGGCTCAGAAGCCTCTGAAGAATCGTCCGTGTAAGGACTACCAGTAGACGAAACTGAGGGTTCCGCCACCGTGACAAAAGACCAGAAGAAGAGAACACACACACACATGGGCTGAAAATGAATTAAGACACATGATCAAACAGTCACAAGCAATATCTAAACGGGTGTGTTATCGTGGGAGATTGATTTTACCACATTGGAAAATAAACAAATTCTACCGTTTCATGTTTTAAGAGTCGAGAAACGATAAAAAGATGACTCTATCTCTTTCAGAGTTGATACAAGCGTGAAAGGACAAGCGCTTGACGGTCTTTTCAAGTTTAGGGAGTCAGAAAAGACCAAATGACTGCTCAGGAAAAACTAGGCACAAAGGGTGTACCAAATATCCGTGAACTGCAATATACACCTTGGTTTGAAAAAATGAAACAGAAATCGACCAAGGACTTTCCGTACGTGCAGGTAGTCTCCCCGAATGCTGTGTTCGGTGTATCACGGGTATAGGGCGGCAGACTCGGCTTCCTGTTGATAAAGGATTGAAAACCTATAGGGGTCTCCCTTTATATACGCGACGGTACGGGGAGCGCAAGTCCGTACTAGCGCTGTCTAAAGCCAACAGGCGAACGACAGCTGCTAGGTTTAACGACGCCGGAACACGTCTCTAGCCTAGACCATCTAAATATGTTGCGTTAAGTTCCAATGTTGCCTTAGGTTAATTGAATGAATTTTACAGTTGATCTTCAATTAAGTTTCAATTTCCAGGCCTTATCGTATGTAGTGTCTCCTAAATGCAAGCTATATGCCACGATGCAACATTTGGTTCGATGAAAACTAGTTAAATGAGAGTTGAGAGCTTTTATACAAACGAAATGAACGGAATACAAACAAGAATGTCTCTAATGCAACTAATGCAATTGCACACTTTTCATTGAAACACTAATCACTAGTAATACGGAAAAGATGACAATTTGCACTAATTAAAAAAAAAAAGAGACTATATATTTTTTTTGATTTTCAATGTTTAATGGCTAATGTGCACTGAAAACAAAAGGAACAATTCGAGAAATGATAACTAAGAGAGCGAAGAAAACAATATTCACTCAACAAAGCAAACAACCAAATCTCTAAATCGACCCAAAGTCTCTCAAATCGAAGAAAGACTCGAAAACACCCAATGGACCGTGTGATCTGGGCCCAAAGCAAGTGCAAACGAATTCTGAATGAAAGAATGAAAAATCACTCAAAAGACGCAACAAAACAATCAAAGACTGCTAAGAGGGCGTGGAGAATCAATCAACAAGTCGACAGGACAATCAAGACACCAAAACTCCCAAGGAGGGCTCGATTCACTATGCCACTAGATGCCCTAGGGCTCAAATCGTGAAACCGATAGATAGAGGCAAAAAACCAAAGGATAGCGGTGAATTCCAGTCAAACCAGACTCCAATACACTCAAACAATCAGGAAATCAAGAAGAAAAGTACTGGTCAAGTTCAGAAAGCCAAAAATTGAAGAAACTCAAAAAAGTCACAGGGGTGGCGCGACTGTGGCCTTGAAACTAGCGCCAGAGGCCGAGTGGCGCGAGACAGACAAATGCAACATGCGCCAAGTGGCGCGACTGTCAGGTAAAAACCCGCGCCAGTCGAGTTCTTCAATGAAAATTTAAAAACAAGCTAATCTGAAAAGAGACCAACACAAGCTAAGCAAACCAAGAGGCTAAAATAATGAAAGAATCCAACCCAGAAGGTTCATCAAGCAAGGAGAAACAATCAAAGCGAACCAATCATAAACGGGACAAGGAAAACCGGACGATCCCCAGCGGAGTCGCCAATTTGTTGAGGAGGTAAATCCCCTCTGCGGACAGAGGCGATCCCTACTAGCCCAGCAGAGGTCTAGCAACAAACAAACAATGCTATGACGCAAGCTCCTAGTTACGAATGAAAGACTTGGGATAAGAGCCTACCTGGATTCCAACGCTAGATCTGAAGAAGAGATGTCCCCGTCCTTCAGCCCTGGCAGATCACAATCCTTCCACGATCTCCGTGGACGAACACCTGCACACAGAAGAGACGAACATATACATGCATAGGAACCAGCATACGTAACTAAATATCGGTCAGAAAAGATATTACTCGCATTAACATGATTGCAAAAGGAGTGGAACCATAATCATAGTCATCTATTAAAGTAATAAACGAATAGAAGTTACAACCGAGTTCTCACTTCGCAGCCTCCTTCGTACGGGTCCCCGGTTGTCCACGTCTCGTAAAGCTCGCCAAGGAAAGGGAAACCTCTCCAGAGTCTCGTAACAATGGTCTCCTTGCTTAATGGGCCTTAAGGGAAAGAAGGGATTCTTTACAGCACAAAGGCACTTGGGAAGTAGGGAGATGCAAAGCTTCAGCACTTCAAGACTAGCTTGCCATGGATTTGAGCAAGCTTTTATAGATGGGGAAGGAGGGAGTTGGGATCCCTATTATTATGGGATTGGCCCTATCAACAAGGAAGGTTCCATAGAAGGTGGCAAAACTACTTCCTTTCCATAGAACTCCCGTAGCCAAACCTCCCAACTCAAGATAGGAAGTGGTTGTGAGTTTGTTTGAACTCAACTTCCGCCATCCATATATAAAAAACAGTTCCTAAAATGGGTGGCGCGATTGCTGCTCTATGACAGAGCGCCAAGTGGCGCGACCTTCTTTACTGATTTCCCCGAGTGGCGCGAAAGCATCGAACCGTCTACCCGCGCCAATGCAAAAAGAGTTGTTTTCTCATGGATTTTGCAAGGAGATGTCTCAAGGGGGAAAATGAAGCTCATACTCAGAGGGATGCAATGATGATGTTTTCAGTGCATGACAGTGTTCACAGGTCACATTATGGGTCCTCCATTGTGCGGGACGGGGAATGGTAGGGACGGTGACAAATTACTGTGTAACAGTAAGATCATAAGAAATAGGATGGTTTGAGTAGTATCTCCCCTATATCACCTATTTATTGATATGGGGTCATAGTAGTATCTCCCCCATGAGATTATAGGTTGAGTAGTAGCTACCCGATGTGGTTTCAGATTGATATATACTCTTCGATGATATAGAGGGAGGTATATTTTTCTCCATAATGATTCTTTTTCTTTATAAATTTTTTGTGAAATAGAGATGAGAAAACATGGGAAATGATATGGTGATAGGGCAGACACGTGGAATACTCCTTAGTTGAGAGGCAGTGTTAAAATTAAGAAACAAAGGTGAAATTCAGGGGAAAATTTAGGGGCTAATATTCGTAAGTGGGCTAATTTTCTATATTTTTTCCAAAAAAAAATATTCGCAAATCTCCAATTTTTTAAAAAGTAATTCGCCCATGTTTTATAGTATGAAATTATTTTACCTTTGAAATCGCCAAGATCTTATATAGAATAATATAATATAATTATAAATTAAGATAATTTTACAAAAATATCATCAAACATTTCACAAATTTTCTATTATAGATTACCAAGATTCGCTAAGGTTTCTAAACTTCCAAATATATATCCATTCTTAAAATTTTCCATGGTCAAATTCCAATTTCGATAGATTATTTTATGTATATTATGGTTGCATTGAATTCCTATTTTTTAGAGGACCAATATTAACATAAATATCTCTCAAATCGGATCAGGGAAAGTGTACTTATGAAGGAAATCCCACATATGCACATTTGGACAAGGTCGACCCTAAAGCAAATTGGACACCCATGGAAGCCTATAAATACAAGTGACCTCAAGCTCATTTGGAAATCACCAAGAATTTATTATTCTCTTCTCATTGATTTTTTTGTATAGGTTTGAGGCAAGGATGACAAAATAAGTTCACAAATGTTTTAAATTACAGTGCCTGAGGCTTGCATCTGATCTAGGGTTTTTGGGCTATAGTCGTAGGCTTGTCAAAAATAAATTTTGACCATAATCACTAGCACACGTGCATAAAGGGAGAAAATGGGTTCCTTAATTCACTTGCACAACTCCTCATGCACGCAATTGGGGAGTTTGACTGAAATTGACCATTGACCGAAGTTGACCGTAGTTGACCACAAATAGAAAAAGTTGTCTCTGATATTTTATGACAATGGAAACTTGTTTCTAAATGTTATTGGGTTGTATTTATGGATCATATTGTATCAGGCTCATTATACTCTCTGCTGAAAATTTTATGAAAATCTAATAAAAGAATAATTTCAAAGGGTTTTTCCCTGGTCTTTGACCAAATATGGTGTCTCTTCTTGATTTGTTGATTGTCTCCTTTATCATTACATTTATTTTTCTATATTAAATTACTAATGATTAATGGACATACTAATTGTAGTTGAAAATATTTCTAATTGAAGTGTTGAATTGTGATAAAGTAATTGATACAACATAAAAAAAATCTAAAAATTTAACAGTTGTGACTTCACTATCCATTTGTTTCATCATGACCCAATAAAGCACTCCTTGATTGATCATTTATCCACATATTCCCTATAATGCAACTTTGTAAGTTAAACCGCATGGAGAAAAACTCGGTCTTGTGACCCCTTGGTTCAACAATTCCTGCACCTATTTCTTTATCTCCTCCATCTCAATGGCTAACAACCCGTACGTACCAATGTTGGGTTAAGGAGTATCCTGCTGCAAGTGAACCTCATGTTGTATCTCACGCTTTGGAGAAACCCACATGGTTCTTAAAAAATCCCATTATAGTTAGAAAAAATTTCATACAATTACTTGTTATGAGTGGGATCACAACCTTGGAAAGCTTTAGATGTCTCTGCATATTTTTCTCTCACAACCATGAGCATGCAACCTTTGTTGGAATTCACCTTCATCTTCATCTAACCTACACATATAAGACTAGCACTGATTTTGGCATGATGAGCTCTAACAATGTATTACACGTCATATTTCGTGAGATGATACTTTTTTTCATGGTGAAATAAAACTTCATTCCTATCATTAAAATATGGACTCCCCAATACCATGCCACAAATATCCAAAGGTGCAACATCAAGATCAACCTCATCTACTAGTTTGGATGAAATAAAAAATCTAGCTCTAAACTGCTTGGTTACATGTAATTTGGATTTGTCATGCACCAAACCAAGAGGGGGACTTTAGGATGAGGCTTGCTTTCCAATCCTAATTTATTAACCAAGTATTCTGAAATCAAATTTACTTGTGAGCCTGGATCAAGCAAGGTTTCCACTTTATTGTGTTTCATTATGACTCTAACGTGGAACAATTAAATCCTCTTTCATTCATTAACAAGAGATTCATTGGAATAATTTGTACTTGCACGCAATTCAAAATTTTCATTAACATGAAGAGAAAGGTTACCATGTATGCCCCCTTCTATGATCTATGTCTCGTCACTGGAATTGGATCCAAGGTCCTATTGTATGGTTTCCACTGTATTTTTCTTGTTCTTCCCATCAAATCTCTTTGGTTTCAACTTCCAATAGTGTTCATAATAATGGCCTTCCTTCTTATAATGTGTTCAAGATGGATTTTCTCTTTCCTCCTTCTTGGTTGTAGCCCCCTTCTTGTCCTGTCCCTTACCTTTTCCTTTGAACTTTCCATTATGAGGTTTGAAATATGATTTCTTTGGTTTCTCTTAGTTATCATTCTTTCCCATGATTTCAATGTGAATGGCCTTCACACTAGTTACATCAATAGTAGTAGGCTCAAATAACAAAAATAATGCTTGATGTAACTATGTAAAACACCAATATACTTTGTTACAGTTTCTAGTGAATCATGTGAAATACCCAAATTCAATTCTTGTTTTCTAAACTCTTCTATGAATATTTAACATTTTGACCCTTTCCTTGTCTCAAATATTTCCATTCCATTAAATCCTTTTGTCGATAACCCAAAGGATAAAAATGGTATTTCAATGCAAAAAAAAAATTGGACCAAGAAGAAAGGAGATTACCCAAGTCTTTGTTGCCTTTCTGTAACTTTCTCTCCCACCAAACGAGAGTGGTGCCACTTAGCTGAAGGGATGGTAATTAGATCTCAGCCTCATCCTCCTCAATCTTCTAAATCCATAAATAAGCCTCAATTTGTCTAATAAATAGTTTAGTTTCTATGCATTCCATTTTCCATTATATTTTTAGAAATAAAACTTTACATCTAGCTTAAAAGATGGCTTCTTAGATGTATTTTTCTAGTGCTTGTTAGAATTATGAGAAGAATAAGAAGAATAATTGTCACTGGTGGATGGAGAGGGAGGAGGCTATTCTCCTCCACCTCCATGATGTACTATGGCATGATCATTAGGCTATTTCTTCTCATGCTTGATTATCTTGTCATATTCTGCAAACAACTTATCAAATTTCTCTTCCATGGTAAGGAAAATTTTGCGCTAATTTCGCTCTTCTTCTTCTCGTGCATCCTAATCTTCCATATTTTGTCTTCATGTTGCATGCCCCGCTTTGGGATAAAAGGATTTAATCTTTCCTTCTCCTCTTTGGAGCTTGTTCCTGGTTAGAATTCACTGATGCAACTCACATCAAGAAGACTTGATCTGATACCAAACTTGATCTAGATATTTTACATCATGGATGCATATAGAATTGCATAAAAATGAGTGTGTAACCAAGTGTCGTAAACACATAAAAATAAGCGGAAACCGTAAAGCAAGCATGAGATCAAAGACATAAGGTTATTTGATTATGAATTTCACCCAGTGTGGGCTACGTCTTTGGGCCCTTCTCAATGTGGGGAGGCCTCTTTAATTAAATGGCAGCATAAATAAATTACAAGAAATTTAAAATTGACACCTTATGCCTCCATTTTAGGTGATTTCCTGATAATGGAGACCTCGACTAGAAAAGCGAGCTACATGGTTGGATTCCCAGCGGAAAATCGTGTAAAAATAACTATAAATTTGTCCCATTCTAAAACTAGCACTTCTGGACTGTTGGCTTGAGCGGTCCTAACCAAAGTTTGGATTTAAGGTTTGCCAACAAACCCCTATACTACTGGCCCTTTCGGAAATGACCTGCTTGTATAGGCCAAGGCCTCACCCGAAGTAGTATGGGAGGGTATTGGAATCAGGTTTCCGAACCTTGAGAGAGAGAGAGAGTAATAGAGGTGGCCTTGTTAAGATCTATCATATTTGCGCAGAGGAAATCTGATCGCAGAACCTTTAACAATATATGCAGAGAATTCGAAGTTCATAAGCCCACAGATAACATAAATGAACAACTGTTACTAATCAAATCTTAGTAATACATTCGCATCCACGTGAACATCAATATTAATCAACAAACCGAATCACTGTAATATTATAAACACAGCCAATTCTTATAACACAGAGATATGAACCAATGGATTTATCATTCATTAGTTTCCAAAATCCACTTACAAACCCAATTCGCAACCCGTGCACACAACCAGTGGGGTCTGCACATAGCAGGACTGAGGACCTCCATGCACATAGCCAGCCGGAGTCCTTACCCAATTACAACCCAAAACATATCTCAAAAGTTCACAATTAGCATCAATCAATCTTAGCCTACCTCTAGAATCGATCTAATCATCTACTTATAGCACCTTAGCTTGTGCTATCCTATGGTCCAAACCCCCTTCTCTAGACCACATATTACAAAAATATTATAAAACTGGACAAAATTAGGGCTAAGAACCCCCGTTCCAATAGTTCGCCAACACAGCCTTGTGACTCGTCCCGAGTCACAGCGCCGGTGAGGTCTTCATCTATTCCTTGAGCTATTCCAGGGCAGTCGTGAATGGAGGAAAAATGCGAAGGCTTTCCGCTGCAACAGTCCACACGATGTCCACCAATTTCTGTGAGGTCAGTCCTTCTGTAGAAGCGGTGATGTTGTCAAGAGTCTGGTTCAATTATTTCACCACCCCATCTAAGTCTTGGGATAGCTTGAGGGTGTCAACCGACCATGGTGTGAGATGGTCACTGAGTCCCTGTTTCTTGCACCACAACCCCATAATATTTGTGCGAAGTGCATGGCTGGTCTTGAGACGGGCTAAGCACTAGGCTGGGACTAGAGTGGCCATCATAACTTCTAATTGCTCAAAGTCGTGCTCCTTATGCGCTAACTCCTGATCAATCTCATGGAGGAGAGGGTCATGTTGCACTTGGGACCATAATTCCATAGGTCTCTCAAGCAGAGTGACACCCTGACTGATCTGCATTGTAATAGTGGTCAAGGCTTCCGTACCAATGCGGCGCACTGGGCGTGTACCTCCAGAGGGGTCTCAGACAGCAGCTTGGCCTGTAAAGATGTGAGCTGAAGTTTGAACTCAGCCTTGACAACCTGTACCTTGGTCTGGGATGCCTTCAGGGCAGCAACCAACCCTTCGACCTTAGCTTGGGGTTCAGCGGAAGTAGGAATGACTTCGGGCATGTCCTCACAAAGCCTGTTGATCAGTTGTTCGAGGGTAGCCTACTGCGCAATGGTGGTGATGTGTGTGGCCTGGATTTGAGTGACTTTAGTAGCATGGGTTAGAATATTCTACTCGACTGTGCTGAGGTGTTGTTGTACTTGAAGTTAATGGTGTTGGATTTCGCTAGTGATGGCAGTCAATATTTCCAGCAGCTGCGCACTGACTAGTCGACCAACCTCAAGACTGATGGAGGAGCATGTCTGGACTTGGGCGCACAATTCAACGGGTTCCAAGAAAAAGGAAGCATCAGGGAGGGGGTAGATCCAACTATCTGCGACAATGGCCAGGGCTATAATGAGGGCCAGTGGGCCCACAGGAGTCTGCCTCGCTTGATCTACGCTCACCTGGTTCTACCTCGCTTGATCCATGCTCACGTGAAGTGTGTCTGCTTTGAGTTTGACGACCTGCAACCTAGCTTGTAAAACATCTACAGTAGCCTTGTGCTATTCTTCCCAGGTATTCCATTGATTAGTAGACATAGTAGTGATAGCATCGACAATCTGATCAAGGTCATCCTCCGTGAGGGTAACTTTCGTAGTGGTGCCAGTCTTAGTGGCCTTACGTTTTTTTCTAGGCCCTTGAGAAAATTCATGGGGCCGCTTAAGGGTGTTTAGGATGGATGTACCAGCATAATCAACATCGTTTATGTGTTGATCTGGCGGGGAGTCTATTTCTAGCTGCGCGGTGGTGCTCCTAGGGGTCGCCTGTGGCGTGGATGCTGGAGGCACGAATTCTGTTGTTGGGCCAAGTGGAATGGTAGGCTTAGACACTGCGTTGGGGCTAGATGTACCTATTGTTTCTAGATCAGTTGGCAGAGCTACAATCTTCCATTCTAGCAGCCAAGTGGAGATTACCTGTTCAATTTCAGCCTCAGTAGTCATGTATGGAAGATTATGCCAAGTGTGAAATTTTTGGGCCCAAATTTTCACATTTTGCATGGTTATCCAAAATGTCACTATTTTCTTATACTTGTCATAGACAGCCCGGGATAGGCATGGTTGGGACTCAATGGCCGCATAGATAGCCCCATCGGAGAGTATCTAGAAGAACTTGTTCTCCTCCACCCGCTTGGGATCCTTCGAGTCCCATAGGTTGGAAAATCATGCCCTTTCGCACATGCCAGGCTCAAGAGGGGGGAAGACTGCTTCTTCCGGGGTCTCCCAAGAAACTAATATGATTATCAGAATCAGCCATGCGTAGTAGAATGCTTTTCCCTGCTCTTGAGCCTTGCGCACATTGTTGAGAAATTCTTCAACTAAGTACTAGGACCAATTGTAGCAGACTCCTTTTTCACACTGGCCAACAATCTGAATGACATGAGCAGGGACAATTGCGTCCTAACATTTTTGCATCAATTTATAGGCAAGCAGTAAGGTGCCCATGCACGTCCCCAGGATCTAGATGGTATTAATCAGGAAGCCCCACTTGTTGTGTCTGACACCATACTTCTTCTAGACAACATCGACCGTATGGTGCCCAAATTTCTTACCGGTTTCGTCCCTAGGGTTGGGCCCGTTCATAGGGAGGCCTGTGATGCGATGAATGAGGGAAGCATTGATCAGTATACAGCCTTGGAGCCACAAGTAACCATCATGTTCAAGTGCCAGTAGTTGGCGAACGATGAGGCTAGTTATGTTGTAGCATCCAAAACGGGGAAGGCGGAGCAAGTTCAGGATGTCTTCCCTGGCTAATCCCATGACCCAAAGCATTGGCTTGACTTTGGGCACACCATCTTCAATCACCTGTTCCAAGTAAAATTATGGATCTAATGAAGGAAAAGCATCTAGGTTCCCTAATTCATGGGCATTGAACTTTATGTTAGGAAGCTGTTCGAACAATATCCCTGCTAGGGCACTTCTTCGGGGACCAGAGGCATTTGAAGATAGGAACGGACGGCATATACATTGGACATACGTGTTGCTGTTCTGCATGGCTGAACATAAGGGGGTAACCAGGTCAGCAGAGTCACCTGCATGCCTTTTGCTGCGAGTGCCATCGAGTTCGGGGGTGCGTTGGGCGATCACTTCTTAGGCACCTTCCGAGGGGAATGCTGAATTTGAGGGGAGGTACGAAGCTTCCCACTGGCCCATTTCATTTGTTTAGCCTTTCCCTTTCCCTTCCGGGGTGTTGAATTTGAGCCAATTTCTTCTGCTATAGGGGTGACTTCTCCGACCTCATCATAACCTATTTCTTCTAATGCTATGTCAGGCGGAGGCACATTTGGGTCAGTAGCGGTCATCCTTGCTTGAAAGATGAATTCGGCGTGGCTACTTTCAGAAAGCGAAGCTTGCTTAGACATGCGGCCAGCAAGTAGATAGAAACAATGGTGTATACTAGAGAGGCCAAAGTGTGACAAACATGAGCAACAGTTGAATTCTGTAGAACAAATAGTCTCGAGCTTATAGCGTCCGTGAGGGAGAAATAGTCATCGGACCCTTCATTTCCTTCCATCATTACAGAAATGGTAAAAAATCCTTGTAAACCGCCTCATTAATTTCCAGTTACCCATGTCATTAAACGGGGAACATGGTTTTCCATGCTCCCGCTCTGTCCCAATGGCTAGATTTGTCCATTGCACGCAACACTTGCACCTATCTCACACCCACTTGTCCTGCCAGTCCTGCGCATCACCCCTGCGCATCCATGCTTGTGCACCATCCTTGTGCAACCATTCCTATGCATCCTCCCTACGTGCAGTGTCCGTGGTATAGCTACTCTGGCCATATAGTCATTTGATCAGTACCGCAGAGTCCTGGTAGGGCTTTAGCCAACTTCCATTAACATATCCAGGTAGGGACTCACCGCGTAGTGTAGCCAGTTTGACCACTCCACCATTGGTAATTTCTTTCACCACATACAAACCTAACCAGTGCTGTCAGAATTTCCCTGGGTGTTTTGGGAACTAGCTATCATATAGTAGGAACAATGCTTCCTCTGAAAAATCTTTTTTTTGGATATGGCGATCATGCCACACTTTCTCCCATGCCTTTTGAACCTGTTGGTGAAATGGGCGGTGAGTCGGTCTTCTTCCAATGCTACCAGCTGTGCCAAGCACTCCTCCATAATATCAAGATCGACCATATTTGTGAAGGTCGAGATGCGTAGGCTAGGAACAATGTATTCCATAGGAATAACTGCTTCTTTTCTGTAGACTAGGAAGAAGGGTGTTTTTCCCGTGAGCTTCTTACATGTGGTTCTATAGGCCCAGAGGACAGAGGGGATGCACACATCCCAATCACTCCATTGTGCATTACAGACCTTAGTGAGCGCTTGTTCCAAAATTTTGTTGAATGCCTCTACGGTTCCATTTTCCTGTGGATGATATGGGGTACTTTTGGCATGGTGAATCTGGAATTCCTTAGTTAGAGCCTTAATTACATCGTTAATGAAATGTGTCCCTCTGTCGCTCATCAGGACCCTGGGGCAGCCAAACCTGGTTAAGATATTTTCAAAAAGGAAGTGCGATGTCGTGTCCGTAGTGCAGTCCTTGACAGCTGCAGCTTCGACCCACTTGGTAACATAATCTGTGGCTGTAATGATATATCGAGCACCTGTCTTCTTACCGAGGGGGTTAATGGGGCCTACAAAGTCAATGGCCCACTTATAAAATGCCTACAGGGTCGTCTTTGGTTGCAAGGGCATCTCGTCTCGGCGCGAAGGTCTTCCTATTCGTTGGCACACATTACAGGCTTTACAATATGTGTGGGAGTTTCTATGTAGTGTGGGCCACCACAACCTAGCTCTTAGTATATTCTACGCAGTTTCTTTTCCAGCATAGTGACCTCCCACCAATCCTCCATGGGATTCCGCTAAAATGGCTTGTCTTTCATGCTCTAGTACATACCTTCGCAACACCTCATTAACTCCCATCTTGTACAATTGGCCTGCAATAATGGTAAAGTCAGCGGCACGGGTGACCAGTTCTCTTTTCTGTTGTAACGATTATTTTTTACGCACCATCCCCGTAGTTAAGAATTGAATAATATCTGCAAAGTGCTCATCAACCACCTTAATTGAAAATATTTGTGCATCGGGCAAGCCTTCTTCTAGGTTAGTTGGCTCTTCTCCACTCTCGATTCAGGACAAGTGGTCCAGTCTAGCATTTAGTCTCTCGGGATTTACAATTATCTCAAAATCATACTCCTCAAACAGTAGTAACCATCGACAAATCTTCCCCCCCAACACAGGCTTATTGATGAGGTACTTCAAAGCTGAATGATCCATGAACATCTTAAAGTGCCCTCCTAGTAGATAGTGTCGGTATTTCTGCAGAGCATACACCATGGAAAATGCCTCGCATTTAGTAGTAGAGTAATTACGTTCTGTGCTAGAAATTTTTCTACTAGAAAATGCAACCGGGTTGTCAATATCCCGTTCCCCAGGCTGCATAAGGACATCGCCTAGGGTGATCCCTGAGGCGTGCACATGGACATGAAAAACCTTCGCCCAGTCAGGAAATATGAGGATAGGTGCAGAGATCATCTTTTCCTTTAGCAACTCAAAACTCTTCTGACACTCCTCTTTCTAGGAAAAATATATGTCCTTCTTTAGCAGCTTCTCCATTGGTGTCATGATCAATGCGTACCCTTGAATAAATTTCCTATAATAGCCAGTGTGCCTGAGGATGGAGCATAGTTGCTTCTCAGTTGTGGGGAATGCTAAATTGATGATAACTACCACCTTGGCTACATCAACCATTAATCCTTGCAGATACCCCACATGTCCCAACAAGATCCTGAAAGGTACACAGAATATGCACTTCTTAATGTTTAGGAAAATTTGGTGCTTTCTGCAGGCATCCAGCATCATGTGTAGGTTTGATACGTGCTTCTTGACCAACCCAAACACTTTCCAATTGTCAAAGTGTACCTCGAGAAACTTGTGAATGAATTCCTTGAACACTTCCACCACTACTCATGAAAAGATGGCAGGGGCATTTTTGAGCCCAAAGGGCATGATGGTGTATTGGAAGGATCCCCATTCGGTGGCGAAGGTAGTTTTGTTGTGATCTTCGGGTGCGATTCAAATCTGATGGTAGCCCAAAAACCCGTCAGTAAATGAGTATGCTTCCTAACCTCCCACACTGTCAAGAATTTCATCAGAGAATGGTGTAGGGAAGGGATCATGTACACAAGCATCATTAAATTTGCACAGGTCTATGCAGATTATTATTTCTCCTTTTGTCTTGTTTTCTTGGACCACCATAGGGCTTACCCAATCCGATTGTTCTACTGGTTCGATAATACCTGAAACTATCATTTTATCGATTTCTTCTCTGACTTTATGCTTATATTTGGGGTTCAATCAGTAAGGTCGCTACTTGATAGGACACGCATCTGGTTTTAAGTTGATCCACATGACACCCAAGTCCGCTACAATACCTTTGAGCTTTGAAAATTTTGTGGGAAACAGATCCTGATATTCAGTGAGTATTTCCAAGATTTTTCCAATGGTATCATCATCCCAGTAATCCCCAATTCTAGTCATCTTGGGTTGTTCTTCCGTCCCAATGTTGACTTCCTTTAATTTGAGAGGCTTAGTCACATCTACTTCTTGTAATGGGGATTGAGGAACTGCGCGTTCACCCTCGGACTCTGAGATAGTGATATTTTGTAGGTCCTCGACACACTCTACCATTGATAGATTTCAATAGTTGGCAATATCCTACATCTGTGCATCCCAAGCACATCCCAAGCTGGTTCCCCACATTTTATGCGAGGATGCGATTCATCAAAAATTAGAGCATCTATGTCTTGCAGGGCTTTGTCTAATTTCTCAGTCCTACCTACCAATCCGAACATCCCCAAAATTTTCCCTCATGGTATCCCAGTGGTGAGTGCGCTGATGTAGCTCTGCATCCAAACACCACGTGGTGGGGATAGGTCCCAAGGCATGGATAAACATGTGGACCCATTTGTCCCAAGTCCTTTCGCACCATACTTCCATCCATACTGACCAGTGCTTGCATGGGTCCCCATGGCTGAGAAAAATCTCCATAGGTAGGTTGACTGGAGGTTTGAATCGTAGGATCAGCTTTCTGTATCAGTCCTCCCAATCCTGGAAAGTCCCCTTATGAGTTTCCCACCACCGCGCAAGGGTCGCATGCATAGGTAGGTTAAGCACCCACATGCTCCATTCCCTTGGGACTTCTGGTTCTAATGCTCTAAGAAAATACCTAACACTACCAGAATCATCAAAATTGGATAGCTCTCTTACCTCTAAGGAGATGCATCGGAAGCTCTTTGTGATCTTCAATCATCGTAGTGCAAATACGTCATGCAACCGGTTCTGCCAATTTTCTATCTCCCTATCTGATTCAGAGAGACATTTGTTGTCCTTCTCCCAAGAGATCACACCATCAGTGGTAGGGTTGATCCAATCCTCGTTCCGGGCAGTCAGCTTGTATATCTGATCAAATCATCCCCTTTGTGCATTGGTTCTATATGCTACTCGCCCTTTGATGGATCTAGAGGGACTATTACTCGTGTACCCTCATTTTAAAAAACCATGGTTCGCCTTTTTAAGTTGATAATACCTCCCATTTCTATAGCCCAATCTAGCCCTAAAAGTGCAGGGTAAGGGTCCGCATCATCTACAATTTGAATCACCTCAAAATCTGCGTACACCTTAACTCCCACGATGTCTAAAATAATCTTTGATTACCTTCCTAGTGGTATGATCTTCTGTTGGTTCACCATGCTGAGCTGTATAGTAGACCATTCTAGCTTGGGCTCTCCCATCCTCTTCTAAGTCTATTTAGGCAGGACATTTGCATCGAATCCTATATCAAGGATGACCTGATCCATTTCATAATCTCCAATCTGCGCAGTTAGCTACATTTCCCAACCAGTTCTCTTTTTATGCTTATAAATTTTGTTGACATCTCTCACTTCTGTTGGTGGGGAAATATTTTCTGCGCAACTATCTATCAATTCTTGGAGGTTCTTGACTGACTTTTGGTTGCATTGTAACTTCATAAATTCCTGTAGGAACAACTTCACTTCTTTGTCTGCTTTTAGGTCTGTTGAGGTCTTGGAGGTAGATGCCTCGTTTTTGGTAAGTTATTTTCTAGCGTCAAGGAAGGTTTCTTTTTCTTTCTGTAAGTCCAGGCTTTCCCTTTTTTCAGTAGCTCGTTAGGGGAATTTTGAGGTCTAAAATGGGCCTCCTAAAGAAATAATAAAATAATAGCTAAACCAATAAAATAATATTTATAAATTTGCAATTCACTTTTTGCACTACAATCCATGTAACCATACTTAAATTCAATTCAAAAGTTGTACCAAAATAAAATTAATAAAAAAATTGTATTGATATGACTATAAATAAGAATGAGCTTTTCAAGAAAAAGTCATTATCACTGAACAACTAATGCATTTTTCCCTTGTACTTAAATAACTTAAAATAAAAAATAAAAATAAATTTATAAATTCTTAATTATATCATATGCTATTAATTAAAATTTATATTATTTAAATTATATAATAACATGTAATTAATATACTATATAAAAATAATATAATATAATATAATATAATAAATGTATAGGGATATGCATTGTTTCTTTCAAGAAATATGAAATGACAATAATATATTTTTATTCAAAAAGTGAAATGACATTTAGTATGAGTACTTTACTTTGAATTTAAAAGTACTTAGAGCACTACCATGGTTAATCATGAGTATTTATCCACCATTGAGAATGTGACAAGTAAGCAGCTTTAACTCAAGCAATGCCACATCCGCCATTAGGGACAATGTCATCCCCTAAAATGTGATTGGTTCTCATAAAGTGAATTTTGATTGTACATTTTCATTAGGAGGCCTGTTTTAGACCTCAAAATTCCCCTAATGTTCATGATGAGTGGTTCAGTTGGTGATTTTTCCTCAACTCCTCCCATGGCCATGCCACTACACATAATTATGTTAATACTGGGCCCCTCATTGCGTTGTTCTACTTTAACCCTTTGCACATTCTGCATCGGTGTTTGCTGTTTTTCCTGCATCTTTGCTATCAGTACAGGAAAATCTTTGATCACATGATCCAACTGCCTACAATACATGCAAGATTGTCGTGCAGGGTTCGGACAGTCCCTTGAAAAGTGTCCCACCTCTCCATAGTTATAATAGATGAGTTGTCCTCTTCCCCGTCCTATGCTTCCACCTCTTCCCCCCCCCCCCTCCTCGTCCTCTTGTAGGGGAGCCTCCTTGTCTAGAGGGAGATAGTGGTGTGGAAGGTTCATCCTATACCCTATACAAGTTTTCTCTATTTATCATCAAATCATATGTTCGACAGTTGTGCTCATCATGTCCTACACACAAGAAGAATCTGCACCACTGCTGCTTCAATTCTGGGATATAGGCACCGAGTCAGGGGCAGTGGTTTGTATCGTGCAATCCAACTAATTGAAATTAAATGCACCATAACATGGGGTTTCTTGGTCCTGCAACCTCTTTGGGGCATAACGGGTTAGGCCCCCCAGCTTGCATGTAGTCTAATAGTAGAGGACACTGATCCTTGGTGTGGCTTGACACTCTACCCCGTATGCACCAAATGTCTGTGATGGCTTCTTTTCCCCATTATTTACGTAGATTCTAGATTTCCAGGTGCATCTCCTCCAACTAGCCTTGGATTTGCTGCACCCCAAACTGGGCATCATCCCTTGGCACATCTTCTAGCTTAATGGTAATTTCTAGGGCATTTTCTTGTGTATCAATCGTCTGTTGGCCCATAGGTCTGCGTAGGTGTGGTAATAACATGGAAATGAACCATTATTTGTGTTGTCTATCTTCGTACTTAAAATCCCCATCCCTGATAAATTTCTTCAGCCGTTGATTGGCCTACCATACCGATTTCGTAGGTCCCTGTCGGAAATATTTCAAGTCGATCACCAGTTGAGCATAGGACTTCGGCTTCCGAAACTGTTATTTTAAGGTGTCCTTAATTTCCTGTATTGATGGATCAGCATGCTGGCGGACGTACCCCATGAACCAATCCAAGGCTCTTCCCTCAAAGGCTAGGGATAGTTGCGCCATTTTTACAACATCGCTAGCAATATTCTGCGCAGTCCATACTAATTCTACTACGAACCAAAATCGGTCCATGTCCTCATCCCCCACACCCTTAAAGGTAGGTAGCTTCATGTGCATGGCCATATCGTCTTTCGGTGGTGGTAGTGGGGTAGGATAATTATTTCCCTTTCGTGGATTTGATAATGGGATAACTGGCGGACTAGTTCCTGCATGCGTAGGCAGCTCTCTTAGGGGACTATATACCGATCTATCCCCTTCTTAGTTAACCCTGTAGTATTTACTGCTTCATTTTGTACTTTTGTTCTGATTGTAGGTCATTTATGTGGTGTTACTACACAACACACCTTTTTCGCACAATAGTATCTTAATTAGTAGCAGCATCATTTGCAAAAACTTACCCTGGAACCCTTTGAAGAACCTCTGCTCAACTTCAGAATAAGATACGAATTGATCAACTATGAATTCCGTTACAAATCCTCCCAAAACACTACCCACCCAGTGATCTACATTCCGGGTGATTTTGTTATCAACCCTTTCCAACTGTCGAACCAATTCAGGATCCACTGCATAACCTGATCATTCTTCCCACAAGCTTGGAACTTCGCTAACCTTGATTAACCACTCCTGTAGCTTGTGTGCAAAGGTTACAAAGAAAATATCATATACTTTGATAAAGATATACTTGTTTTTCCACTCTTTGGCAGTTAGACTTGTACTTCGATTCTCTTTTAAGGAAAATTCCTGGATCTGTTTCTCAAACCAGTCTTCAAGCTCACACTTCTCAGGCCACCAATGACCTCATGGCATTACCTGATTTCTCTTAAAATGCACCCGGTCCTGGAAATAGAACATTTTTTTGGCTTGAGGGGTCTTGACCCAGGTTCAGATTTAAGGTTTTCCAACAAACCCCTATACTACTGGCCCTTTCGACAATGACCTACTTGCGCAGGCCAAGGTCTCACCCGGAGTAGTATGGGAGGGTGATGGAACCAGGTTTCCGCACCCTGAGAGAGATAGAGAGTAATGGAGGTGGCCTTGTTAAGAGCTATCAGATTTGCGCAAAGGAAATCCTATCGCAGAAACTTTAACAGTATACACACAGAATGAAAAGTTCATAACCCCACAGATAACATAAATAAACAACTGTTACTAATAAGATCTTAGTAATACCTTCACATCCACATGCGCATCAATATTAATCGACAAACCGAATCACTGTAATATTATAAACACAGCTAGTTCATATAACAAAAATATACGATCCAACAGATTTATTATTCATTAGTTTCCAAAATCCACTTATAGACCCAATTCCCATCCCGCGCACACAGCAAGTAGGGTCCGCACATAGCAGGACTGAGGATCTCTGTGCACACAGCCAGTCGGAGTCCTTACCCAATTACAACCTAAAAAAATCTCAACAGTTCGCAATTAGCATCAATCAATCTTAGCCTACCTATAGACTCTATCTAACCATCTACTTATAGGTCCTTAGCTTGTACTACCCTATGGTCTGCAAACCATGGTTTGCAGATCCTAGGTCTACCCTTTTGACCCATTACAATTCATTGGGGGTTTGACCCACCCCAAAGCCCCTTCGCTAGACCACATATTACAAAAATATTAGAAAATTGGACAAAATTAGTGCTAGGAACCCCTGTTCCAACATGGACCCCAAAGAAATCTTCTCAGCATAAAAAGGATGCCTTGTTTAGGGTTCTGCCCTCTTGGACCGCTCCTGGTACCGCACCTGGACCCCGCTTTTCTCTATGCTGATACTTCTCACGTCGAGAAATTGATTAAGGCTATATGTTATGTAGGCAGCAGAGCTACCAATGATCGATTCATTGGCCCGTTCGTTGGTGGTGTTATGTTAAGGAGTTTTGTACTGGAGGTCCTCGGGTTCAATCCCTATGAGATCCCATTATGGTGTTTCTACATTTTATTTTTGTGCAGTTGTTTTATTTGGTTTTGTTGGAATTTAATATTTTATGCCACCTTTTGGTGTGTCATCCCACCTAGGCTGGGCAGGTTTGAAACTTTTCGACCTCCTGCATTGTGACCGTTACGTTGTTGGGCGGGCCCCATTGTCTGGTGGCCAAACCCGTAATTACATATGGTATTATTATTATTAACCAATTCCATTGGGATTTGCATGGGGTTTTCCTCACCATGGCCCCAACCCACCGTTAAAGATATATATATATATATATATATATATGTGTGTGTGTGTGTGTGTGTGTGTGTGTGTGTATGTATAACAATGTTATTGGAGGGTGGCAACCCACTTCCCCAAACTTAATATTTTTTTATGTGTATGCTAACAATGGTTAAATTTTTAGGTCCGGTTTTTAAGGGTAAACGAGAAAATTAAAGAGGTGAAAACTTTTCCCATTTTGGTGGCCAGATTCCATATACCGAGACTCTACCAAATTGTTGCCTAGTTAGTGACTGCCACTTGGCCTAGTTTTTCCAGAAATTTGACCAACTATAAATTGAGCATACAAACTCAGATTTGAGTGTTGTTCACACCGTTTTAATCAGAATGACGAGCGCTACGATATGGTCCTATCTTCACTTCAATCCAATGAATTATATTTTTGAGTTTTTTCAAAGCCACTTCTATTTTGGGAGCCACCTATATTACAAGTAGAATGGAATAAGTGTGTATCTAGAGCGAGGAGAATCATATTAGAGGGAGTATGAGACAATATTGTCTCAAATATCCATGGGAAATAGATTTTCTATGCAATATGGAAATAATTGAAAAATCTATTCCAGAATAGTAGTAGCCACATGAAGTTGGCACTCAAGGACAAGCTTTGAAGTATCAATATGCAAAAGAAAGACTCAATTCAGTAGTATCTAAGAAAGTTCACACAATTTCATGATGAACTTGTAGGAGTCGATGTCATAGCCCCAGATGATTTTTTGGTGAGCCTAGCCCTTCTAAGCCTTCCCAAGGGTTTGCACAACTACCTAGATTCAATGAATGGGTCGAAGAAACTACCATATTGGGAGCAGTTACTGTCTGATTTGGTACATGAGGAAATAAGGTGGAATACTAGAGACATAACTTCATATAAGGGAAAGGATTAGCAAAATTTTGTCTTCAATGGAAAGGAAAAGAAGGTAAAAGGGAAGAAATTCTAATCCAAACCAGAGTTCAATGAAGGGGGCAAGAAGAAATATTTTTCCAGAATCAAGTGCTTTATTTTTCATGAATTTGGACACATGCCATGAAGTTTCCACACAAGAAGGAAAGTAGGAAGACCTTCACAATTCAAGCTTAACTTCAACCTAATTTCATGCAATGGAAAGCACAATGATGGAAAGTGTGTGGTATCTAGATAGTGGTGCATCGTTCCACATGACGGGGAAAAATAATTATTCAGTGACTTGGAGGAGAAAGATATCCAAATGCACATCGATATGGGAGATGATGGAAGGTACAATGCGACCAAGATTCACAAAGTTGCCTTTTAGAGGGAGTTAGACTCCACTCTCAGGATCAAGGATGTGATGTTTCTATTGGGTCTAAAGAAGAATCTGATTTCCATTGCGGTGTTGGAATATGGTGTCTACGCTATGATATTCATAAAATGAAAGGAATTATTGAGACATGTCACAATGGGACAAGTGAAGGAGATTGGGGTTCAAGTGAAGAACCTCAACAAGTTCGATGTGGAATATTGTGTTGCTTTGAGCACAAATGTTGAGAGGTGTAGAGCCGATATGTTGGTGAATTATGGCACAGAAGACTTGGCATTTGTATCATGGAGCTTTGAAGATCATGTAATATATAACCACATGCCTCCCCAAAGGAGAAATAGAGTAGCAAGATACATGCAAAGGGTGTACCTTGGGGAAGTAAACAAAATCCAGCTTCAATGATCGGTACAATAGGGTGTATGTATTCCTTGAAAGGATCTACTCTAATGTCTGTGGACCTTTCTCGATATCCTCCACTGCCAAGCATAAGTATTATGTTATATTTGTAGATGATCTCTCATGGAAGTGTTGTATCTTCTTCATATAAAAGAAAGACTATACATTATCCATGTTTACTGAATTTAAAGCACTTGTTGAGAAATAAACTAGAAAACAATTGAAGGCTCTTAGGAGTGATAAAGAAGGTGAGTATGTGTCGAATGTGTTTAAAAAAATATGTGCAAAAGAATGCATTCGACGGTATTTTACATCAACGCCCCACAACCTACAGAAGAATGGGGTGGATGTCAGGAAGAACAAAAGTATTGTGCGAGTAGCAAGGGCGATGTCACATGACCAAGGCTTACCACTGCACTTTTGGGATGAAGCCTACATCACAATGGTCTATTTTGTAGGTTTTAACCATGTACATAAACTATCTGCAAACAAATTCTTAAAAACAGAAAATAAACAATTGCGAGAGCATAAAACATAAAACAAATATACACAAATATTTTTCCCCTAGATCCCAAATCGGGACTACCAACTTGATTTTCCATTATATTCCTTTTAGTGTTACAAAACACACACACACACACACACACACACACATATATATATACATGCTGAAGCATTCATAAACCCCAATCCATTAACCTTGGATTAGAACATAATCGTCGTTCCCTTGACTGGATCTACAAAATAACAGGGGTCGTGCTATGAAACCAACTCTAAAAATAGAAGAAAAGAGAGATAAAAGCCTTAGAAATAAGCCACATCGAGGGGGAAACCTCCTTTACATTACATAACTGAACAATTCTTGGATGATTCAAATGAAAAACCTCCTTTCTACATATAGGAGTCCATGGGGTCACAATATAATCCTAGCAAACCTAACAATAATACTGTAAGGGCACAACAATAACAATATTGGGGTTATATGGGGCACAATAATAACAATATGGGGACTACAAGGGTACAAAAATAACAATAAGGGGGCTACACTAACAACAATAAGGGACTACACTAGTAATATACAGACCTAACATGTTGTTGTGTAGGTAAATCCCCTCTGCGGACAAAGGCGATCCCTCTAGCCCTAGGGTGGGTCTAGTAGCAAGAGGACATGCTAATGTATTGATTCCTAGTTAATGAATGAAACAAGTTGGGATAGATTGTCCTACCTGTGATCCAACGCAGTTGTCGTAGCTATGGCAGCGGTCTCCTAATATTCACCCCGACACATCGCGATCCTTCAACAATGGTACTCGGGTGCCCGCACAAAGATCAAAGGACGAAAGCAGCATATAAGACAATAATTGCATTCATAACTAGCTAATTAGTCAAGGAGAATTAAACGTATTGCGTAAGTTAAATCACATCAACACAAAACGGGAACCAAAATATCAGTCACGTATATATTAAGAGAAAGAAAGAGATTACAACCGGAGCCTTGATGTCGCAGCCTCCTTCAGTGTGGGTCCAGTCAAAACGCATCTTGAGTATTCATCAGGGAATTTGGACGTGGCAAGGCAATAAGCCTAGGCTCTCTCTTGACAAGGGTCTCTCTCTGCTCTATCTCACACCGGCTATATTAGACTGTTTCAGCAAAATGTTCAGTAATTCCTATTCAGCTATCACATCTATGTCAGAGAGGTGTATTTATAGAAGGAGAGAAGGAGGTTGGGATCCCTCAAATGATTGAAGGGAGGCCTTATCCTTTTTGGAAGTTGCCCCAAAATGAGGAAACAAGAAGCCAAAGGAAGGTGTTCAATGTTATTCAGTCAAATAACCCAAGATGACTCGCTCACGAAGTAGTTAGCTTGGAAACTTTGCTTCTATATTTAAAAAAAATTCCAAAAACAGCTCGGTGCGGGAAGCTCACTGAGACAGAGTGCTAGTGGGCATAGGGCCCAGTGTTAATTTCCTTTATTGGCACGAGGCCATAACTGGTTGCTAGCGCCAACCTAAAAGCATGTGTTTTTTATGGTTTGTTCTAGGAATAGTCAACAGAGAGAATGTTCTTCTCATGGCAAGGGATGCAATGACACTTTTTTCAAGGCATGAAACTTCATATAAGTCATAGAAATGGTCCTCCAATGTGTGGGATGCGGATTGCAGGGATGGTGAGAAAATGCTATATAACGGATGCCCCCTAAAGCATGAGGTTCGAGAGAGAGGGAGGAGTGAAATGCTTTACGAGAACACGTTCGAACCAAACACTACTGTTGGAAGACCTGCAAGTACAAATACAACTGATATCTATGATACATGAACATGTGGCATGGGCGTAGCCATCCATAATAGAGTACATAAAAACTGAGATCCGAGGTATGGATGCAACCATCCATCAATAAGGATCAACAAATAGACTCAGGTATGGTCACAACCATCCAATCAAAAGAGTCATGCATATAGTAATGATAAACCAAAATATCTCGCATCCTAGATCTCATCAGACAAAACGCAGGGTCTTGCGCTCCATCTCGACCCGAACAAGTACAAATTCAAGCATGCAAATATGTGAGATGAAGTCAAATGTGCAATAAAGTCACTTGATTACCATCCAATGATGAAAATTGTTAACAGACACGAGATAAACCACAAATAATGACAATGAATATCACGATACAACTAGTACAATCCACGGAATGTGAACAGTGATCTGGCATTGAACACCCGCATAATCACTCGATCAAAGGCTAATGATGTGGACCTGTCGTCGAATGTGAAGAACCTGTCATTGAGGCATGCAAGCTCCAAGGTACCAGAAGGGAGTCTCTATATCATCTTCCTGGATAATGAGCTGAAGTCGAAAAGAAGTGACTTGGTTGAAGGTGGGCCATAATGTTTCCCACATCATCGACATGAGAGAGAGGAATATGATGATAGTGTATCAGGACCAGAAAGAGAATCAAAGGGAGGTTAAGAACTGCAAATGGAAACTTCTCTTGAACATATCAACGACATGACTCTGGATTTGGCAGTATTTGACATCAATGGATCTAAGTTCATGATGATGTGGAAAAGAGCAGATGAGAGTTCAAAATAGATTACCCAAACCCATGGAGGCAAAAATGAGGAAATGAGATGTCCCCAACTCGACACCAATTTAGATGAGTGTCATGTTCAAGAGCGACATACTACCGAAACAACTGTGAATTGGTTCCATTTTCCCCCACCATTGCTGGTGAGTACCCCTATTATTTTTGGAAAACAAGCTTGAGGGGGATAGCATATTCTTGTCATATAATTCTTTCCTTCGGACAAATCCATCCTAGTACATTTTATGAGAACTAGGAAGGAGGAACTCGACGACGTCATGGTGACAGTTTCTGATGTCATTTAGATTTTAACAAGTCTGACAAAGGAAGAACTTGACATATTTTTATGTTTAGAGAATTTGAAAAGAAGCGGAAAAGAAAACTCCAGCAGTCCCTTTTCGTAGGTAGTCTCACATATCTAAAAAGGTAGAAAACTATGTCTGAGATAACCTCTTAGTTGCAATAGGCTAAGGTATTCCTTTTTCGTAAATAATATATCCCAGCCTGAAAAAGGGGTAAACGTATACTGGGTATATATTGTTTCGCAACCATTTAACGAGTTCAAAATGATAAGAGTCTGGGAAATATTTTCAATTTTAGAGAGTCAGAAAAGAGCTGAAAGATGACTCCAACAGTGACTTTTTCGTGTTTTTACCGAGTTCGAAAATGTATAAAATACAACTAGTTACTTCATCGCCGTCACGTTGAAAACCTGTCGCTGCACAAGAGATACACGTAAAACCCATTTCTCGAAATAACATAGAGAAATAATCGAAAAATATGTTTTAAAACATAATTAGGATTCTGAAAAGTATTGAAATAACAAATATGGTAAAAAATAAATTACTTTTCACTTTTACCTCTTGTGAGAAATATGTTACCCTTTTTCACTGCGATTTTGCGGTGTTGACAGCGGGCAATCCGGAATACCAATCTTGAATCCTTCAGTTCTATGTAAGAGCTTCTATCCTTCCCTACATCTTGATTACTTTTTCATTACCTGTTACCCCAATTTTTTAGATCTATGGGGGGATTTTGCAAAAATTAGTGCGTGGCTGTCGGCGCAGGTATCGAGCACAGACTCGTGCCAATCGACCTAAAATTTGAACGGGGCCATGCCAACCATGGAAGACATGTTTAGCATGTAAATACAAACAAGCAGAAACAATTCAACTATTCAAAATATTTGGACTTGGATAATGACAACCGTATGAATGTTTTTTCAGGTGTGAAAAGGAAAAATGGCGATTGAATGGAAAGAATGAGAACACAGTGAAGAAGATGAGGAAGCCATGGGAAACATAAGATGCATGGAAGCTCTTAGATATTTTGGCTCAAAACATTATTTATAGCACCATGTCTCAGAGCTCAACTGGAGCTGTTGCAGTACTTGATCAGTGTCTGGGACATTGATCAGGAAAAATTCATTATTCACGACTAGGAACTTGAGATTGAAGTCTGAGATGTTTATTTCATAACTGGACTGTTGTAGAGGGGGGAAATACCAATCTTGAATGACACCCAACCCTCAATGGAGAACATGAGTATGGTTATTGATAGGGTGTGCCCATAGGCAAGGAAAGGAGCGGGAAGAAGAAAAGTGGATATTCAAACTATTCTAGATTTGGAACTAAAAAGTAGTGCTGCACACCATCACACGAGCTGTTGGATCACAGGTACCACATGAGGCTGCAAAAACATAGCTACTTCTTGTTTTAGATTGCATGGCATCGACCCTCTACAACTAGGTAGAGGAGGTAACAATCAACATGAAGCGTCAACTGACAAAATGCAAGAAAACCAAGCTGAAGCAGTTCGGCTATGGGTCCATATTGGTATTGTTCATCCTCGAACGATTACCAATCTTCCAGCTTCAGGAGGTAATAGTTTCGACACCACCAACCCAAGAGCCATGGATGGCCCGTTGGGTAGCCTTGATGCCAAGGTCAGGGGGTGGTCAACATATGTCATGGAGATTGGAGTTCATTTAGTGGCTCTGTCGACAACTAATTGTAATGGAGGACTCACCCTACTTTGGCACAGATTTCACCAGTGATGTAGATCTCCCACTCCCAGAAGGAGAGGATTGGGATGAAGTAATGGGTAAGACTCATTTTTTATTTTTATGAGTATTATTTTTTTTTTTTATGCATGTTCTGACATTAATCCATGTAATTACAGATGTTGGCCCAAAGAGACCTGCAGGTATGTCTCCGATAGCGTGGCAGATTCCTTGTGACTTCAATGTGGCCCCTCATGGTGAAGGAGGCGAGGAGGAGGAAATCATATGAAACTTCGAGGGAATCTCCCGTGGGATACCAGACTATGCATGATTTGATGATGTTCCTCGTGCATACTTGAGACACACTGCAGGGGTGTCAAACTAATTTCACTGCTTGCTGAGGTAGCTTGTACGGGCAGTGACGTGTTATCATGAGCGTCACACTGAGTAGACACCTAGGTTTTACTTCCGCATATTTTTTGAGAGACATGATGTCTCAGGATGTAACCGAAACACACATATTTTTTGAACTTATGATGCACCTGTACGGATCTTGTCATGTGATGATGATTTTTACAAATTACGCAAACATCTATCTAATACAATGTTAGCTACTTTATCAATTAATACATTGATTTTTCTAGGAATATGTTGATATGTAATGTAATCAAATTTATTTCCAACAAACGAAAATGCAAATACAACCTTAATATGTGAGGTTTTCTAACAGAATAATGTCCATTAAGTTGGAGAACAACAAGTTGCGAGTCTAGGTTAAAAATCAATGCACGAATGTCGAGAGAAATGGCCTCTTCCTAGACAAATACCTTGGATGTCTATCAACTCACCAGCAGGATCATAAATCACCCAGGCTGCTGAAGAGAGGTTTCGGGTACTACGGGAAGCACCATCTGTGAAACTGACATAAGGGGTAATAAACATCTACACAATAAGAAACGATCGAATAAGCAGGAAAACGCTCGCAAAGAACACCAAGCCAAAAATGTACAAAAATGAAAAAACACCTATGTACAAAAACATGCATGAATGACTCATGCATAGTAATTTTTAATATACAACCCATTTTTGGGTTGATCCAAAGGATGACCTTCATAATAAATAAGCTCATAAACCCCATTTCGCAAAATACGTTTAATAATGTAGGGCCTATGCCACATGGGTTGAAATTTTCCTGCCCCCTGATTTGTTAGGTCCCTATATTACTAGTATAGTCCCTTATTGTTGTTAGTGTAACCCCCTTATTTTTATTATTGTACCCCTGTAACCCCCATATTGTTATTATTGTGCCCTTAAATTATTATTGTTAGGTTGACTAGGATTACATTGTGGCCCCATTCACTCCTATATATAAAAAGGAGGTTTTGTAATTTGTATCATCCAAGAATTTTTCATTCATGTAATATATTGGAAGTTTCCCCCTCTAAGTGGCTTATTTATAAGGCGTTGATATCTATTTTCTTCTATTTTTGGAGCCGGTTTCACAACATTTGGTATCAGAGCTTTGGATTCTAGGGTTTTCGCTACTCCATATCGGTCATCGTGGAATTTTTGCTATAATTTTTTTTCTACGAAGGTTCAAAATCTGAAATATTTAGAGTGAAAAGCTGAAATTCTGAGGAACATCTTCACAAAATTTTAGATCTTGGTTCGTAATATTTTCATAGATATGATCTGTGTAAGTTAGGGCATTTTGCAGGCTCTTAAATTTAACCTAAACAGGCCATCGCGGAATTTTTGCTATAAAATTTTTTCTACAAAGATTCAGAAGCTGAAATTTGGAGAGAAAGAATATAAAATCCTAAGGAACATCTTCGCAAAATTTAAGATTTTTGTTCGCAATATTATCGGAGATATGATCTGTGGAAGTTAGGTCTTTTTCAGGCTCCCGAATTTCATCTCAAAGAGGTTATTGTGGGAAAATCTTCATAACTCTCTCTCTGAGCATCGGATTGGAATACTGTAAAAAGTTGCCACAAGAACAAAGAATATAGTTTCCTCTCTATAAATTTTAGTGCCAAAGGAGGAAATAGTGACACGTGGCAAGTCGTACAAGTTCGCTCTACTGAACCACTCCATAATTGGGTCATTGTGGAAGATTGGACATAAATTTGCCTTGAAGAATCCAAATTAGGTCAGACCTGTGACATTTGAAAGAAGCTTCAGAGGGCTACTATAAGGCTGAATTTTAGATATTGAGGATCTTCTATTATAGAGATAATTCAATTTCAATATAGAGCTCCTCAAAAGCAAGTAAAAGGTGTGTATTTTGTTTCTCGAATTACATAAGTCTTGTTCGAAGAATCAAGTTGAATTGATTCCAAGGGCATATTGTAGAATAGATATTATTATTGGATTCTAAAATGGCCCCTAAAAAGAATTCAACGCCCATTAATCCTTTATAAGGCTTTACTATGACTCATGAAGATGAAGAATGGAAACATGACATATCAAAATTACAAGAGCAAGTGCAACAAATTTCGCTCTCGCAAAGAACAACAAAAAATGACATGGAAGTTTTGAAGAAAGGCATGGAAACTAAGATGGATGGTTTGAAGAAAGGTGTGGAATCTAAGATAGATGGTTTCAAGAATGGCATGGAAGCTAAGATAGATGGCATGGAAGCTGGCATGGAATCTAATATGGATGAAATGGAAGCTAAGATCGATGAAAAAATGGAAAACATGAAGAATGATCTAAAAGAAAACATCGAAGGTTTGACAAAGTTGATACAAGAAATGTTTCCTAATGGTGAAAATATAGTAGAGCAAACTCATGATGAGAACAAAATAAATTTTAATCGTGATTTCATAAACTCTAATGTTGGTGGGAAGAACCACCATATTCCAAAAATGAATATGAGGAAGTTTGATGGAAAGGATCCTGTAACATGGATACTACAGATGGAGCAATATTTTGATCTCAATAATGTGCAAAACACACAAAAGGTACGCATTGCAACTTTAAATTTAGAACAAAATACATTTGTATGGTATCGATGGCTTTGCTCCTGTAAATTTTTTTTCACTTGGTCAATTTTTACAGAGGAAATGATAGCACATTATGAGGATACAAAGAGAAACACCTTTTTTAGCCAATTGCTAAATCTCAAACAAAATGGTTTAGTAGGGGAGCACATTGAGGACTTCCAAAAATTGAATATAAGGGTAACTGATATTCCAGAGGAACACAGGATTGATCTCTTCATAGGTACTTTAAAGGATAACATCCAACATGAAGTTCGCGTTTTGGAACCTGATTCATTGGAGAAGCCATTTAGGTTGGCAAGAAAAATTGAATGTAAAATTATGGCGACAAGGAAGCCTACCACTCACTTATATAAAAAGGGAAGTGTTGCTACTCCTAGATTTCCACAACCTACAAGGTTGACACCACAACAATTGGAAGAAAAAAGAGAAAAAGGGATTTTCTACAATTGTGATAGCAAATACACTAAAGGTCATATGTGTGATGAGAAGAAATTGTTTTCCATAGATTGTGAAGAGGAAGAAGAAAATAAACAAGAAGAGGATATACACCAGGAACCAACCCTAGAAGAGGAAGAAATGAGTCCAACCATATTGTGTAATTCATTGGCAGGAATTACCACTCCTCAAACTCTCAAGATATAAGGACATATCAAGAAGAAAAAGGTAATAGTGTTGATTGATTCAGGTAGTACCCATAATTTTATTCTTTGTAAGGTAGCTAAGGAATTGAATTGTTACCTATACCCAACACCAGAATGTCAAGTGATGGTTTAAAATGGAGGAACTATAAATTGCTCTAGAAAATGTCATAATATCAAGCTTACCATGGGGGAATATGTATTGACTAGTCCAATTCTTTCCATTCCTATGGGAGGTGTTTATGTTGTACTAGGAGTACAATGGTTACAATCTTTGGGGATGGTAGCTTTTAATTTTCAAGAACTTTTCTTGAATTTTTTTCCAGAAGGAAAGGCAGTCGAATTACAGGGTATTGCAGGGAAGCCGAGAAAGCTAATAAGCTCTAATTTCATGAAAAAGCTTCTAAAGAAAGAACAACAAGGTGTAACTGCACAATTATGCTCACTAGAAGTTCCAACATCAAAATCGTCTATTTCTACAGATCTCCAAAAAGTCTTGGAAAATCATTCCAAGGTTTTTGAAACTCCCAAAGAACTCCCACCTATTCGTGATCATGATCATGCTATTCATTTGATTCCAGGAAGTGTTCCTCCAAACATCAGGCCTTATAGATATCTGTTAAAATTGGACAACTAGGTCCAAACTCTGGGTTGTGCTGCTTAGATGACGATCCCAATATTTTTATTGGATTCCTCTTTCGAAGAGGTGTAAGATTGATCTAAAGATCATCTCGATCGGATGAGCAGAACATATACTTTGAATTTATTCCACTTATGTGCTAGGTTGGCCTAGAATAAAATATTGACTTAAATGTCTTAAAGGACGTGTCACACACCCCCAAAGGTTCCTATATATTGGAGAGACTTAGAGTTCATTTGACACATTGGTGTGGAGGAATTCTCTCTCTCTTGATGGCGTTGGAGATGCATATTCTTTGTTTGGGTTGTTCTGGGTTATGTGTGACACGCTTGGCTGAATGACCTATTGGAGACTTTGCTGGTTGAAGCATCCTGCTAATCTCCGTAATGCCACCATTTCTTATCTCTATTTTGGCTTGTCTTCTATCGATCTAGTAGTATGTTCTATCTTCTTCAGTATTGTGCCCTAATCTGAAATGGCCTAGAACATGTTCAGAAATTAACATGGTATTAGAGCCTAAGGAGAAGACAATGCCCAAATTTGTGTTGGAAATCTGTTGATCCATCAAGTGCATCTCATCTGGCTGAACAAGGAGACTTTGAACAGCGTGAGAAAGTCTGCCCTAGACAATGGGGAAGCAGCTGTAGGTGACAGTGTATTATTTAGGCATGTTTTTGGGCTTAATAAGATCTGGTTAAAGGCTAGTTTCAAGTTCGGTTAGCAGCTAGGAAAGGTTCAAGACAGCGTGGAAGAAAGTCCACTTCAAAGGTATGAATGGAGGCCGAATTGCTGTAGGATATGCGGACCAAAATGAAGGACTATTTGAAGGACAAAACAGGTCCATGAAGAATTTTTTTAAGAGCCAGTCTGCTAGGCATTTAAGCCGAGGAAAAGAGGAACTCAACGCTACAACCGTAGATTGTCAAATCTAAACCCTAACCGTAAGTGACATGTTCTCTCTGTTTAATCCGAATCCTGAGCTTTCCACGATTGAATCTGAGATCTTTATTCTATTCAAATTTAATATTGAAAATGTAAATAGAAAGGGCAGATCCGGATGACTGTTGTTCACTGAAAATGGAAATAGAGGTGGAAGGATGACTTTTGTTCACTGAAAATGGAAATAGAGGTGGAAGATCCAGAAGAGTGCTCAGCGTGGTGGTCTATTTGGCATTTTTTTACAAATTTTATCGCAAGAACTGCAGTGTGTTTTCCATGACTCACAGTTGAAATGACGGAAATAAGAGAAGAAGTATACGGTGGCCACCCACCCATTTATTTACGGAGTTTTGTACATCTTTCGGCACTGGATGAGAACCCCTCCGTCAAAAATATTAGTCTAAATAAGCTCCAGCAACCATTTCTGCTCTAGCATTGATCCATCGTTGTCTCTCATGTCGACAATGATGAAGGCTGAGTGAGAGAAAAGCTGAGACGAAAACATAAAACACATGCAGGTGGCCTTGCTGTCAAGAAATGTCAGAAGCCTGTCATCGCTACTATCCACGGGGCCTTCATAGGGTCCAGTATGGACATAATTATGATCTACGACATTTCGTATTGCCGCGATTGCCCCAATTGATCGGTGAAAGCAATGCCCAGAACTTGTCTTTGACGGGTAGGAGTAAAGCTACCCGATTTTTGGCAGGCGCATCTCCATCATAAAATCTTCCCCGTGGATGGTGTTTTGGCACTGTCGTAACAACAGAAGTTGGAGAAATTTCGGATGCGGGATTAAATCTATCAATTTCCACGTCATCTGAAGCAAGTTTTTTTTAAATGTCCATGATGGTAAATTCATCATAGGAACCTCGGAAAAATAAACATGATTGTTGCTGGCTGTTGTTTCTCGGGACAGACGTGCCTGCAGGGCATTAAGACGTCACATCTAGGCCAAGAAGGAAGATCTCAGGGAATAATACCCTCAGACTCAAACATAAGAGCATCAACCGTCATTCAAAATCAAACCTACAGTGCAACGAGGGTTTGGGAGTAACTTCGCGGGAGCTTCGAAGTCCACCCGTTCTGTTGCGGATGGACAATTTCCATATTCCCTTTCTTTGTTTGGATTCGTGGCTGTAGCTCGAATATTGCAAAGAATATTGATGGATTTTGATGATATTTACTGGATCTTAATTATTCAAACCGAGGATTTATATTTTTCTCCCTCTTTTTTTTTTGTCCAGAAATTGGAGCTGTAGAGTATAGCATTGTTGGTTCTGTGAACAGAGGATGAATTTAGGGTTAAATTGTGGTATATTTATTCATGTATTGGTGGAGAATGATTTTATTATATAAAGGTTTGCTGAAAATCTACCAAGCTTTGGTTTAAGCTAGACATTGTATATTAATTGAAGTATGGGGTAAACAGGAGCCCTGTTGAAGCTTTTCTTTAGTGTGTTGAGCTGCTTATTTTGCACAAAATAAGCTGAGCTCAGCGCCTTAATTTATTACACAGCATAGAATTTTCACCCTTGACTTTGAGCTTTCCGTGTAAAACATTTATTCTATATCCCGATCTTGGGACCTTCTTTCGACTTTATTATTTCCTTTCTGTGGCTGCTCATCAGAGTTTTTATTTTGCGGGGTCCACTTTGAGAAGCGGTTTCTAGTGAAATTACATAGAATGCTATCAAGAACAAGAAAGCATTGAGGTATCTATGTGCTGGAAATTTGAATTTTATGCAATTTTAACAAATGTTCCCGGCAGGAGGCGAACAGGGCTCATCAGGAGGAGTTATACCCTCAGTTTTGGTACCCACACGCTTTGTTTGGCCACATGGAGGTCTCTGTGTCTTTCTTGTTGGATCCTTCACAAGATTGCAGGTGGTTATCACATATGTTTTTGATTATGTGCTCACTAATCCTGGGTTGGCTACACGTCTGAGGTAGCCATAGATACAAGCTAAATTTGGACGCAGACCAATCACAATAATTCCCAGATCTGTGCATATGGCATAGACAAGATTTCAAGTGAATACAAAGAAATTTTTTTGATGTACTTGAAAAAGTCTTTAAGATCTCTACATAAAGGAGCAGTGAAGTGCCTCATTTGACAGTATTATGATACTGGCACAATTGACTTGTGACAGTGGTTGTGAACTAGCATATATCTGAACTCAACCTAGTGGCAGTGACCTTAGAAAGTGTCTTGACCAGATGAAAAATTATAGAACTGAGATCTGAAGCCTTGGAGCCTTAGATCAGTCAACCATTCACTACAAATGGGCAGATCTGGAACCAAAATGCAATGTCAGATGTTGTAGATGAACATCTCAAGTGCAGAATTATGAGAGAAGAAATCATGATTGGATTCCTAGTTCTATGGATTGCAATAAAGAAATTCTTAGAGGGCTGGTTGAGGAAGCTACAACAGATCTCCACAAAAAATCAAGTAATTGTTGTAAGCTTGAAATCTTCAGTACTATTAATGATGAAGAAAAAAGTGATGCAAGTTCAAAAGGTATCTCTATAACCGCCATTTTGAGGAGCTAAATCTGTGAGTCTATGTCATTGTCATTATGACAGTGACATAGACAGACACCCATGTCTTCGAGATTCATAATAAAAGTAAGCTTGTGACAGTATCAACTTGAAGTGTGAAATGGGAAATTTTTTTAGCCTTCAGCCACGTTGTTGGAGTCTTGAACCATGATCAGCAAAGCCTGTTTGGATGGTTTTGACTGTGGGAGAATAAGACCCCTTTTGAAGTTGGTGTCTGGGATGCCCTCATTTAAAATAGATGTCTTCTCTCAAGAGAGAAGCTGACATTAAGAGGGAGATACATCTGTATATTCTCCTGAGCGAATATCATTGCTGAATGAAAGAAGATCCCCATGGCTCAAAGACATATGGCTTCAGAGGGGGAAATTCCGGAAGAAAACCGAGAAGCCATATAAACACAAGGGGTATCTAGCTTCCATGAGTACAATATGAGCCTGGATCATTTGAAGAAACTGGAAAGCATCAAAATCTACATGGATGTGAAGGTGATGTCTAGGATATGGTTCCTATACCACCGATCAAATTTGGTGTCACCTTGATATAAGATCAAGCATGGATCTGATGGGAAAATGTGTTGCATGGTGCAAGACCATTTTTTTGTGGCATGGTGCGATAAAGGAAGAGGTGTATGTGGAGCAACCTTTGGGATTCAAAGTCCAGGATCGGGACACCCATGTTTCCAGGTTGAAAAAAGCCCTTTATGGGTTGAAGTAAGCACCAGAGCTTGGTACGAGAGGATAGATAGCTACCTGATGAAGCTAGGCTTCACTCGTAGTAATGTTGATCTGAACCTTTACTTCAAAGTTGATAGAGAGAAGCCTCTCATTCTGGTGTTGTGTTTGGACGACCTCTTCCTTACAGGTGCTGACCCTTTCATTCATTAATGCAAGAGGGAGTTTGCTACTGTATTCAAAAGAAAGGACCTAGGACTAGTGCACTACTTCCTAGCCCTGGAGGTCTAGCAGAGACCAGGCGAGATTTTCCTCTCTCAAGAAAAATACATTATGAAGCTTCTGGTATGGTGGACTATAAGTCTGTGTCGACACCGATGGAGCTCAACTTCAAGAAGTTGAGTGGCAGCGTTGTTGGGCCCATATTGACAAATCCTACTGAGTATCGTCAACTCGTAGGGGCCTTGATATTCTTAGTGAACACCCGTCTGGATGTATGTTTTGCAGTGAATACTTTGAGTCAACACATGGTTGATCATAACATTCACTGGGTTGGTGCCAAGAAACTCTTGAGATATCTCTGGGGCACGATATACCTTGGGCTAAGTTACGCTGCCGGGAGTATGACACTCCTTGATATACTGATGTCGATTGGGCTGGCAGTGTGATGGATCATAAGAGCACGTCTGGATGCTACTCCACAAGTAGATCTGCTTCGGGCAGGAAAAGGAAGTTGGTAGCCTTGAGCACCGATGAGGACAAATACATTGCAGCATGTTTGAATCGTTGTGAAGTCACTTGGTTGCGAAAGCTCTTCAGTGAGTTGTTCGAGCATGTGCTAGATGCCACCGTTATCCTTTGTGATAACCAGAGGGGGATTCAATTGTCATAGAATCCTGGGTTCCATGATTGATCCAAGCATGTTGATGGCTGGTACCACTTTATCTGGGATATGGTACAGCAAGGCGCTGTAAGGCTCAATCATATAGGAACTGATGAGCAGGTCGCAGATATTCTCACAATGCCCCTTGGGAAGGTCATGTTCCTAACCTTCCGTGAGAATCTTGGAATCATGGAACGACCCTATTCTGAGGGTCCTATTGGACGATGAGCTTTGGGAGCTCAAAGGGGGTATTGGGGATAGCTTAGGTGCTATAAGAAACCATAGGGCTAGGCTTGCCAAACCTAGTTGGTGTGCTTCTACCCCTCCATGAAGATATTGAGATGGTTTACATCTCTCTGATCTATGCCCTGTATGCATCCTACCCATGGAGTTTCGGACTCATGGGAAGTACCTCTCATTTGGCCAATGAGGTGGGAAAAGTGAATAGAGACCATAGCAAGACCGATGGATGCATCAGAGATTGTTGTACTCTCTATTTCTAGGATGACACGTGTCCAACTACTTGATCTGGGATCAAGTTTAGCGAGGTTTCGGACCTCCAACTGACTTCGGGTCAGTGAAACTAACTTTGGGTTAGTATATGACTCTCTTGAGTCCTAGTGAGGTTTCAGACCTCCAAATGACTTCTGGTCAGGTAAACCAACTTCGGGTTGGTATGAGACTCTTTGTGAGTCCTATAGAGGTTTCAGACCTCTGGGCTAAATCTGTCAGTCGGGTATGATGTCTTTGTGACTGACCCACTTCTTTTCTGAAATAAAGAGGCCAGAAAATCAAGTTACGGTGGGATGACGCATGATGTTTGGATTGCACTGGTGGACGGAGTTCTCCCTAGTTGAGAGGGAGTGTTAAAATTGGAAAACTAGGTCCAAAATCCAGGTTGTGATGCTCAGATGACAATCCCAATATTTTTATTGGATTCCTCTTTCGGAGAGGTGTAATATTGATCTAAGGATCATCTCGATCGGATGAGCAGAACATATACTTTGAATTTATTCCACTTATGTGCTAGGTCGGCCTAGAATAAAATATTGACTTAAATGTCTTAAAGTACGTGTCACACACCCCCAAAGATTCCTATATATTGGAGAGACTTAGAGTTCATTTGACACATTGGTGTGGAGGAATTCTCTCTCTCTTGATGGCATTGGAGATGCATATTATTTGTCTGGGTTGTTCTGGTTATGTGTGACACGCTTGGCTGAATGACCTATTGGAGACTTTGCTGGTTGAAGCATCCTGCTGATCGCCGTAATGCCACCATTTCTTATCTCTGTTTTGGCTTGTCTTCTATCGATATAGTAGTATGTTCTATCTTCTTCAGTATTGTGCCCTAATCTGAAATGGCATAGAACATGTTCAGAAATTAACAATATCCTTATGCCCAAAAGAGAAAAATTGAACGTATGATTGCAGAAATGTTAGAGGCTGGTATAATTCAACCTAGTCAAAGTTCTTTCTCTGCTCCTGTAGTATTGGTACACAAGAAGGATGGATCATGGCACATGTGTTCGAATTATAGGGAGCTCAATAAGCTCACAATTCAAGATAAATTTCCCATTCCTGTGATTGATGAGTTATTGGATGAATTACATGGAGAAATTTATTTTACCAAGTTGGATCTTCGTTCAGGATATCATCAAATTATAATGAAGACTAATGATATTCCAAAAACAACATTTCGAAATCATGAGGGTCATTATGAATTTTTGGTCATGCCTTTTGGCCTTACCAATGCACCTTCTACATTTCAAGGGTTGATGAATTCCATTTTCTAACCCTTCCTTAGAAAATTTGTGCTAGTATTTTTTGATGATATACTAATCTACAGCAAGTCTTGGAAGGATCATGTTCAACATGTTGACAGGGTGCTCAAACTATTGCGGGAGAAACAATTATATGCAAAAACATCCAAATGTTTCTTTGGAGTACAAGAGGTGGAATATCTGGGTCATATTGTATCTCACGAGGGTGTTAAGTTAGACCCTAACAAAATTAAAGCCATTAAGGAATGGAAAGTCCCCACAACCATAAAGCAATTGTGAGGATTTCTCGGGTTAACAGGGTATTATCACAAGTTTGTTAAGAATTATGGGAGAATAGCAGCACCTCTAACAACATTATTGAAGAAAGATGCATTTTCATGGACTCCTGAAGCAAGTAAGGCCTTTGAACATCTTAAAGAGGCAATGTGCCTAGCACCGGTCTTAGCTACGCCAGACTTCACAAAAACCTTTATTGTGGAATGTGATGCCTCAGGAAATGGAATTGGTGCTGTTTTAATGCAGGAAGGAAGACCCATTTCTTTTGAAAATCGTCCAATCAAAGGAAAGTATTTACAGAAACCTATTTATGAGAAGGAAATGTTAGCAATATTGCATGCACTAAAGAAATGGCGAACTTACCTAATGGGAAGACACTTCAAGGTAAAAACTGATCATGATAGTCTTAAACACATTTTGGAACAAAGACTATCTTCAGAAGAGCAGAAAAAATGGGTCACAAAGATGTTGGGTTATGACTTTGAAATAATCTACAAAAAAGGGAAGATAAATGTTGTTGCAGATGCACTCTCAAGAAAGAATGAAGAGGTGTAAGAATTGCTTTATGCCATTTCTATTATCCAACCAGATTGGATAACCGAAGCAAGGGATGAATGGAAGAAGGACGAAGAAGTGTGGACACTCATTTAAAAGTTGCAGCAAGATCCTAGTACATCTGATACATTTAGTTGGAAAAATGATTCCTTATGGTACAAAGATCGCTTATATCTTTGTAAGAATTCCCAACTAAAACAAAATATTCTTTTGGAATTACACACTTCTCCTTTAGGAGGACACTCAGGATTTTTAAAAACTTACCACAGGGTGAAGAAAGAATTTTTTTGGGATGGCCTTAAATCTGATATTCAAAATTTTATGGCGGAATGTTTGGTTTGCCAGCAGAATAAAGTGGAAACAATTAAGACCCTGGGACTTCTACAACCTTTATCCATTCCAAGTCAACGTTGGGAGGAGATTTCAATGGATTTTATCACAGGTTTACCTAAGTCTGAAGGAAAGAGTGTCATCATGGTGGTAGTTGATAGAGTTACCAAGTATGCACACTTTTGTGCATTATCTCATCCATTTAAAGCAAGTACAGTTGCTACTACATTTATGGACAGAATTCAAAAGCTACATGGAAGCCCAAGGGTTATTGTGAGCGACAGAGATCCCATTTTTACTGGAAATTTTTGGACGGAGTTATTTTCTTGTTTGGTACTCAATTAGCTCATAGCTCATCTTATCATCCTCAATCTGATGGTCAAACTGAGATAGTAAATAAATGTTTGGAAGGATATCTTCGTTGTTTTGTATCTGATAAAAAAACACAATGGGTAAAGTGGTTACCTCTCGCTGAATGGTGGTATAACACTTCCTTCCATACTGCAGCAAAAATGACCCCATTTATGGCACTTTATGGATATCATCCACCATCCATCACATCATCTTTAAGGGAAAATTCGAAGGTTCAAGCAGTGGAAGATCACATCAAGCATCAGCAAGAAGTTCTCCATCTCTTAAAGGATAACCTGAATTTGGCACAAAATCGAATGAAACAACAGGCAGATCAACATCGTAGCGAGAGAAGTTTTGATGTAGGAGATTGGGTATTTTTACGGCTACAACCATACAAACAAATGTCCCTCGAGCAAGCAAAGAAGGATAATAAATTATCGCCAAAGTACTATGGTCCTTACAAGGTGTTGCAAAAGATTGGTACTATGGCATACAAATTGGAGCTTCCTGCTTCTTCGCGAGTACATCCAGTTTTCCATGTTTCATGCTTAAAGAAGGTTATAGGTGAAAATATTACAGTTCAAACAATATTGCCAGAACTTGATGAGGAAGGAAAAATCATATTGGAACCTGAAGCGGTCATGGAAACAAGAACTCGACAGCTACGGAATCGATCAATTTCAGAGTATCTCATCAAGTGGAAGAACTTACCCACTGAAGATTCTACATGGGAGGGTGAGAATTTTATACAGAAGCACCCAGAGCTACTCAAGTGTTGAGGACAACACTTTTTTTAAGGAGAGGGGCATGTTAGGTCCCTATATTACTAGTATAGTCCCTTATTGTTGTTAGTGTAACCCCTTATTGTTATTATTGTACCCCTGTAACCCCCATATTGTTATTATTGTGCCCTTAAATTATTATTTTTAGGTCGGCTAGGATTACATTGTGGCCCCACTAGGATTACATTGTGGCCCCATGGACTCCTATATATAGAAAGGAGGTTTTGTAATTTGTATCATCCAACAATTGTTCATTCATGTAATGTATTGGAGGTTGCCCCCTTGAAGTGGCTTATTTATAAGGCACTTATATCTCTTTTCTTCTATTTTTGGAGCTAGTTTCATAAGAAGCTTATCGTGAGCTTGGTGCATTATAGGAGGACGAGATCGCCTTATATGAAGGAAAGAGGGGAAACCGACTGGTAAAAATGAGATTTGAGTTGATTTTTATGTGATTCAATGACCAGAGTAGCAAAGCGATGAGTTTTATCAAGCATCTCCAAATAGAGAGGGAATCTTCTTCGAGAAGTATTAATGACAATTCAACAACTAGTTTGACGAAGGTATTTCACATTCAATCGAAGGTGAGCTTCCGAGACCATAGACAAATTTGGAATGGAATGAATCGAGTCACATCCTTCTTGGGGTTCGGTATGCCAGTAGAAAACACATACGAGATTCCAGTTGTGCATCCCAATCATACGTTGAAGCATAGTGATGAGAACTTTGTTCATGGCTTCAACCTGGCCATTGGCCTGAGGGTAGTACGGTGTTGAGCTGTCATGACATAGACCCAAATTGTAAGTCAACTCAGCCACCATGTAATGTCAAAAATGGCAACCATGATCATTAACAATGGCTTGAGGGACACCAAACCTAGAAATGACATGATTTAATAGAAACTGTGCTGCTGTATTGCCGTCGGCCGTAAGTGTAGGCATTGGTTCGGCCCATTTGGTGAAGTAGTCTACGGCTACGATGATATAAGCATGCCCCCCAACCAAATGAGGGTTACACATCATAAAATAGATGCCCCACTTCGCAAAGGGGCCAACGGTAATGATAGGGTGAAGATGGGAAGGCAACACATGCATCTTGTGTTGATAGATCTAGCAATCATGGCACTTACGGACAACAACAATGCAGTCTTTAGAGATGGTGGGCCATAAATACCCAGCACAAATAATATTCTATGCAGTAGCATATCCCGAAATGTGACCACCACAGGCTCCCCTATGAAAATAATTCAGGACCTTTTTAGCCTCCTCGAGATTCAAACACCAGCGGAGAATGGAATCAACTCCGATGCGGTAGAGTGTATCTTCGACTATGCGATAGGGTTGCGATTGATGACAGATGCATTGGAAAGAATCCTTCGTCAACTCAGATCGAAAGGTATAAGTCTGAGGATATATGATGATATCACTGTACCAAGGATCAAGGGTGCTAATCAGAAAAAGCGCGTCATCCAGAATGCGTTCCTTGGAACTAGATGGGGCGGAATTGGAAGGGAGAGAGTAGATTAAATCGGTGAATACTAACGATAGCTTCGACTAGGAAGTAGTGAACTCCAAATCGAACTCTTGGAGGATGAAAATCCACTTTGAGTACATTCCCCCTAGCAATTGACGAGTGAATATGTAATTCATAGGATTTCAATCAGAAATCACAGTCACTGTACGAAACAAGATGTAGTGACGAAAACGTTGAACAACTTGAACAGTAGCCAACGCCAAATTCTCAACATGTGCATATCACATCTTGGTATCGAGAAGGTTACGAGACAAATATTAAATGACATTTTCATCACCATCATCATCGGCTTGTACCAAAACCATAGCAATCGTATTGAATGCAGTGGCCAAATAGAGGGATTAATCACGATGGTAATTTGGAGGACGAAATAGAGGATAATTGACAAGCAACGTCTGCAACACATCGAAAGACTTCTAGGTGATCTCGTCCCAGAGAAATGAGACGCCTTGCTTCAATAATCGTGTAAATCCTTTAGCCACTTTTGCATAGTTAGGTATAAAATGACGTAGAAAGTTAGCTTTCCCCTGCAGACTCTCCAGCCGATGTAAGGAGGAAGGAGAGGGGAGATTAAAGATAGCTTCAACTTTGAGTGGATCGAGACGAATCCTGTCTTTGGAAACGATAAAAAGTAAGATTCTAGCGGATTCAACGAAGAAGACGCACTTATGCGGATTCAGCTAGATGTTATAGCGTCGACAATGAAGAAAAATCTGACGGAGATGATCAGGATGGTATTTACGCTTAGTTGAATGAGACGGAAGGTCATCCAGATAAGGCTGAACAATGTGCTTGATGTCATGAAAATCATATGACATTGCTCGCTGAAAATGTAGCCCTAGCATTTTTCAGATCGAAAGGGAGCTTTTTATAAGAGAAATTACCACAAGAACAGATAAAGGCGGTCTTATGTTGATCGGCCGGAGAAATTTTAATCTGGTTGTATCCAGAAAAACCGTCCATAAGAGAAAAAATCTCACTCCTAGAAAAGTCATCAATGATTTGATCAATAAAAGGAGTATGATAATTATCCTTAGGGAAAGCACGGTTAATGTCATAGTAGTCAACACAGACACGAATGGTACCATGTTTCTTCTCTATAGGAAAAATATTGGAAACCCATTTTGTCAAGGGAATCATATAGATATAACCAGCTTTAAGAATATTTTCAACTTCTCCCTTAATAGTGGTAGCCTTTCTAGGGTGCACAGGATGAAGAAACTGGTGAACAAGATTTTCACCAGGATAGGTAGGAATCTCATGCACCACTATAGTTGGATTGATGCTGGGAATCTCTTCATAAGACCATGCAAAGATGTCACGAAACTCGCGGAAGAAACTAGTATAGACCTGAATCTCATCTGGAGAATAGGTCACCCCAATATGGTTGTTCTCGACAACCCTCGGTTTAATGGAGATGTCGATAGGCATTGTCTGTGTGATGTTACTCAAGTTACCTTCCACAAAGAATTCGTGTGTCAGGATAGGTGTTAACATTGGAAAATCGTACAACAGAAGATGACATTAATTAATGTTAGGCCAAAGGATTTACAGGGCTGGAAGACATTACAGAATATGGAAAGTATTTAAAAATCTCTAAGGTCTGAGGAAAATCAATTTTGAACTAGTCCTAAATGCTATTTGCGTGCATAATCCTTCATGAAGAGTGCCTTCTACGTGCCTTTTTTCTCAATATGCGTGCATTCATGAGAGTGGCGAAATGTCACTATCCGAGACCACAAAAAGCAAAGGACAAGTGATGCATTACTTGTAGCCACCTAAGGACAACCACCAATTCCTCCTTAGACACTATGTGAGAACACAATGGAATATTTGGAGCACACAAAGGAATCATACCCCTCTCTTGGGTCACCATCCTCCATGTACCAAGAGAGGGAAGGGAGGATTTGAAATCTCCTATATAAGACCACCATGAGATAAAGAATGGGTGATCACATTGTTATGCTGGCCAGAATTGCCCAAGAAATACCAGCAGTGTGTGACCTGGAGCTAAAGATAGAGGGGACTCAATTTTTGGCCACCCAGCAAGTTCAGTCCAAACAGTAGAGAGAGAGGGAGACTGCACCAAGGAAAGCTTGGGATAAAAACATCCTTGCATCGGGACCTAGAACCATAGTCTAGGGGCCCTTTGGCAAGAGGGTAAAGTTTCACTCTTCTTACTACTAGCGCTCAATAAGAGGGGACTAGAGCCACCGTTCATATTATTTTTGTCATTTGACTCTTTTCAAATCTTCTGTTTATTTGTTTTTAGTTTTAGTTTACATATGAATGCTTTGTCCTCTATCTAGTATGCTTATTGATTCTATATTATTCCACTAACTTGCTTGTCTCCACTTCTTTTCTTCTTGTTACTGATAGCTTAACGGGGTAAACCACACCCCTTAAGCTGGTGTGATTTCGTACGTACGTGCACCAAACACACTACAACAGAATTTGCGACTCCACTAATGTTTTATTACCAAGTTTATGTGGTTGTGTCTTCTTTTGCAGGAGACCTTCGTCTATGCTGAGTGGAGTTGAATTTCTCCTAATTTCTCTTGTAGTCCCTATTTCATCCCAAGTACATATTGAAGAAGAGAAGCTCCTAAAATTTTTACTTGTAGGCATTTGCACGCGTTTTTTCCTCATAGACGCGTAGGGCGCACGTTCAGAGCTGACCTACGCATAGAGAGCGCACCTGTGTCAACCTTTTGCATGCAAATTATAGAATGAGAAATTTATCCCTATTTTCTGGATTTTCCTACTTGTAAGGTGCTTGGAAACCCCTAATACACCTTCCAGCACTGGTTGTGGTACCCCGCAGCTTGTTAAAACTCACATTTAGCTACTTTTTGTAGTCTTAGTGTTAGTTTTACTTCAAGTTCATTTTTGCAAAGTTCACACATAGTTTAAGTAGAGGGGAAAAATAACTTGAATTTCCGAAAAACCCTTATGTTTTGAAAATTTTGGTACTTACACACCTAGATAACTAGCCCAAGTAAGTGGCCCAAGACCACACATGCATAGCTAGTTTTCCTTTTTCTAGTGTAGAAATTTTTAGTTTAGTTCAATTTTTGCACTAGGAATTTCGGGACTAGGATTGAATTATTTATAGAAGAGCAAGTAATCTCTAATACCTTTGCACCCTACGATGATCCTAGGTAAGCATATGAACACTCTCGATTCACAATTCACCATCTCCCTATAGTTATTCAAATAGATTAACTAGGAAAAATTGAAAGCGGCCCATTATCCGCACATGTTTTCCATTCGAGCCAAGAACAATACAACATAGTTTAAATAGGGGATTTTGTAGAGGATCATCGATATCCACACATTAAAAATATGTGCTTGTCCACTTTTTTCTCACACACACTCACCCACTAAGTGAAGCAAAGACACCTAAAACTAACTTAACCAAACTCACTAAATTCTCCCCACAAGGGCCACAAAAGAATTTATATCTTAAGTTAGGATCAAGGGGGTAGGCATCCAATAAGCCACCTTGATCATACTTCATATTGAAACATAGAAGTTTTGTATTTAGCGAGCTTAAAATCCACCTATCAGCCCATGGCAAAGAGAACTCGAGCGCGACAGAGACCCGTTTCAGAGGGGGTTAGGCTTAGGCACAGTGCGTGTGGTATTAGTTGGGGCTACCTGACCCGGTTGATACTTGGTATTGTTAGCTGACTACCAAGAAGCCCAAGACTCGACTGCTCATGTGGTACGGTGGTTCTTAGTGACCAAAAACTAGGGCAATATTTACCCTATAGGTGACGGTGCATGCAAGGGCCAAACCCTCTACCCTTACTGTAATGTCCCAAATTTTTCACTATGTTAATTGGAACATTAATTTTGATTTTATTTTAATAAAAGGAATAAAATGGGAAAGGGAGCCCATTTAGTAGAAAAATAAACTCTCCTAAGGTGCAAAGAGTCACTTAAGTGGCTAAATTTGGCAGTCCCTAGTGTGAAAAGGGCCAAAAGCAAGTAAACTAGGCCATGGTTGACCAAGTGAACAACGTGGCTAGAGGAGAAGCTTTCTCAAGAAGACAGCGCAGTTTTGAATGGAGGGAAACTAGAGGATGAGAGAAACCCTAATGTGTGGGGTCCATGGCAAGGAAGCATTCCTTGCATAAAAATGTGAAGGAGAGCCATTGTTGATTATGCTTGAGAATTTCAAATTGCAGCTCTCTTCAGTTGTTCAACTCAGATAGCTTGTGCTGCATAGCACAAGGGAGATTTCTATTTACAAGTCTTCTCTCCTTCATTGGGAAGCCTTGGAGGAGCTTTTCTTCATCTTCCTCACATCCAGGCTTGAGGCCAAAGCCATATTTTTCAGCTACAGCGTTTTTTTGGGAAGATTCATTGGAGTTGTTGGAGGTAGTAGTGAGGGATCATCATCCCACCATTTCCTGAGCTAGTTTTGAAGAGGAGGAGTTTCTTCTTTCTCTAAGAAATCAGAAAAGGAAATTTCCAGAGCTTTATTGCAGATTTTTTCATAGGGCCAAGTGTTTCATCTCATCCCCAGCGCAGTTACTCCCTTTTACAGCGTTATTTTTAGAGGGCAATTGCAGGAGGATTCACCTTGGGGATTAGAGAGTGTAATCTTCAGTGAAAGGGGAAGCCTTTCACTTAGAAGATCATTGGAGGAGGTCATCATATTGTTTGTAGCATTCTTCCCGTTCTCAATTCATGTATTATTATTGAGTTGCAGCAACTACACTGCAACTCCGGCATTTTTGTATTTTATCATTTTGTACATGTATTGCAGCCAATCCTTCTAAGGATTGTTAATTAGTTATTTTCAGGGGTTTAGAGCTTTCTCCCCCTCATTTCTTGAGTTGATATTGATATATCATTATATTTTCATTTTACATATTGCACTATCCTCATATAATTGCGCAGACATAGCTAGGACATTATTGTATAGCAGTGTAATCTTGAGTTCCATGTACAATCTTGATTGAGGCTGACCTAGTCTATCTTGAGAGGTCTTTTCCTCAAGATTTGTATCTATATTTGTTGTTTCACTTTATAAATCAGCTATGCACTCTTCTTGTATCATATGATGTATTATTTCACTGTTGTTCATTATTGAAGTTTAGATGTTGCTGTAGGTCATCTCTTTTGAGCAAGATCTTCCAGAGGAAGAAATATTTACATAGCTATAGGCAAAGCCTGAGAAAGGGCTAGATAGCATCCAGTTCTAATCCTCTCTTTAGAGGTGACATAACTGGTAAAATCCCTCTCAGTCCATCTCTGACATAGCCTTGTTCATATTTCTGACAAAGGAGTTCTTCAGTGGTGTAAAAGCTGCTGATTTCCATTTCGGAACATTACAGTGGCATCAGAGATTTGAACTTGGATCAGCTTGTGAAGTTTGAATTTCAGAGAAGAAGAGGTAAAGATGATGCAGAGGATGAGATTGATCTCATCATTTTTCAGATCCAGCAAGAACCTCTCCAAGGAGGTTGAGGAGACAGAAAAAGGAGAAGAGGAAGGACCATGCACTTCCTATTCTCACAGAGAAGCAAAGCAGAAGCATGAAGAGCACTTGGAATTCGAAATTCTAATTGAATATATTTCTGAATATAGATAAAACCCTAGATTCTTCCAAGAGACTCTATCTTTTTCACACTTTGTTCGGCAGAAAGAGGAAAGAATACCCCACAGTCATGGGAGGATGAAAGGCAATAGATTCCTATTGTCTACTTTTGATGGGTCACCCACATGTGCAGCAGAAGCTTGGGTGAAGAAGCTAGAGGCTTTCTTCCTGCTACATCTTGTAGTAGACAGAGAGACTGTAGAAATTTCCGTGCTGCATCTTGAGGGAGAAGCAAAGGTTTGGTGGGTCAGCCATGGGAGGCATGCAAGAGTTTCTACTCTTGTTGATTTTTCTCAGATCTTGATCAGAATATTTGGCCAAAGGAGGGAGGAGCCCTCACCACTAGTTGAATATGAACATAACAACGTTGTCATAGACATGAAGGAGCATCCTTCATCTTCAGCTATTGAGGCAACCAGCACACTTGAGGAAGAGACTGTTGCAGCAACACAATATTCTTCCAAATCTCTCCAAGGTATGCATGAGTTTTTATCTATCATGGAGGATTGTACATTATTGCATGCTGATTTTCTTGAGGAGGAAAATTTCACTACGCTGTGCCATCATTCTCATACACCCTTCATGAGTCATGCACCACACATGAGGTTAGGGTTTGAGACATGAACCATGGAGGAGATTGCATTTCAATTCCCCATGAAATGCAAAGATGGAGATTTGTTTTGGGGAAATGGTAGACCTCATTGGAGGAATACCAAGATGCAGAATTGTGTAAGGCATCCACAGGGAGCTGAGTGGATGTGGATGGGAGGCAAGAGGATGGTGAGCCTCTTAAAAATCTATGACACAGGGCATCAAGAAGCCATGCTGCGTTGGTTTCTCTTGAGGGAGTTTGGCCAACATGTGACCTATTCCTTTTCATGGGATTTGAAAGGGGAGAGGAGATGGTAGGATACTTACACCATGGTGCAGAAAGGAGCATGGGTGCATTATGATGGGATGGAATTATTTTTACCATTAATCATTTTCCCATTTCATATTTTGTGTGGTGGAAGTTTGAGGGGGCAACAAACAATTTTGTTGCTCAAGTTGTATGTTGTTGCAAGAGCAAGAGGAGGCACTAGCATAGTGCAAGGGGATTTGTCTTTGACATTAGATGCCAATGTAGCACCTTATTCATGGGAGGGGCTATAAATTTTCAGCAACATGATGGGGAGAGTCTTTGACAAGATCCACGTCAAAGAAGGGAGCTTTGAGATGACAATGGCCCTACTCCAAAGGGCAGCAGCGCTATCACTTAAGAGCATGGATTACTTGTTGGAGTGTTTTCAAAACTACTTCACAAATAATGTGTCATGGAGGCATGTAGATGATGAGCATGAGAGGTTAATGGAGGGGAGCACCCCTTAATACATTTTTAATTCCTTGGCTTGGTTGCACAAGCACAAGAAGAGAAATCTACATGCAATATTTTTGGGTTCTCATTTCATGCATCCTTATGCATATTATTCAGTGATGGAGGAATCCACTTGGGATGGAATCCAAATGAATGTATATCAGCATATGAGCAGATGCATAGCCCAAGAGATGGTGAGATGGTTGGCACAACCACTTCCCTACTCTGTTGCAGTAAGGGAGAACATTCACTTGAGCCATTTCAGCTCAAAGGCCAAAGTACATGATGAGGGAGGTAACTATTTGTTTCATGCTTTGCACTCTCTTATCTTTATGAGAAGCATATCATATCAAGGAGGATTTTTCCTTCTTTCATACTATTTTTTATCATGCTCATGGTCTATTGCAGCAAATATGATGGCTATTTTAGTAGTGGATTGTGGGGGAAAGCCACATGATTTTCGGTGTACACCAATTACACCATTTTGTACTTTAATGTATACATATTTTGAGATGATTGTGGCCGAAAAAAAGTGGCTGGGAAAGCACTTGTTACTTTCTATTTCTATGCAGGCAAGGAGTGCACTGCATAGGTTCCATTGGTGGAAAAATGATCCACTTTCTGGTTGTCATGTGACAACTTGCTTCTATTGGTTCTTGCTTCCATGCATTGCAGATTTTTCTTGGTACATGGGAAGCTTTGTTTGGGAAGTGGGACATGAGTTAAAGATTCCAATTGGGAGTATTATTCTCTCTATTTTACATGTTTTATGTTCCAGGGGAAACAATGGGCAGCCCATGATTGCCAAGCTTCACCTCTTTCCTTCATGTGGGAAGAGATATCTAGAGAGTCTGAATTTTTGGAGGAGGCATTTTATGGTTTACATGTTTGATGGGGTGGCTTGGGTCTCTTTTGAAGACCATTTCATTTCAGCCATATATCAGCAGCAGCCCCATATGCATCATGAGGAGGGAGGAACTCATTGGGTGAATGTGCCCTTTGGGAGGAGGGACCTCCATTGTTTTTGCAGCTCATGCGCCAAGGGGAGTATGGGAGATGATATGGTCACCATGTTAAGCCATTTTTTTTTTCCATGAGGTCAACCATATGATTTCTTGGATGCCATATGATGATGAATTCCAACTCATCACAGATGAGATGATTTGGGCCAGCTTGATTTGCAGCGTTGGAGGAGAGATCCTTGGGGATCTAGACTTCATATTGCCTCTTGAAGGCAACACTATTGCAACCCAAGTTCATCTTTCACTCCACACTTATCATAAGTGGAGAAGAGGATAGTGTGGGGTAGGCTATGAAGCTTACCATGTTCAGCATTTCAGCCCACCTTTTCTACATGAGCACAAGGTGGAGTATTTTTAGGAGTTGCCTAGTTGGAGGGTGACTCATTTTTCTTGGTTGATTGCTTCGGGGATGGAGGGTCTACATGATGTTATTTTAGACTCCATGACTTGAGTGGAGGATATTTTTCAGTTCTACCCTTGCATTTTCTTAAGGACAAGCAATCTTTGGGAGGGGAGGACTGTAATGTTCCAAATTTTTCACTATGTTAATTGGAACATTAATTTTTCTTTTATTTTAATAAAGGGAATAAAATGGGCAAGGGAGCCCATGTAGCAGCAAAATAAACTCTCCTAAGGTTCAAAGAGTCACTTAAGTGGCTAAATTTGGTATTCCACAGTGTGAAAATGGCCAAAAGCAAGTAAACTAGGCCATGGTTGACCAAGTCAACAACGTGGCTAAGAGGGGAAGCTTGCTCAAGAAGACAACACAGTTTTGAACGGAGGGAAAATAGAGGATGAGAGAAACAATAATGGGTGGGGTCCATGGCAAGGAAGCATTCCTTGCATAAAAAGGTGAAGGAGAGCCATTTTTTATTATGCTTGAGAATTTCGAGTTGCAGCTCTCTTCAGTTGTTCAACTGAGATAGCTTGTGCTGCTTAGCACAAGGGAGATTTCTATTTAGAAGTCTTCTCTCCTTCATTGGGAAGCCTTGGAGGACCTGTTCTTCATCTTCCTCACATCTAGGCTTGAGGCCAAATCCATATCTTTCAGCTACAACATTTCTATTGGGAAGATTCACTGGAGTTGCTGGAGGTAGCAGTGAGGGATCATCATCCCACCATTTCCTGAGCTAGTTTTGAAGACGAGGAATTTCTTCTTTCTCTAAGAAATCAGCAAAGGAAATTTCTGGAGCTTTATTGCAGATTTTGGCATAGGGCCAAGTGTTTCATCTCAGCCCCAGCACATTCACTCCCTCTTACAGTGTTATTTTTAGAGGGAAATTGCAGGAGGATTCACCTTGGGGATTAGAGAGTGTAATCTTCAGTGAAAGGGGCAGCCTTTCACTTAGAAGATCATTGGAGGAGATCATCATATTGTTTGCAGCATTCTTCCCCTTATCCATTCATGTATTATTATTGAGTTGCAGCAGCTACACTGCAACTCCAACATTTTTGTATTTTATCATTTTGTACATGTATTGCAGCCAATCCTTCTAAGGATTGTTAGTTAGTTATTTTCAGGGGCTTAGAGCTTGCTCCCCCTCATTTATTGAGATGATATTGATATATCATTATATTTTCATTTTACATATTGCAGTCTCCACATATAACTGTGCAGACATAGTTAGGACATTATTGTATAGCAGTGTAATCTTGAGTTCCATGTACAATCTTGATTGAGGCTAACCTAGTCTATCTTGAGAGGTATTTTCCTCAAGATTTGTATCTATATTTGCTGCTGCACTTTATAAATCAGCTATGCACTCTTCTTGTATCATATGATGTATTATTTCAATGTTGTTCATTATTGAAGTTCAAATGTTGTTGTAGCTCATCTCTTTTAAGCAAGATCTTCCTGAGGAAGAAATATTTGCATAGCTATAGGCATAGCCTAAGAAAGGGCCAGATAGCCTCTGATTCTCATCCTCTCTTTAGAGGTGACATAACTGGTAAAAGCCCTCTCAGTACATCTCTGACATAGCCTTTTTCATATTTCCGACAAAGGAGTTCTTCAGTGGTGTAAAAGCTGCTGATTTCCATTTCGAAACATTACACTTAACTTGGTGGATTCTCTTCGACTGACTAGGGGTGTCACCAGCTCTTCTGAGACGTTGTGCCAACACTCGCAAGAAAAATTCTCAAGGCCCAATTAATTTTGAGTGTGTGAGGACGCATAGGTCTTCTATGATTTTGAGTATCATACGCACACAAACAAAAACCACTTTTTTTACTACTTGATCACCTAGATTAATTTAAAGCGAAATTTATTTTATTCTTCGCTTTGTTTTATGTATGTGACAAGGAGTTTTCTTTGATAATAGACTCTATCCTCTCAAATTTTTCCAAAACCAAACCTGGGTGACACCTGACAGGTCCTAATGGAACCTCGTTGGTCCAGGCGTCTTTTGGACCTCCCCCCATTATCGGGAGGGGTTCCAGGTCTTTCGCCATTTAGGCGTCAAAGATAGAACGGTGCCACCATTTTCGATTCATCCTTTATTGGGGAAGCCATAGTTGGGAACCCTAGTCAGTCTCCCAACACCACACCACATACCACTCCTCCCACAACCCCTAGGGGGCATAGGAGTGTGTCCCATATGAGAAGCCAGCTGAATACACAGCAGGGTACGTCGCAGAATAACCCTTATTCTAACCAGAACTTTGTTTTTTCACACATTACAATGACATCAACATCTCAGTAACCTTTCTTAGCTTCGTAAAATCTGCCCGATTTAACCAAGCTGATGAATGAACACATCGCACACAATCCTACATGGCCTCTCATGCCCACAAAGCTCCCTTCAGATATACCAAAGTTTGAAGGCAAGCAAGCGGAAGACCCAGGTAATCATGTCATGACCTTTCACCTGTGGTGCTCATCGAACAGTATCATTGATGACATTATTCGATTGAGATTATTTCAACACACCCTTACAGGATTAGCCACAAATTGGTACGTGGAGTAACCCTCAGCTTCACATGGAACCTTTAGCGCCCTCGCTACCGCGTTCCTAACATATTTTTAGTTACCCTTTTACCATGATTCCGGAATGGAATTACAGACTCATTTTAGACAAACCCCTGCCATCCACATCTAGGAACATCTCCATGAATCCAGGCGGTGTCACAGTTTATGTAAATCTAAACTCGAAGACTGGATGCTCTTAGATTTGTTCTTGAAAACTCTTACGGCAAATATTTCAAAGGATGTGGCACAACAGAATCCCACATTTGAAGATGAGGCAATCAGAAAAGCCCCGAAGCTTGAACTGATTTATAGGCAGTTAGGATACATTTACAACATCTTACCTAACGCCCCACGCCTCCAAACTTATCAATAATTTCCAGGTGCATCGAACTCTGCAGACAGGCTAATTGGGTCATTGAATGAAGGTTACCTAGGCAGTAGTAGTCAAAACCCCGACTACACATATAGTTCTAACCAAAACGTACCTCAACCCAGTTTTCAAAGTCATCATATGCCTCAGCAAAATTTTACCAATAGGGTGCCAACGTATCACCAGGGAGGACCTTATCCTTTGTCTTAGGGGACTCAGTACGTAGAAATAAACACTGACAGAAGAGCTCCCCTCCAACAGCCAAGTGAAAAATAGGGACCGCATTACGCTCAGTCCCCAACACACAACCCATCCATGCAAAACAATGCACATGTGAACTTTGTGCAACCGTACCAAAACCAAATGCACCAATAAAACCAGGATAACTACCCTCCTAACGTAGTGAATAAAAAATCCAAAAACAAGCAAAAAGGGAACCCTTAACAGGGGGGAAACAACCAACAACTCCCACCGCAATCCTAGGCTAGAGGCAACTCCAACCCAAATCAGAACAAGAAGCCAAGAAATGCCCAACGGCAGAGCAAAATGCCACCTCTTTGAACAAACCATTCTTGTTCGATATTGGGTGAGTACATCCACTATACTCACCACTGTCTTGATCTCCCTGAGTTGAAGAAGCTACAGAGTAACTGAGGACAAGGAGGATCTTCCCAGCAAATAGCTGTGTTGCAAGAACCTTTCCCCAATCAAGGGATGGTAAGCACTCACTAGCAAAACCCAGATGACTCCGAGAAAAGAAGCCATGAAATCTACATGGATGGAGAAGAGATGTTTTTCCAAACAAGGAATCGCAACTACGACACCCCACCAGAAACCAGCACGTCAGGGGCAAGTACCAGTGCACTAACTTCACCTTTCACCATTTCAAAGATGCCTATAGAACCATTACCAAAAATGTCAAAGGGACCTAATAGGTGTTTGGTCAATTTAGTGTGTCCTAAATTGCTGCATTTAATTGTCAATCCGGGAATCGTAAGCTGATGAAGTGCGGCGCACTATATGTGCAAGATAACCTCTTTCTTATCTTTTTGTCGTTTATGGTCTTTCTAAGGTGAAATGGAAATTCTAAAGTGAGAAAAAAGCTTGGTTATAATTGTTCAAGGAAGTGATATCCCCTATAATGATTTACCAATCTCGAAACTTCAAAAGCAAATTGAAATTACAATGACAAAAGAAAGTAAACTGCTGAAATGGAAAGTGCTGTTAATCTAATGAATCAAAACAAGAAACTAGTGAATATGAAAACTAAACTATTCTTGCTGCCAACTGAACACAAAAGAAACTACGCTTATGGAAATTCAAAGTTGCAATGAAAGAAATCTAAACCGGATTACATCAATTCATTTTCTGACCCTTCATCATTAGACCAGCTATGACTTGTGGAAGTAATCATAAACAACTTGTGTAACTGATATTTAATTTGCAGAAAGTAAACTAATACTAAACCATATACACATGATTCAATCCCTCGCCATCGATCCCATTTCGCCTTCAGCTTTAGGAGGAAACAGTCGAAGATGTCATGTGATTCAATATTTTTAAGTTGCGGAAAAAGAAACAATATGTTCACACTTCATCATATGACCCCTCACCATCGATCCCGATTGCGGCTTTCGGAAGGCGAAGGCATGGCGACAATAAGTCGCCTTCACTAAGTGAGCCCGCAGGCAAATTCTGGCGCAAAATCTATTTTTAGACTATGTCTATTTTTAGACATATGGAGCATGGTTCGGGGATTCCAGTTTGAGATTCTTGAAGTATGTGTCATGTTGGTAAAATTAGATGAGACTCTATTTTTGAGGTCAAAGAGGTCGAAGTCTATTTTTAGACTGCCTCTCCTTAAAACAGGGAAGTCAAATATTATTTACCCTTAATAATATTTGGACTATAAACTTCAGTTTACTCTCTTGGAGCACTTCAGTTCGAGCTACAGAAGTGGCTCATGCATATGACAGAGGAATTATGCTATTCCCAAGGGTTTGATGGCATCATGCATGGTTGACTTCAGTTAGGACTTCAGTGGCAGAAGTTTGGTGGAGTTAATGAGACAGATAGTGGAGTTGTGTTCTGTTTATTTTAGTTGAACTAGTTGAGATTAGTTTAACTAGCTAATCAATTAGTTATGAGTGGAGTGAAGTAAATATTATTTAATTCATTAATTAGTAACTCATTATTCAACTCAAGAACACATCAGTTCACTACAGTGCATGATCAGTTCAGTGGAGACCAGTGAAGAGGTAGATGAAAGGGTGGAGTTAGCTATCAGTGGCGACATCAGTTGTGCATGAGATTTGCACCACACTTGGAGGAATTTCCCATGATGATTGCGCTGTCAAGCCAAGGAGATTCAAACCTTGGATCTCTATATAGACAGGCCTAGATTGCGCAATAGAGGCAAGGCAATTGGCGGTGATTTTTGAACCAGTAACCTGTTCAAAACTGAGCTAGATTGTGTGTAACTTTATGAGAAAGTACTGAGTACTTGTGAGGAGTATTGTAATGAGTTTGTTACTTGATTTCTCCATTATAATATACACAATAGCTGCGGGGTTTTCAGCTATAAGCTTTCCCCATACATACTGTGTTAATGTGTATGATGATTTGATGTGTTATCGCTTGATTTTATTTCCGCATGTTTGATGATCTGAGTTGGTTGAGTGGAAGAGATTATGTGTTGCATATAAATTTGAATTGTATGTGATCAGGATAGTCTCGGTGGATAATTAATCATTATTCAACAAATTTCTAAATGGTATCGGAGCTATTGAAGTTCAGATTGATCATCACAGTGATTACAAACTTATTTCAGTAGACAGAGTCTGCATGCGGGCCAGGTAGCCTCCGGATTCATCTTTCTTCGGAAAGTGAAAGGTCTGGTAAATGCCCCTTGCAGTCGATCTCTGTGCTAGAAATAATTTGTTCTCACAGATCTAGAGTGGTTGAGCTTTGAGGTGGAATTCGAAATTTTGCAGCAGTTTTGTTTTCTTGGTGCCAGTGTTGAAAATGTCTTTCAACGGTTTACGACTCGAATATGCTCTTGAAGGCAGTTCGAATTATGTTGCATGGAAGGATCGCATGGAAGCAGTATTAGAAGATAATGGTCTGAAGGAGTTCGTAGATACGGATGTCCAAAAGCCCACTGATGCAGCTGAAGTCGATGCATGGCAAAGAAGATGGCGAAGTGTCGAAGGATCCTGTTGGAGGGCGTCAAGGATCATATTGTATCCAGCCTGCATGGAAAGGCTACTCCATATTTAATGTGGAAAGCTTTGACGGATCTATTCCAGAGTAAGAGTGACCAAAGGAAGCTGGCGCTCAAAGATAAGCTCAGGAACATCAAGATGGAGAAGGGCGATAGTATCGCCAAATACCTCACGAAGTTCACTCAATGCAGAGATGAGCTGGGAAGTGTGGGGGTGGCTGTCAAAGTTTCACTGATCGCATGCTTGGTTTCAAGTGTGATGGGATCGGTGTGGTTCTTGGACAGCGGTGCGTCATTTCATATGACGAGAGATCGGGATTTGTTCTCAGATCTGGAGGACAAAGATTTGGGTGTGCACATCGAGATGGGCGATGATGGTAGATACAGTGCGACTAGTATCGGTACCATATCCTTTCAGAGGGAGTTTGGTAAACCCTTTGTATTGAGGGATGTCATGCATGTACCTGGATTGAAGAAGAACTTGATCTCTGTGGCGATGTTGGAGGATAAGGGGTATGATGTGGTCTTCAGTGAAGGAAAAGCCTTCCTGCGCAGTAAGACTACTGGAGAGACCAGGAAGATAGGGGTTCGAACCAAGAACCTTTATCAGTTGCAGGTAGATGGCTGCGCAGCTATGGCATGCAAGGCGGGAGAAGTGGTGAGCCGGGATGATGAGGGCGAACTGTGGCACAGGAGATTAGGCCACCTTCACCATGGAGCTTTGAAGATCCTGCAGCAGATTTCTACTGGGCTTCCTAAGGGCACTCTTGCGCAGTCAGATCAGTGCAAGGGGTGTACTTTAGGGTAGTATGTGAAAGCCACCTTTCACGAGAAGGATAGTCGTGCCACGACGATCCTTGAGAGAGTTCACACAAACGTGTGTGGTCCTTTCTCAGTTGCTTCGACAGCAAAGCACAAGTATTATGTGATCTTTGTTGATGATTTCTCTCGAAAGTGCTAGATCTTCTTCATGCAGAAGAAGAGCGATACATTCGCGAAGTTCTGTGAGTTTAAAGCACTGGTCGAGAAGGAGTCGGGGAAGAAAGTGATTGCTCTAAGGAGTGATAACGGTGGTGAATTCATCTCGGATGAATTCAAGGAGTTCTGCAGCGCAGAAGGGATTCAGAGAGAGCTCATTGCACCCCATAACCCACAGCAGAACGGGGTGGCTGAGCGGAAGAACAGAATGATTGTGGGTGTTGCACGGGCGATGTTGCATGATCAGGGCCTACCCCTTCACTTTTGGGCTGAGGCATGAAATACAGCAGTGTATGTGTAGAACCGTTGTCCTCACAAGGTTCTTGGCATGAGTACACCGGAGGAGGCTTATTCTGGCAAGAGGCATGATATTTCCCATTTGCGGATTTTTGGTTCTCCTGTCTACATGCATGTGACGAAGGATGCGAGAAGGAAGCTGGATCCAACTGTTGAGGTTGGAATATTTGTGGGGTACACTGATACACCTCACAACTATCGGGTGTATGTGCCAGACAGTCGCAAGACTGTTGTGCGACGGGATATAAAATTTCAGGAGGAGAAAGCCATGCAGTGTTCGCTTGAGAGGGAGCTACACTTGCATGCGGATGAGGAGCTGTTAGTTCCTAAGGAGGAGCTTCCGGATGTGGATCAGCCACAAGAGGAGGTTCAGGAGGTGGAAGAAACCACCCAGGCAGCGCCAAACATCAGAGGGCGCATGCGCACTACAGAAGCTGAGCGACTGGCTCGGGATGCAGAGAAGGTTGTAGGACCACCTATAGCACAGCGCAGACAGAGACAGTCACCGGATCGGTACACTGGATACATGGCTCTTTTGAGTCAATGTGTTGTGACAGAGCCATCCTCTTTTGAGGAAGCTGTGGAGGAACCCGCATGGGTTGATGCCATGATCGAAGAATATGATTCGATCGTCAGGAACAGCGCATGGGAGATTGTCCCAAGACCGGTGGGAAAATCAGTGGTGGGTTCACGATGGATCTACAAAGTGAAGCAGGCGGCTGACGGGAGTGTGGAGAAGTACAAGGCGAGATTTGTCACCCGTGGCTTTTCACAGATCGAGGGGATCGATTATGAGGAGACCTTTGCACCTGTCGCAAGGTACTCTTCCATACGGACGATCCTTGCTCTCTCAGCGCAGATGGGGTGGCACATTCATCAGATGGATGTGAATATTGCGTTCCTCAATGGAGTTATTGAGGAAGAGGTGTACATAGAGCAGCCTGAAGGTTTTGAGATCTTCAGCAGTGAGTCGCATGTGTGCCGACTCAAGAGAGCACTGTATGGGCTGAAGCAAGCACCTCGTGCTTGGTACACTCGGATAGACAGCTACTTCACAGGGCTTGGATTCTCCAAGAGTGAGGCAGATCCAAACCTGTACCAGATTGTGGTGGAGGGGAAGCTGTTGATCATCGTACTGTATGTAGATGATCTGATTTTGACTGGCGATGAGCAGTTGATACTTTCATTCAAGGAGGATCTTGCACGAGAGTTTGAGATGAAGGACTTGGGCATCCTTCATTATTTCCTGGGATTGGAGATTTGGCAGCGCAGCGGAGGACTGTTTGTTTCTCGGGGCAAGTATGCCCGGGAGATTCTGGAGAGGTTCAACATGCAAGGCTGCAAGCCTGTTGACACTCCTCTTCCTGGTGGTTGGAGGAAGGAGGATGCTACTTCAGCGGAGGTAGTTGATGCCACTGTCTATCGACAGTTGGTGGGGTCGCTTATGTATCTGGTCAATACACGACCCGATATATGCTATGCAGTTAACCAGCTTTCGCAAGCTATGGTTAAGCCTACCAAGCTCTTTTGGAAGGCGGGCAAGCATGTATTGCACTATATCAGAGGCACATCGGGATATGGTTCATGGTACAGACAGGAGGATCAGTTGAGGCAGCATGGCTTCACA